>JACYFF010002017.1:60615925-60669643 GCA_017589665.1 Selenicereus undatus
AAGGTTGAATGCTTTGATTTAGTAGTCGTTTATGCTTACTTGGTAATGTTTAACTCTTTGGTTTTGGGTAGTTTTGAACAATAAGGTTGCTTGATTCATATTAGTAGAATGCTTAAGTTTAGTTCATTTGAATTCATTTAATTTACACGCCTATGTTTTATTTAGTTGAGCGCTTAGGTTTAACTCGTTTAAGTTCATTAATTTAAGTTGCATGCCTTCGTTCAATTGAGAGTATGGATGATCGTTTAGTTGAATTAGGAGGTTAGATTGCTTTAAATAATTTCATTTAGTTTAGTGTAGCTAATTAGTTAATCCTCACTTTTTATGACCTAAAACTCTTCCATCGTCCCTGAGGACACCACCCTCAAGTACTACGACGTCAGTCGTACGCTTGTGGTTTTTCTCGTTCAGTTTATCATTGTCTGTCAAATTTTCCCACCACGCGCCCTTAGGATAACCCAACTTGAATCTTATAGGAACCCAGTAGAGTGATACTTTTTGGACTTGATGTTTGATTTTCCTCTCTAAACATTAATTCTCACTTTAGAAAAAGGATCCCAAATCTCTCCCCCTATTTTCCTCTAACTTTATTTGTAGCTCTCCATGGTTTAGGGCCAATGTGTCGCTCTAATGATTTTTCATCATGCCCTCAACCAAAGGGTCAGCCTGTATTTCATAGCAAATAAGGAGGCTACATGAATCATGTTAAGAAAGGAAGACCTAGTCCTATTCCTTCTACTCTTAACAAACTAGAACTTCGATTAATTAACTAGAATTAATTTAATTTGATGCGGAAATCATCTAATTCTAGTGAGATCCGTCTAACTAGGCTAATAAGAACGGGTCTCGGCGAAGTGGGGAACAGGAACCCAGTCGAGTTCTCGTTGTGAGGAACCCGACTGCATTCTCTCTAAGATTAGCCCATTGGGCCATTTTCTCCCCTCGACTTGATTTGTGTATGATTTCTTTCTTATTTACTCTGCTGGGCCCCCATAATTCAAATTGAGATATTAATCTCCTCATTGGCCCTATTAAAATAAGATGCCAGCTCTTTGCACCATGAATCATATGGAGCTCATGTATTGGAACTATGCAACTTAGGTAAAACCAGTGGTTGTGATTCCCTTGTCAAATAAGCTCATATTAACAGTAGAAAAAGAATAATTAAAGAAGTTAACTAAAATGGTCGAGGTTAAAGTGAAGTAAATAGAATATTTTTCCAGCGGAAAAAAAAGAATGAATTTCAATATTTAAAAAATGAAAATAGAAAGCAGTTGCAGTTCAAGAGAATCATGTGTTGGTCACTTTGGTTAATTAGAATTCACAACCATAGCAGACTATTTCAGATGTTGACGGGTGTGGCCGATGAGCTACAACTACAAAATTGAAAATTAAATTTGACAACTGTAGCTACAAAATTGGCCTACTGGATTGGTCAGTTGCGAGCGCCTATTCTCTCTTTCTAATGAAGATGGCCTTTTATTTTTAATATTCATTATCTTGGTCTTGCATATTCTTCATGCCTGGTTTATTAGAGCTTAATTTCACTATCTTTGGTCTTCGTTATGCTAAGATGATGTGCATGGATTTCTGACAACTTTTTGGGAAGCTATAAGACTTCTAATTATATTATTGTAGGCACGTAAAATGTGCGTCATTTTTATAAATGTTTCTTGATGACAAACTGATCAAATAAGATTTAGAGACCCCCAGATATTAAAATTACGAGCCTTAAAATGTGCTAATTGCTTAACCCACACATCTTTACTCCATATCTTTACTCCATTATGGGGTACATAAGATTTTGGAGTTCATACAGTGATAGTATTCACTGAATATACTTTCTAATGACATATTATATGTAAGAATTAGATAAGTAATGAAAAAGATATAAGACGAATATTGGAGCTTGTAGTGAATATAAAACATGTTCACTAGTTTACAAGTATAATTCCACCTTTATCAAAAATTATGAAATTAGTGTTATTAGAAGCTAGATTTAATAAGCTTTCAAAGAAAAAAAAGAATCACGCTAAATGGTGGTCGAACGTGAAAGTTACAGCCCAAATACATTGTGCTATCTATAGGCTAGCTTACAAATCCAACCGGGTTCTTGCTTAATAGAACACGACCCAACTGATAACCGGGACGAATTCTGTGCTTCCTTTATTATGTCTAAAATGTGTTACAGTAAGTAAAGTCCTAGCTAAATAGGTGTATATGTTTGGGTTAAGTCTACTAGGATTCGAATAAGATATCTTTTCTCAAAACCAATTGAGATTATCCATTCAAGTGCTATACAAGGGGGCTACCCCATAGGATTAAAGGCATCAGTTTTACATTGTAAAATTGGAGAGGACAACCAAAATCTCAGCAAACTTTGATAAAACACTAAAAGCTTTAGAGAAGCCGAACTAGACCCCTCTCAAATAAATCCTCAAAACCTTTTAAGGGGCAAGTCAAGGTTTGATATTCTCGATCCCGAGGTTCTTTAAATCACTCAAACAGGTAACCTGAGAGAGCTCCAACCTTTGAATCCTTCCCTCTTTCTGTTGACTTTCTTTCCTCTCGGGTTTGGCAAAGATGTAATTTTTAGTTAGTTTAGCCCTGCCCGGTGTAATAATTTTAATCATTTCGTTTAATTCCTTTAGATGTACATTGTATTTTCAATTTCTATCGTTTGAATTATTAGATCCTAATGTGTAGCATTCTTGTTGTTTTAAGTGTAATTTGATTTATTTTTCAATATTAATTAATAGAAGTAATCGGTGATGACAGGCAGAGTTGCAATGTACTCCATCACAACATCATACCTTTGCCCCCAAATCTGGATCCTCGAATTAAGCCCATCGAGTCAAATGGCCTCAACACTAGGGATTACTCAAGGCCTTCTGAAATTTTTTTTGGAATGAGATTATTGTTCCTTTTGGTGTCCCTTTAGTTTGTGGTTCCTATGAACCTATTGTCTCTTCAGTGACCATTCAGTTATTGCTTGTTTTAACCGGTGAATTTGATTTGTCAATTTCTCCCAAAACTCAATAGCAACTCTATTCAATTTACTCCATTTTTGATCTTATAATGTATATCTATTTTATTTTTATTTTCATATGCGGGCAAAATAGGTTTGGATCAATGACAATGCCACTGTCTGGACCAGAAAATATGCCCAATTTTGACAAAGCTACCTGGTCGGGTACCTAGATCAGGGCTTGTTCTAGCTCTATGGAACAAATAGTCGACAATGCTTAGAACTAGACTAGGGAGCTAGGTCTAGTTCTAGCCTAATAAGCCGATCCTAAAGCAGTTTTATCATTTAAAAAAATAATAAAAAAAGAGTCTTGAATTCGAATACTTAGCAAGAGTCTAACCATTCAGGGGGGGGACCATAACTTAGGGAGGGACATGGTCCTTATAGTGGCAACTCTACTGAGGGCTTCTTTTTCTAAAAGATGAAAGAGTGCGAGATTTCAATTTAAGAAATTATTTTTAGTTACACTTGCATTAGGCATTCTTACATTAAAGGTGTTATCGTACCACGTTAATAGTACCTCTATATTACACCTTCTTCTTGCTCATTGGGAGAACAGTTATTTAACTCGATATGCCCATTAGACTTTGAACTGAGCATGCAACTGTTCCACCTATTCGTGACACACTTTCCTAGTCCACATGATACAGGAAAGCAACTAAAATGTTCAAAACTTGCCATGCACACTATAGATGACGTACGAAGCATTTAGGTGGTGAGATGATTGTGTTGAAGCTTAACTAAGGCACTTAGAACATTAGATTAGGTTGGAACTCATTTGCGTTTGTGATTATGGCCCTATTCTATTTCACGTTTTTTAGGATTTAGCTAAGAGTTTACATCTCCTTACAGCTTCTTACATCTCCTTACAGCTCCTTACATCTCCTTACATCTCCTTACATCTCATAGATTTTTTATAACATTCATTTATTTTAGTTGCAGAAATATGTATATTTTTTAATGATACTACCAATATACAAAATTGATAAATATCTTATGAACACAACATTTATATAAACATAAAAACATAATATAATGACGTAAATTATATTTGAGTTTCGACATAAAATACATATTATTATAGATGACCATATATTTATTTATATTAAATATTATTTACTTAAAATAGGCATTTATTTGAAGAGTTGTATTCAATTTTGTCAAAAATTTTTTTATTGTTATACTTTGCTTATTCGATCAAACTAATGTTCATATAAAAAATCACCTCAAGTGGACGAAATTTTATTCACCAAAATTTATGGGGATTAATATATTTTATTGTTGTGTCATTAACTTAATTAATTATTTATTTTCAATAAGTATATTATTTTAATATTATTATTTTTCATCCAAAACGTTCATTGTAAAAGAAATTATATTCTACAACTCTTCTACAATTCAACAATTCCTTGTATCTATCCTTACAATTCCTTACAGCTTCTTACAGCTCCTTACAGTTTCTTACATCTTCTTACAGCTCCTTACAGCTTCTTACATCTTCTTATATCTCCTTATATCTCCTTACATCTCTTTACAACTTCTTACAGCTCCTTACAACTTCTTACAGCTCCTTACATCTTCTTATATCTATCTATCTATCTAAAACGCGAAATAGAATAGGCCCTATGTGAATGTTTGGATCTCTAATTGAGTGTCTAAACTTAACCCACACTGTTCCTTCCAAAAATATGATCTTTTTTCAATACCTTTATACCTAATTTTTGCTCAATCTACTTATTATATTTAGATTTTTATTTGATTTTGTATGCGATGGAAAAAATCAGAAAAAAAATAAAAAAATTGTTGGAAAATGAAAAATTGAGCCATAAATTGAGGAGTGAACCATCAGCCGAAACCTCAGCCCAACCCCTTTTACCCATCGAGAAGGAGAAAAAGAAAAAAAAGGAAAAAAAATCCTAAATAAACTAGCAGCCCACCACGTCCCTGTTATGTGATTGCCTATCCTTGCCCCCTGTATTTCTGTCTCCTCTTCACCTGCTTGACCTTGATACATTCCCCCTCGTCCATTTCTCATCTCTCTCTCTCTCTCTCTCTCTCTCTCTCTCTCTTCAAACTAGCCTCAACACCATCACCACCATCCTTATAAGTCATCTCCACCATCATCATCAACATCTACCATCCACGCCGTTCGTGGAATCAACGGTGCAGATGCAGAGAAGAACAGACTTGGGAGGTCATAAATTGAAAGGCTACGGTGTGATTCCGGGCAATCTAGGTTTTAATTAGGGTTTTAAGGTAGTTTAATTTCAATTTTTAGTATTTTAGAGTTTTTATTTTAGGGTTGAGTTTCATTTTTCCTATTTTAATTTTAATTTCCAAATCTAATCTTGAGTTTTCGATTTCTTGTATTTTGGTATTCAAACCTTTAAATGTTTTGATTGTAGTTCATTAGTTTTGGATGGAATTAGTAATTTATGGCTGTCATTTGCTCAGTCAATGACTAGATTTGCTAGTAATCTCTCCCTTGTTTTTGTTTTGTTCTGCTCTAAGCATGTGAATGGCGATTCCGCCATTTTTTGGGCAAGCTTGAGTCCCAGTTTTGAATTGTTTATTGCTGATTTTAGAACCGCCCTCCTTTGTCTTTGATTTCTGATTTGAGCTAGTTAGGACGCTCTATTTACCCTTTCCCCCTCCCCATTCCATCTTCTTTGTTTTTCTGGGTTTTCGGATTTTAGCTCTTGTTCCTGGGTTGTCTTCTCTTTTCTGAGCTTTGCAGCTCAATTATGGAGAAGTTAGATCTTGGTTTACTTTTGGACCGATTTAAGCCGTGCTGAAGCTAGTTCTTGGCTGAATTCAACCCCCCTTCCCCTGATTATGACTCCAAGTTTTTGTTCTAGATGGGGCTTACTTTATTATGTGCCCTTAATGGAGTTGACGCAAATGGGTTGAGCTCATGAGTGAGAAAGGATGCCATGGTTTCTCTTACTTCATTTTTGATCCTCTATTATGTCTTCTCTATTTGGGTTCTGATTTCCTCTTCTGTGGTTCTTTGTCCTCCCTGATAATGATTCAAATATTATTTCATTCCTCGTTCTTTTTGGTGTTTCCTTACTTCATAAACCCAGTGAAGCACAAACAAGAGTTAGGTAACTTTTCCATTTCCTTTTTAATTTGCTTTCATTATTCTTTGGTTAATACTAATGTTAGATAGGTTCAATTTGATCATCTTATTTTGTTTGACCTTTTTGTTAGCCATAGTAAGGATTTCTTGTCATTTCAAGCATGTAGTTTGAATTAGTTTAATTTGTTTTTTAGGTGATGCGCATAGTAAAGATTAGCCAAAGTTGATTTTGATATGTCATCATAATTACAAGTTATAAAACCATGTGAATAGTTAGTGATTATTTAGGAGTACATCTATTTAGAATCAATTGTTGTAGTTGTTTAATGTTTAGAATGATGTTATATTAGTTTATTTCCATAGTTAGTGACCTAATTTCATCGTCGTTCCTGACGAGAGATGACCGTCAAGTACATCATTGAAAGTTGTATTCTTGCGGCTGAATTTCACTTTCAAAGTCTTGTACACATACCCAATGATCCATGTATTGATGCATTAGAGTTCACAAAGTCATCATTGTGTTTACGAAAGCCCAGGTAATCAATTGTCAATTTTCATATTGTGGGTTAAGTACTGCAAAGTGACTTTTGAGCTAATTGAGCTTAAATGGTTGTTGAAGTCTAATAATTTATCGCCTCGTTCAAGTTCATAAAAGTCATATCAGTGGTGTTGGTTTGAAAAATAAAAATACAAGGGAGAAACCCATCTGGGTCATAAAAAAATTTCACATACAGCTTGAGAGGATCCACCTCCCAGAGCGTGCGATCATCCACGAATGATCAGACTCTTGTGCTAGTTACTTGATATTTTTCCAGAAAGCATATGTAAACTATTTTTTTTTAATAGAAATTAGCAAGGAAAAACTAGGGTTAGAGAAATACGGGAATGGGCATTGGGCTTGACTATAGAACCCAACCGGGTTCCCTGTGCAGGACCAGGTCCAACCCCCTGTTATTGGGCCCTTGCAACTTCTTTAGTTTGACCCAGAATCTGGGTGTAGGTCTGATCTAGAAACCCGAGTGAGTTTATGGGTTAGATCAAACTCCCTCACTCTGGTTCATGCATATTCCACTGCCTTAGTCCAAATCTTCTTTCGCAGGTCTAGCAATGTAGGAGTAGATATCGAATGAAACAGTAAAAATAAAAATAAAAATTAATCTTTAACTAAATAGAGTCGCTAGTAAATTTTAGGAAAACTTACAGACCATGACTCATTTTGAAGCATATCATACAGATAGGGACATGGAAGAGACAAATTGAAGCTCCTTTAAGAGGGTTTTGGAAAGGCCCCGAATGATCCCTACTACGAGGACCCATCTGTACTCCATGGTTTGGAACCAAGGTTTTGGAGTGCATCCCATCACTGCTCATCATCACCTACTACCTTTACTAATCAATATGGAAAATAAAAGCTCAATCATAGTAACATACATTCATGCAACAAATTAGCATCATTAATATAATCATACAAAAGGTAAAAACTTTAGTCCAATGTAAATAAAATTAAAGTGAATAAGTCACAGCAGACAGGAAACTACCTAAAGATTACATAGTTGGTAATTTTGAATCAAAAACCATAAAAGAGGAAAAGAATAGATGAGTAGGGCAAGATATAGTTTTTACCCTCCGGATAACCAACTTGATGTAACTAGGAACCCAATGAAGTGACACCTTTTAAATTGTTAACCCAATTCTCTGCCTTCAATGTGTGGAGTAATTCTCCCATCAATTTTGATGATCTTCTCTCTCTAGTATTTTGATGCGTTTTGATACCTTTAATTGATTTGATACCAATTTTCTAATGCCAAACTGATGCCTCTAACCCTTTGGGGTAACCTCCTATTTATATTGGTTGATGGAATAGTTTGAATCGATTTAGAAATAGGAAATTGAATGATAGACACATTAAGGTTAATCTAAACAAGTATACTAATTTAGCTAGATTTTGATTAATTGGTCTGGGTAAACTAATCAGTCTAGAATTCTAATTAATTAATCCCGTGTAGGCAAAAAATGATCGAGACAGAGGGAGAAAACTAAGGATACTAGCTGCAGTCCTCAGCAAAATGACCCGGCACATTCATCAAAGTTGGCTTCCTTGGCTGGCTCGTAAAAAACACAATTTGGTTTTGCCATAACTTTCATGTCCGATCTCAGTTTTGAGTGGTTTTTTCCTTGAAAGCTTATTGTGTCTAGTTTCTAATAAAGCTAATTTTATAATTTTTGGGTAAGTGTGGAATATAATATGAACAACTAGTGAACAAGTGTCATTTTGAGCACGTGCCCAAAATATTTGACTTACATATTTTTCGTTGCTTATCAAGCTTGGGTGCATAATATGTCATTATAAAGCTTATTTAATGATGGATGTTGGTACCTAAACTTAATAATTTTATGCTCCCTAGAGCGGATCTCCCTAGAGCGGATCTCAAACTGGATGCCAAACATTATCAATAAGGTCCTATTTGGGCCTTTTGGGTTGTACTAACCTTTTTTACTTGAGTTCAAGGATGACTCCATTGGACCGCAAGTACACAAGTTGTGGTATAATTTTCGTCATTAGGCAAATAAAAATAAGATGCCATTTTCAACTATCTACAGTTAGCCCCTACTTTGATTGAACTTGGGTATGACGAAGGTTAAAGTAATGGTATTCATTTGTTTCTTTCTTTTATTTAATTTTTTAGTTGATGTACTTTTGGTATGTGCCTTGTAGAGTTGTAATCTCTACCCTGTACTCGTCCCAGTTATTTAGATATGTCTTTTATGTTTTTGTTATTGCAGGTATCTAATGTAAGGCTTTAAGTCTAGATTTTTGTCATTTTTTAGGCAGGCAAAACTTTGTCCATTTCGTTCCAAAATTAAAGAAGTTACTAACATTTCTATCCCTTCGGCAAGAGGTGATATCGATTGTATTCGAGCAGGGTGCTACGACAATAGGTCACGACTTGAGCCTTGCATTTCATATAGTCATCTAGGTATTTCTTGAGTGACAATAGGACATATGATGTACCTTTGGTTGTAATAATGTTTCTCATGTGCTCATTGATGTGATTGATTGATTAATGTATAATTGTAGTGAACAGATTGATCGTAAAATTCTATCTGTTAGAATGTGAGTCAAATGACTTGTGCACTTATGAGTTAACTAAGTGTTGGCTTCACTAGTAATTATTTTTGTGCATACAACTTTGGTAATTTAGTTAAAAGTATACTTGGTTTCGAACTCAAATGGTTAGAAATGTTTTAACTCTCAGCCCATTTTTTGCCCTTATATATACGATTTGCTCTTTAGAACCTATAATGGAGTGAACAGATTTTTTTTTTAACAATGGTAAGGAAAAAGAACCCCCGTTAGGCGCATCTTCTCACAAGAGTACGCCCAACAACATTAGCAGCCAGAATTGTCCCAAGAGCTGAAGAGAAACATTTATCAGAAGACACCCAATCCGTGGTAGTATGCCCAAATTTAAAAAGCCAATCAGCTGCCATATTTGCCTCACGATAAATATGTTTAACTTGAACTTGCGTAGCACTTTGCATCCATGTGCGAACATCATCCATAATTGTGGAAATTTTCCAGGGGGTACTGCTGCTACCTTGGAGAGCCTGGATCACTGTGCGATTATCTCCTTCAATACAGAGTCTAGTGAAGCCGGCCTGCCTGGCAGTCCGAATTCCATCACGTAGTGCTCTGGCTTCGGCAACAAGGACAGACGTATGTCCGTAGTTTGCTGCGCCAACTTTGAGGACCTTACCGGTCCAGTCCCGTAAAATGTAACCGCCTGCTGTTGTGGAGTTGATGCGTGAGCCATCAAAGTTGATTTTGATGACTCCTGGGGGTGGCGGGTGCCAGCGAACAAACTGGAATTTGTGAGAGGGGGAGGAAAAGGGCCCCCTTTGGGAAGTATCTGTCGACATGCGAGATCGGATTCGCCATTCGGCATATGCCTTTTTGGCCTTGATTAGGCATCTAACCGGGTTGAAGATTTGCTTATCAAAGACAACCATATTTCTCTCTTTCCAAATGTTCCATGCAAGGAATGCGAATTTTTGGAGCGTCTGGGGGTTATGATCCCTCTGTGCCCTATGTAGGGCGTCATTCATATCATGACATCCAATGGGGGAAAGACGTTTGGGTAACCATTGGTGGGAATCAGCCAAATCCCAAACCTTTTGGGTGCTCTGGCATTGACTGAACAGGTGTTCTATTGTCTCAATGTCTAGAACCTATAATGGAGTGAGCAGATGTACTCAAACACTAGTAGAGAAGAGGTTAGGATCATCAAACCATTCTTCATTTTTTTTAAAAACGAATATTTTAGAGTGTTGAATTCTTTTCTAGTTATTGAATTAGGTTTGTATTCGCGTTTGAGGACTTGTATCCATTTTGTGATAATGCATGTATTTAGACTCATGGTTAGGTGTCTCTATGTGTGATTTGATGTTATTTGTGAGTGTGTGCATGCTCAGATGTATACACCATAGGATTTGTTAAAGAAGGACTATAGGAAAATGAATTAGAACTTACCTTCTATGTTTGAAAACCCTATTACATGATACTATGTTCTGGAATTCTAAGTTTAAGGAAATTCCGCAGGCTTTTCATATTCATGCACGTAATTTGGGCAATAGTGTTGGAGTCGTGTTATCCAGTGCATGAGCGTTGTCCCTATCATCTCATACTATGGTCTTTGTTGCCTGCACGATGTTCCTCCTATTCTATGTGTGGTCGATGTTATCTAAATAGTGTATTGTGTGCTTTCTAGCATGCAACTACCACTGCTACCGAGTTAACCATATGCTATGCTATCAGTCATATAAGATGTTATTCTTGTTGTGGGGCTCGCAGCTCAGGCATTTTGGTTAGCTAAACCCTGTTACACCTAGAACAAAAAAGGGGGGAAGAACCTATAGGCTTTGGATTTGTTACACACGTATGTCACTTACTATGGTAAATGACTCATAAATTACTGATACTTTCTTAAGTATTAATGCATAGTTCGAAAGACAGAGCTACATAATAGTGAACTTCTCCCCAGTACTACGAGTCATTAAAGTCCCCAGGACCCCCAATGGTATGGATGTGTACTATAGACCATCTAGGCATACTTCTGACTATAGGATGCAATGTAAAGGCCATAGAAGCTTATATAGTTACTTAGATTTGTTACGAACAGTCATTGATGTGTTTTGTGAATGAATCATTTAGTAAATGCACTTCTTGGTGTTTGCTTGGTTTCGGTTTGGCTTGGCATGTGGTTGAAGTAGTTTAACGATTTAAGTTGTGTAATTTGTTGCACATCATGATCTCTGAGTTGTTAATTAGACTCCAAGAATTCTGTTATATCATATTATAGTTTGAATAACTATATGCGCTTATATTTAATGCTTGGCATAGTGACTGTAAGAGTCTACATTAACATATCTCCACCCTTTTATGTGTCATGTTTAAGGAGGTAGGCATGCTAGTGCATTCGGGGTTATGTTCGAATTCTATGCTCTAAAGTTGATGGGTTTGTCATGTAAAATAACTATTAACATCTCCAATTTGACTGCCATGGTATGATGTGGACGAGCTGTCTTATGCCATATGTTATGCGTTACACTTCATAGGGAAGCCTTAGACTATGGTTCTCTTCATTAGCTGACCCATTTATTGCTATTAATGGCATGGACTTGTTTTAGTTTACCGTGTTGCCATGTAGTCATTCTACATAGTAGTATTCTAGGATCCTAGAAACCTGTATTGGCATGAATATGTGATTGTCGTTGTTCTTCACGTGACGCAATAATGCTAGGTGTGTTTGTGAATGAACTAGATTCTTCATTGTGTCACTTGGATTACGAAGCACAATGGATAATGTGATTGATTGAAGTGCATGAGCTGGTAGTGTTGCATTCTATACTTGAGATAAACTGCAGCATAAAGGGGCCTAGAGTCACGGCTATACTTAAGTCTTTTTCTTGTATGGCTCCATGATTTGGTGTGAATTAGTCTTATATGGAGAACCTAAGGTAAAACCTTTCTTCAACTAGGTTATTGTGATTACCTTGTGTGACTGTTATACTTTTAACTACCTTCAGATGGAGACTTTTCATTTTGTTAACTGCAGTTGTAAGTATAACATGAGACATTGGTCTAGAAGCCCAAACTTACCACTCAACTAATGGGTTGTGTAACATGAATATTGTCATGATGATATGATGTAATTGAGTTGTCAAGCATCCCATACCTCCTAACACTATTTTGTGATGTCATTGTGGTTTTAGATGTTGTTGTAGTGTTGATATCATTGGTGTGATGCGGTGTGATGCATCTCCTACTCGACTGTGATGAGAAAACCCGCTACTTTGCTAATCCTCATGCTATGAAATGAGCTTGATTTAGTTTGAGTGTACTGGCATGTCGTTAATTCCCCATTTATTGTATAAATCTCAAAAACCTTTAAATATCAGCTTCTGTTTCTTAGTTATAAGATTGAAATTATGTGTTCGTTTTAAAGTAAGTTTTGATATGGTTATGCAAGTCAACTAAGTTGCCTTCTTGTATGCGATTTGTCCTCGGCACCTTAATAGAGTAAGTAGTCGCTTAAAGGGATTGGCGAGGGGGAGACTGAATATCATAAACCACTTTTTTTATTTTAGAAAATTTGTCTAGTTGTACAACGAGATTACAATTCTTTTACCCATTCTCTGGGATATTTGTTGCGTGCATATGAACCTTGAGTTCACCATACCTTAAACCCTAGAATTTTGATGATGAAATTCTTTTGAGGGGTGATACTATAATAGCCCAGAAGTTTCACTGAGTACTAATTATTAAGGTTATAATCTTTATCAGATATGTTTTATTATATTAGTTATATTAGGCTAATTTACTTAAGCTACTTATTTGGTCAAAGTGGGTAAAAACCAAACAAAAAGAAAACAAAGGAATAAGAAATGCTTAAGCCTTTTACTTTGTGTGAATGACAGAGAAGAGGAAGAGAAGGGGTTTTGTCATTCTCTACTTTGTCGACCCCACCTCACTAAGCGATAGAGAGATGGGGGCAGAGCAAGAGAGCAGAGTGGTGGAGGTCGTAGAGAAGATGATGGTCACTGGGGAGGATGTGGATTAGGGGGGGGGGGGGTGCGCACAAAAACGACGTGGTGAAGGGGTAGCTGGTAAAACCCTAAACCGTCCCCACTATAGCATGACACCAATACCACTACCTCCCGGTTTGTTTGTTAAGTCCAGTTTAGGATGAGCAAGTGCCGTAGAACGATCGAAGAGGGCCGAGACAACACAAGGAGGAGTAAGGGATGTTCGAGCCAGCCCTAATTTGTCCATGTGGCCCTAAAATTGGGTCTATTAGTTTGGAGTCAATTCTCCGTTCCCAATATATTACTAATTTCTGAAATGTTTTTCAAAGTTTGAATAGCTTTGGCAAAATTAGGGTTGGAGATATGTATTTGGGGTCACTGGTGGAATGAAATAAGAATGAATTCATTGAGGATTTGTATGCACTGAATGGGGTTATTATTTGAGGTAAAATTTGTGGGTGGTGTCGTAAGGAGGGAGATGAGAATATGAGTGTTGAGATGGATATGATGAATTGATAAGTGCGTTGTGAGTGTTATTTTGTGTTTAATTTGTCTGGCTAGCTAGCGAATTATGATTGATGGCGTAGGCCACCCTTTTAGATTTTACTGGACAGATGCCCTGTTAACTAATTTGCCAGGTATGCGCATTCTGTTTGTAAGCACAGTTGAAAGCAAGGAAGCGACTGGCCAGTTCAACAGAAAGCTTCAGTGGATGACCATCTATGAACCTGCTGTGGCTGACCTAGTTTAGCCTGCTATCATTTGGTCCGTTATGTGTGCAGTAGGCGTGTATACGTATAGGTTGCTAGTAGCAACTTGTCCTAGCCTAGTTTTCCCCTTGTGTTTGTCAAAACATATTTGGATGTGTATGTGTATGTGTTGGACCATTGGCATATTCTGTGGTTTCATTATGGGGGGAAGGTTACACCGAGTGGTAAGGTTTAATTCGATAAGTGTAGGTGGGGAAAAAAAAGGGGTCTATGCATTCCTGTTCCTTTTTTTTTTTTCAAATGAGTGGGCCAAAATTTCGAGGATTAAAGTGGGTGCAAACTACGGAGGGTTGGCACTCGGGCGTATTTCTCTAGATACCCCATTGTGTGACAATAACATGAGCCTGTGTTTTTAGTGCATAAGCATGCCATTTTGTGCAATGTAAAAGAAATATAAGCTTATATAGTTACGTAGATTCATTATGAACGGTCACTTATGTGTTTTGTGACTGAATCATTTAGTAAATGCACTTCTTGGTTTTTGCTTGGCTTGAGCTTGGCTAGGCATGTGGCTACATTAGTTGAACAATTTAACTTATGTAATTTGTTGCACAACATGATCTCTGAGTTGTTAATTGCACTACACGAATTTTATTATCTCATATTATAATTTGAATAACTGTATATGCTTACATTCAATGCATGGCGCAATGGCTGTAAGAGTTTGCATTCACATATGTGCACCCATGTACGTGTCATGTTAAGGAGGAAGGCATGCTAGTGCATCCAAGGTCATATTTAAATTCCATCCTTTGAACTTGATGCGTTAGTCCCGTAAAATAACTATCAGCATCACTAATTTGAGTGCCATGGCATCATGTGAACGAGCTGTCTTGTGCCATATGATCCATGGAAAACTTCACAGGGAAACGTTACGAAAGAAGTTTTCTTTATTAGGTGACCCGCTTATCTCCATTAATGACATAGAATTTTTTTTGGTTTGCTGCATTTTCATACAACCATTCTGCCCACTAGTATTCCATGATCTTATAAACCTACACTGGCATGAATGTGTGATTGCCTTTATGCTTCATGTGATGCAAGCTGTGTTTGTGGCCATACTGGAGGCTTAACTGCATTAATTAATCATCGGATTACGAAGGATGGTTTTCAATACGATTGATTGAAGTGCATGAACTATGGTTGTGTTGCGTGATACACTTGTGATAATCTGGGATACAAAGGGTCCTAGAATCATGGCTATGGGTACATCATTTTCTTGTTTGTTTCCATGATTTTGGAGAGAATTAGTCCTTTATGGAGAACCCAAGGTAAAACTTTTCTTCAGCTAGGTTACTGTCATTTCCTTGTGTGGTTATTGTCCTTTTGAATATGCATTCAAAGGGAGATTACCCATTTTGTTAACTACAGTTGTAAGTATAAGATTAGACATTGGTCTAGAAGCCCGAAGCAACCACTTGACTAATGGGTTGTGTAATATGAATAGTGTCATGGCTAATCTCAATGCATGATATGGTGAAGCTGAGTTATCGTGCATCCCATACCTCCCGGCACTATTTTGTGTTTGTTGTAATTAGTTTGCAAACGACATGGCTCCTAAAAACTTATTGTTGTCCTTGTAGTGCTAAGATTGTTGATTTCATGTGATGTCTTTGTAGTTTTAGATGTCATTGTAGTGTTGATGTCGTTGGTGTGATGCTTAGTGATGAACCTCTTACTCGATTGTGATGAGAAAACTTGTTACTTAACTGACTGAATTCTAGAATGACCTTAATTCTTCATGCTATAAAATGTGATTGATTTAGTTTGATTGTATTGGCGTGCCTTTAATTCCCATTTGATTGTGTAAATGTGGAAAACCTTCAAATACTAGCTTCTATTTCTTAGGTATAGGATTGAAATTATGCGTTCGTTTGAATATAAGTTTTGATATGGTTATCCAAGTCAACTTAGTTGCCTTCTTCTACGCGATTGCCCTCGGCACCTTAATAGAGTGAGTAGATCCTTAAAGGGGATTGGTAAGGAGGAAACTAGATACCATCACCCTCTTTTTTGATTTGGGAAAATTGATCTAGTTTTACTGTGACATTACAATTCTTTTGCCCATTCTCTAGGGCATGTGTCGTTTGCATGCTAACATCATGTTTAGCACACCACAGACCCTAAAATTTCAAGGACAAAATTCTTTTGGCGAGAGTGATAATAAAGTCTCACCGAGGACTAATTGTTAAGGTTGTAATCTTTATCAGTTATATTGTATTACATTAGTTATATTAGGGTAATTTACCTACTAATGGGAGCTAACTAGCGTATTAAGCCTCCCATTTGGTCAAAATGGGTTAGGAACCTGTTGACCCTTTCTTTATGTAAGGTTTTGATGATGTCAAACACAAATGTGTTAGTCCAAATGTATTAGTCCTTTTAATAATACTTGAATTTGTGCTATGATTGGTTAAGAAAGTTGGTTGAGAACAGCGATTAAGAACAGAGCTTGAACGATCAGATGAAGTTTCAGAAACAGTTTCTAAAACAGCAATGCTTCAAGTCTAAGAGCAACATGAAGTTTCAGAAACAATCTTCAGGAACAATTCTTCGCAGTATCAAGGGTTGACATTGCAAGTCAGCTGCTTCATCAACAAGAAGTCATGGGTTTGGTAGAATCTTTTCTTTATTAGACCCTCTATTAATATGCCAGTGAGAAGATCCCAATTTCATGTTCGCTTTTGAAAAAATCTTTTTGACACTCTGGGAACAGGTCCTGATCCTGACTGGGAACAGTTCCTGGTAAAGCACCCTGAGTGTTCTCAGCAAACGTCTGGCAAAAGATTTTACGATTCTTTTTTTTTGGGCTGATAATTCTTGCTACATGATAAAGTATTTTTCAACAGCAACCCAACAAATTTTCAAAACGTAAAATCTCTAAATTTTTGGGATAAGATTTTGCAAATTCAAATTTAATCTCCCTTCTCCTATTTTTAGCAAAGTCCTAAGATTGTGGAAAAGGCTGGAAGTTGGCTGCTGGAATATGTGGTTTTTATTTCACGTTAGTAGTGAAACAAGCTCAGCCACACTCTCAACTAGCCGTTTGGTTTTTCTTCAAGCTATAAAAGGGAGTTTTGTGCCAACGTTTTGATGTGTGGTTTTTCAGATTTTGTGAGTTGTACTGAGCCAAATTTCCAGAGTGAAAAACCTGTAAAAGAGAGCAAAAATTGAGTCTTCCTCATTGGCATACTAGGCGCTTCATTGTACCTTACACTTGCTTTATTAGAAGTTGCTAAGTAAGGTGTCTTCGTTTTGTTTGTGTAAACGAATAGAGTTGTCCTAAGTTTAAGGTAACTAAGGACGTGGGGTGATTGTCTAGGGTAGACAATCACGTGTTGTTGCAAGTTGTAACGTGGGGTTACTTTTGTAACGTGTTCAGCCCGTTAGTAGAATTTTTGTGAAAATCCTACAAAGGTAGGTCGTGGTTTTCCCACCTCAGATGGGCTAGAGGTGGTTTTCCACGTAAAAATCTTGTGTCTTCATTCTTATTTTTGCATTCATTCTTACCCCGAACACATTACGGAAGCTTGGCAGGAACAGTTCCCTGCTAACCATACGTTGTTCAGGAACTGTTCTCCACGAGTGTTTTCAAAAGTGCAAAAATTTATCACACACAATTCACCCCCCCTATTGTGTGAGTAACCTCATAAATATAACAAGTGGTATCAGAGCAGGTTCTCAATCACAAAGACTAACCTCTTGAGAGATCCGAAAAATGAGTACTCCACAAGGCATGCTTGAAGGACAATTAGTGACTCGACCTCCGTATTTCAATGGGCAACACTACAGCTGGTGGAAAAACCGCATGGAAAATTATATCCAAGCGGATGACTATGAGCTGTGGTTGATTATCAAAGGAGGTGCGCTTGTTCCCACAACGACTAATGAAAGAGGAGAAACTGTTCCCAAAACACTTGACGAATTCAATGCTGAAGACTTCAAGAAAATAGAGAAAAATGCCAAGGCCAAAAAACTGTTGTACTTTGGCCTTGGACCTGATGAATACTCACGCATTTGTGAGTGTGAAACTGCCAAGCAAATTTGGGACGCATTGGAGATAGCTCATGAAGGAACAAGCCAAGTGAAGCAATCGAGGATTGAGCTACTCATGCAGAAGTATGAGTTGTTTGAAATGGGTGACAAAGAATCAATTATGGAGATGTACACCAGATTCACCCATATTACCAATGAGCTCAAATCCTTGGGCAAAGCTTTCACTACTGAGGAGCTTGTAAGGAAGATTATGAGATTCCTACCACATACTTGGGAAGCTAAAGTGACCGCAATCCAGGAAGCCAAAGATATGAAATGTATCTCTCTTGATGAGCTCATAGGGAATCTTCAAACCTATGAACTCAGAAGGAACTCACATCAAAAGGAAGAAAACAAGAGAGATAGAGGGTTGGCTTTAAAAGCCTTAGAAGAAGACAGCTCAGACATGGATGAAGAAGATATGGCCCTAATAACTCGGAAATTCAAAAAATTCTTCAGAAAATCTAAGGAGCTGTCGAAAAAGAAAAATCTTGTCAAAACCAAGAACAGTGACAAGGAACAGGTCCCGGGATGTTTCAAATGTGGTAAGCGTGATCACTTTGTCAAGAACTATCCCTTGCTAAAAGAGGAACAACCTCAGGAACAGTTCTGACATCAAGGCAGGAAACAGTTCCCAAACAAGGCTGCCAAGCGGTTCTCACGTGCAATGTTAGCAGCATGGGGAGAGACAACTGAAGAGGATGAGAACTCAGATGAAGAAGAGGCTGAACTGGCACTGATGGCCAGAAGCGACTCAGAATCTGAGGATGAACCTATGGACAGCCTTGCTGAACTTAAAGGAAAGGTACGTGGACTGAGTAAGTTTAAGCTTGAGGAATTACTTACTACGCTAATGGATGAATATGATGCTTTAAATACTGAAAATGTCATGCTAAAAGACACATGTTCTGAGCTAAAAAGAGACATTAGCGTAGTTGAGTTTGCTAATGACATCCTTAAAAAGGAAAAAATCGAGCTAGAGGAACAGACCGCAATAGTAAGCCACGACCTTGACGTAGTGAACAACAAAATGAAGGATCTAGAAGGAGAGTGCCTTCAGCTGAAACAAAGGATAGAGAACTTGACCATAGAGAATGCTCAGCTTCTTGAAAAACTCAATGAGACCGAGTCAGACCTTGCCAGGAACAAGCAATGGAACAGTTCCTCAACGGCACTCAAGTGGCTGAACACACACCATAATAGGAATAAAAATGGTCTAGGCTTTATGGCTAAGCATACTGACTACCCAGTGAATAGGAAGTATGTAAGTTTACCTGAATACATTGTTTGTTATCACTGTGGTAAAACCGGTCACTATCGTTATACTTGCCCGTCAAGAAAGAATGCCATGGAAAGAAGTATGATTTATGTAAAACAGATATGGGTTAAGAAAAATGAGATTTAATCGTCAAAAAGAATGGGACCCAAGTGGATCTGGGTTCCCAAAACTAACCCGTAATCTGTTTTGTAGGCTAAAGTGAGAGGGAACAACCTAGGAAACAAGCTTGGGAACAAGCAGATGTGGTATGTAGACAGTGGTTGTTCAAGGCACATGACCGGTGAAAAATCAAACTTCCTCTCACTCACAGCCTCTGAAGGGGGAAGCGTGGCCTTTGGAAACGGTAAGTCAGGGACCATTACCGGTATAGGCAAGATTGGTGAGTCACCTTCCCACTCAATTGAAAATGTGTATTTGGTTGATGGTCTACAGCATAACTTGCTAAGTGTTTCCCAATTATGCGATAAAGATAATTTAGTAGTATTTTCTGCTAAATATTGCTTGGTAGTCAATATCAATACTGGAGATGTTGTGTTGAGGGGGAAGCGTCACAAAAATGTTTATAAAGTCTCTATTCTTTCCCTTCCCCAAAGTAACCTGACTTGCCTAAGTGCTATAAGTGAAGATGTCTTACTCTGGCACAAAAGACTAGGTCATGCAAGCCTTTCTCTTTTGAACAAGTTGGTTTCAAAAGATCTAGTGATTGGCCTACCTTCCATCAAATTCAATGATGACAAGGTATGTGATGCTTGTGCCAGAGGCAAGCAAGTCAGGACCTCTTTTAAATTAAAAAATAAAGTTAGCACTACTCGTCCTCTAGAAATATTGCATGTTGATTTGTGTGGACCCATGAGGGTCATGAGTAGAGGTGGAAAGAAGTATGTGCTAGTAATAGTGGATGATTACTCTCGTTTCACATGGACCTTGCTTTTAGCTACCAAAGATGAGTCATTTGAAAAATTTATTGTGTTTCTTAAAAAGGTTGAAACGAGAGTAGGACACTCATTGGTATGTCTAAGGTCTGATCATGGCACAGAGTTTGAGAACTCAAGTTTTATGGATTATTGTAATAAGCATGGTGTTGAACATAATTTTTCTGCCCCTAGAACACCCCAACAAAATGGGGTGGTTGAACGTAAGAACCGCACTCTAGAAGACATGTCTAGAACCATGTTGATTGCAAGTGATCTCTCTAGAAGCTTTTGGGCAGAAGCATTAAACACATCATGTTACATTATCAACAGATGCATGATTCGACCTATTCTCAATAAGACACCCTATGAACTTTTCAAAGGTAGAAAACCCAACATTATGCACTTGAGAGTATTTGGTTGCAAATGTTATGTGCATAATAATGGGAAAGATGCCTTGGGAAAGTTTGGCCCAAGAAGTGATGAAGCCATATTTTTAGGGTACTCTTCACACAGTAAGGCTTATAAAGTGTTCAACAAAAGAACCTTATGTGTTGAAGAAAGTGTTCATGTATTGTTTGATGAAACTAACTCTTTACTTGAGAAAGATATTCAGGATGAGGAATATGAGCTTGGTCTTACAAGAAAAGAACAAAATGTCGTAGTGCCTGAAGGTAAGTCGGGCAGAAACGATGGTATCGAGAATGATCAGATAGGGGGAAGTAATTCCCAACCTGATCTGGAACAGAGTCAAGCTACTGAGCCAAACTCTCCACGAACAGATCTGAGAACTGGTTTAGGAAAAGTTCCAGAAGCTTGCTCAGGAACAGTTCCTGACCCAGCGTCACCAAGCATTCAAGCGAGAGTAGAAAGTTTGACAACGGATCCTCTGACCCCAAGACCTTGGAAGCATCAGAGTTCACACCCTCTTGACCAGATATTATCAGATTTAAATAAGGGAGTGCAAACCAGATCCAAGCTTAAGAATTTTTGTGCTTTCTATGCTTTCCTTTCTTACATTGAGCCAAAAAATATTAATGAAGCTCTTGCAGATTCGGACTGGGTTATTGCAATGCAAGAAGAACTGAATCAGTTTGAAAGGAATAAAGTATGGCATCTTGTACCACGACCCAAAGAGAAATCAATCATTGGTACCAAGTGGGTGTTCAAGAACAAGCTGGATGAGGTAGGAACAATCACCAGGAACAAGGCCCGGCTAGTGGTCCAAGGGTACAACCAAGAAGAAGGGATTGACTATGAAGAGACTTTTGCACCTGTTGCTAGAATTGAAGCTATCCGAATTTTAATAGCATTTGCAGCTCACATGGGGATTAAGCTATACCAAATGGACGTCAAGAGTGCATTTCTCAATGGGTACCTAAAAGAAGAAGTGTATGTAAGTCAACCCCCTGGTTTCGAAAATCAAGAATTTCCTGATTATGTGTTTAAACTTGACAAGGCTCTTTATGGTTTAAAACAAGCTCCCAGAGCTTGGTATGAACGCCTGTCAACCTTTTTAATTGAAAATGGTCTTCATAGAGGCAAAGTAGACAATACCTTGTTCCTAAAATCCAAGGGGGAACATTTATTGATTGTTCAAGTCTATGTTGATGATATCATTTTTGGTGCAACACACAATGACTTGTGTGATGGTTTTACAACCTTGATGAAAAGTGAATTTGAGATGAGTATGATGGGTGAGCTAAACTTTTTCTTAGGCTTACAAATTAAACAAACTCCTAATGGCACCATGATTTATCAACAGAAGTATGTTAAGGAACTGCTTAAGCGGTTTGGGATGGAAGCGGCAAAACCAATTGATACTCCTATTTCACCCTCTACTAGATTGGTTATGGATGATGGGAGTCCCTCAGTAGAGGAGAAATCCTATAGAGGGATGATTGGGTCTGTAACACCCCGACCTCGTCGAGTCGTGTTACACGCCACAGTCCTTCCCCGAGGAGGACTGTTAAGGCAACATATTAAGACTTATTCATAACCTAACATAAAAGGAACTCAACACTTAAGTCACTATAACATAATTGAGTCTCAATTTTGACCCTCGGGTTACCGATGCCATTTTTTTCTTAATTTTCTGGGACGAAACGGACAGAGTTTCCCCTGAAAACTGACCGTTTCCCAGGCTTAAAGCCCTACATTTCAACCCTGCAATGCAAATCAACAACCACAACAGCTCAACGGCTACACGCCGGAGTCCAAACTCTACGGGCCACACGCCCGGAGTACACAGAGTTTGTTATCATTCATAAACTTACAAGAAACAGGTTATTTACATAACTTTGCAACCTTTCCAACCACAATTGACAATACACAACAAAATCATAATTGTGGCAACCAAGACCAAGTAAATCTACCCTGGGCGCTCCACGCAGCAGTTACCTGAACCTGGGAAAAGGGGAAAGTAATGGGAGTGAGCAACCACCGCTCAGTGAGTAAACCCTCTCTCCCAAAACATACTTAAAATACATATAACTTACCAAAAGCCTTTCGTAATTCATTTTAGTTGAAGACTTACACATCATACATCATATTCATTCCATAAACCAAAGAAATCATGGACATACTAAAAAGTTAACTTCAATGAAATCATAAAGCATAAACCGTTGCGTAAATCCATAAACATAACAAACATAAACTTACTGAAAACATACGTAGTATCTTATTCACGTAAATGAGGAGACTAAACTCTTAGAGGTACTTTGTTACTGCCATCCCGAGTCGGCCAAACTCGAGCGGCAACATACGCCTATCCGGACAGACATCATACTATGCTGAGACATAATTTTCATACATAGACTTCAGGCGGGAATCAAACCACCATCCCTGAATCTACCATAACATAACATACGTGATACCAGGCGGGAACTAAGCCACCATCCCTGGATCTCAGACTTAAACTTAAAGTTTCTAGAGTAGCTCCTCCACGTATACATACACATAACTTATACATAAACATAAACATAATCGTTCGGACACGTACATACTCATACTCATGCATAAATTTATCTTAGGAGCTTATAACCTTCATACACGTAAATACTTACCTACACACTCATACTTAGCAGACAAAACATACTTAAACTTATCCATATATAGGTTTTATGAACTTAAAACCTGAAAACATAATTTTCTTACAACTTTAGTTTTAGGCAAACTACAAGAAAGACCTCTTAAAATATGGTGAGTATTCTAACTCACGATTCAAAACTTGGACACTTACTTGCATCAAAACTAGGATTCACAATACAACTCCAATTGCCCTTTTTAAGGCCGTTTCAACTCTTTTAAACGCAAAAGAATGAAATTGATGCAAAACCGATTTGTTTATGCAAGTTACGTAAGTTTAAATCATAATATCCACAAGGGATAACGTGTTTAAAAACTAGTGAAAGCTTTAGTTACTACTCATAAATCGATTTTGCGAAAGGTTTAAAAACTTTCCATAATCGAACAATTGCAATACTATGTAAACTACTTTATGGAATACGTTTACAAGTTCATTCCTATCTTAAAAGTTTCATAAAGACGCACTTAGTTTGCTAAATTGTAAAAGGAGTTTGCTTCTTACTTAAAAACGTCGTAAGAACGTAATTCGTTTGGTAAGTTGTAAAGCGATACTCGCTTCTAACTTAAAAACTTCGTAAAAACGTAATTGGTTTGCTAAATCGTAAAGCAATACTTGTTTCTAACTTAAAAGCTTCGTGAAAATGTAATTAGTTTGCTAAATCGTAAAACGATACTCATTTAAAACATAACGGGTTTAGTTAATGCTTAATTCAACTTAAGTCAAACTAAGTTCGAAACTCAAAAGCTTCTTATAAAAGTTATAAGCTTAAAAACTTCTTATAAAAGTTATAAGTTTGTTATTCCATAAATCGACTTCCTTTGAAACTTCAAAGCTTCTTAAAAGCGTAATAAGCTTGTTAAGTCGTAAAACGACTTCGTTTTCAATTTAAAAGTTCCATATAAACATAATACGGTTACTAATTCGAAAAAAAATAACTTCGTTTTAAAGTTAAGAAACTTCCTATAGACGTAAAACGTTTGCTAAATTATAAAACAACTTCATTTCTCGCTTAAAAGCTTAATAACCTCATTTTTGACTTAAAGGCTCCTTATAAAGGCAATACGTTGGTTAATACTTAAAACGATTTCACTTCAAACTCGAAAGTTCCTTATAAACGTAAATCGTTGGCTAAATTATAAAACGACTCCATTTGTAACTTAAAAGCTCTTTTTAAACACGCAATGCGTTTATTAACTTGTGAAACGACCTTACTTTGACTTAAAAGCGTCTTATAAAGACGACACGTTTACTTAGTCGTAAAACGACTCAGTTTGTAACTAAAAGGCTCTTTATAAACATGTTAAGGTTGCCTAATCACAAACGACTTTGCTTCTAACTTGACAGTTTTGCTAAATCATAAAACTGACTTCATTTGTTTACAAACGTAATAAGCTTGCCCATAAACATAATAAGCTTAACTCACTTGACATGTTTGTCCACACATACATTCGAATACATATAACGACTTCAAATTAGCTTCTCGGGCGCAAATCACCAAAATTTATTCAAATCGATACTAAACTTATGTAACTCACTTCCAATTAAAGCCTACTTCTTCCAGCTTGATTGAAGCTAGGCATATATAGCTCTCTTCGAATTAACCTCATTAGCATAAGTCACCCAAGTTGATTCGAATCGAAGCTAAGCACATTTAACTCACTTCGAATTCACCCAAATTGATTCAATTCAACGCTAAACATAAATAATTCACTTCGAATTAACATAATAAGCATAATTCACCCAAATTGATTCGAATCGAAGCTAAACACATATAACTCACTTCGAATTCACCCAAATTGATTCGAATCGAAGCTAAACATATATAATTCATTCCAAATTAACATCTTAAGCATAATTCACCCAAATTGATTCGAATCGAAGCTAAACATATATAATTCACCTCGAATTAACATCTTAAGCATAATTTACCCAATTTGATTCGAATCGAAACTAAAAGCATATAATTCACTTCAAATACATATCTCTAGCATAATTCATACTCTTTAGGCATAAACACTTATAACTAGCAAATCCATAAACTCAAACATACGATTATCATTCGAAATCCTTAAAATAAGTGGGATTAAAGGATTACCCACTTTGAATTCAAGCAATTCGCGTGCAATTGGCTAGATTGAAGACGAATTCGAGCTCCACACACCCAAGAATCCCGTTTGCCTTCGCGTGGGGGTTCGGATTCCACCAAACCGAAACCCTAACTTGCAATTTCTGATGAAATTAACCACAATTAGGAAGAATCTAGGTCAAGATTACATTTATAGATGAGTGAGGGTTCGAATTCACCTTGCATGCCTTGAAAATCGCCGGTGCTCGGTTCCGTTTTGGGCTGGGATTGCTCGACCGCGCAAGGGAGAGGATGCCGGAGAAGGTGAGCGTCGCCTGGGATCCGGTGGTCGCACGGTGCACAGCGACGAGCAGGGAGGGGGAGGCAGGAAGAAGAAGAAGAAGGGGAGAGAGAGGGAGCTTGGTTTCAGGGAAAGAAGAAGCAGAAGCAGGTGCACGGGAAGGGGGGGTCTCGCGGGCAAGGGGGGAAAGGGAAAATAAGGGGTATGCAAAATTACCGTTTTGCCCCTCCCTTCTCTCTTTCATTTATTCGACAGTCCAAACTTAACACTGTTAGTCTAATTCGTAAACCGATTCCTAAACCCAAATCCATAATATGGTCATTCATCAACTATTCGTTCCCAAATCTATCTAGGTTGGATTTAATAACATCGAACTACTTCTAAGGCTGACGGGTATTCAAGTAAACTATTCCAGCCCAACAGGCATAAAATTCATTAAACGAATACGACAAAACTCCAGGTCTCACAGGGTCGCTCCTTTACCTAACTGCTAGTAGACCTGACATTGTCTTTAGTGTCGGTTTATGTGCTCGTTTTCAGTCCAATCCAAAAGAAACTCATTTAAAGGCTGTGAAACGAATTTTTAGATATTTAAAGAACACTTCTGACCTGGTCTTATGGTATCCTAGAGAATGCAGTATTGATTTAGTCGGATATGCAGATGCTGATTATGCAGGATTCCTGGTAGACAGGAAAAGTACTTCAGGTATGACTCACTTTCTTGGTCCGTGTTTAGTGTCATGGGCAACTAGGAAACAGCACTCAGTTTCCATGTCCACGGCAGAGGCAGAATATGTTGCAGCAGCTTCATGTTGTGCCCAACTGCTATGGATAAGGCAACAACTCAAAGACTTTCATGTTGACACAGGATGCATACCAATTTTTTGTGATAACACTAGTGCAATAAATATTGCCAAAAATCCCTGTCAACATAAGAGGACCAAACACATTGACATCCGACACCATTTTCTGCGAGACAATGTGGAAAAAGGGCTTATTTCAATGCAATTTTGTGCTACTGAGAATCAAATTGCTGACATTTTCACCAAGGCCTTACATAGGGATCAGTTTGAGAAAAATCGGTTGGAACTGGGCCTGATTAAGAAAACTTAGGCAGACTTGACCACCCTCAGTGATTGACTAGGAACAGACCTCTGATCACCGATCTTGTGGATTTACTCTACTTACTGTACAAGGCATATGTGTGCTATATGAATTGCTGACATCTGCTTGAGATTTATTGCTATTGCCCATATTTTCCACTGTCTCTAATTTAAGTCGTAAGAACAAGCGAGAGGAATAGACCCTTCCCTCATCTATTGGCACGTGTTTCAATTTATGGGAAACGAGGAGAAGACAAGCCCATCATTTGCCCTTTCCTCTTCTTAGGAACTATTTCTTCCTTATCCCAGTTCTGTTTTTTTTTCCTCTTTGGTTGTTCTTGATGTATCCATTTTTGGTTATGATGTAACATGGTTCTATTTGCAATGCTTGTACCTCTTGCTTGTTCCTAATCTAACTTGTTTGTTCCTTTTTCGATGATGTCAAAAGGGCGAAGAAAGCATGACCCACCATTCAATGACCCTTTCAAATTAGCATGAACCGTTTAACTTGGGCTTAATTGAATTGGGATTATTGATTTGGGCTAAGGCAAATTGTTAGATCCTTTCAAATTAGCATGAACCGTTTAACTTGGGCTTAATTGAATTGGGATTATTGATTTGGGCTAAGGCAAATTGTTTTTTGGGTCATTTGGTTTGTCATCATCAAAAAGGGGAAAATTGTTGACCCTTTCTTTGTGTAAGGTTTTGATGATGTCAAATACAAATGTGTTAGTCCAAATGTATTAGTCCTTTTAATAATACTTGAATTTGTGCTATGATTGGTTAAGAAAGTTGGTTGAGAACAGTGATTAAGAACAGAGCTTAAACGATCAGATGAAGTTTCAGAAACAGTTTCTAAAACAGCAATGCTTCAAGTCTAAGAGCAACATGAAGTTTCAGAAACAATCTTCAGGAACAGTTCTTCGCAGTATCAAGGGTTGACATTGCAAGTCAGCTGCTTCATCAACAAGAAGTCATGGGTTTGGTAGAATCTTTTCTTTATTAGACCCTCTGTTAATATGCCAGTGAGAAGATCCCAATTTCATGTTCGCTTTTGAAAAAATCTTTTTGACACTCTGGGAACAGGTCCTGATCCTGACTGGAAACAGTTCCTGGTAAAGCACCCTGAGTGTTCTCAGCAAACGTCTGGCAAAAGATTTTACGATTCTTTTTTTTTGGGCTGATAATTCTTGCTACATGATAAAGTATTTTTCAACAGCAACCCAACAAATTTTCAAAACGTAAAATCTCTAAATTTTTGGGATAAGATTTTGCAAATTCAAATTTAATCTCCCTTCTCCTATTTTTAGCAAAGTCCTAAGATTGTGGAAAAGGCTGGAAGTTGGCTGCTGGAATATGTGGTTTTTATTTCACGTTAGTAGTGAAACAAGCTCAGCCACACTCTCAACTAGCCGTTTGGTTTTTCTTCAAGCTATAAAAGGGAGTTTTGTGCCAACGTTTTGATGTGTGGTTTTTCAGATTTTGTGAGTTGTACTGAGCCAAATTTCCAGAGTGAAAAACCTGTAAAAGAGAGCAAAAATTGAGTCTTCCTCATTGGCATACTAGGCGCTTCATTGTACCTTACACTTGCTTTATTAGAAGTTGCTAAGTAAGGTGTCTTCGTTTTGTTTGTGTAAACGAATAGAGTTGTCCTAAGTTTAAGGTAACTAAGGACGTGGGTTGATTGTCTAGGGTAGACAATCACGTGTTGTTGCAAGTTGTAACGTGGGGTTACTTTTGTAACGTGTTCAGCCCGTTAGTAGAATTTTTGTGAAAATCCTACAGAGGTAGGTCGTGGTTTTCCCACCTCAGATGGGCTAGAGGTGGTTTTCCACGTAAAAATCTTGTGTCTTCATTCTTATTTTTGCATTCATTCTTACCCCGAACACATTACGGAAGCTTGGTAGGAACAGTTCCCTGCTAACCATACGTTGTTCAGGAACTGTTCTCCACGAGTGTTTTCAAAAGTGCAAAAATTTGTCACACACAATTCACCCCCCTCTTGTGTGAGTAACCTCATAAATATAACAGAACCAAACAGAAGAAAACAAAGGAAAAAAAGGATGAAGCCTTTTAATTCGATCGAATGACAGAGAAGAGCAAGAGAGGGGTTATAACTTTCTCTACTTTGACAACCCTACACCACTGAGCAACGTAGAGAAGGGCAGAGAGAGACAAAGCAAAGTGGTGGCGGCCACAATGGTAGAGGTCACGGCGAAGGCTGATGGTCATTGGAGATGATGTGGATTGGTGGGAAGTGTGAGCACAGAAAGGACATGGTAAAGGGGCAGCGGATGGAACCCTAACCCATCCCCACCATAGGGCCACACCAACACCAGCACCTACATGGTTTGTTCACTAGGTTAAGTACAAGATGTGGAAGCATGGCATAATGATACGAGAGGGTCAAGACAGCATAGAGGAGGAAGATAAGTTCGACGTAGCCTTAATTCGTCCATCAAAACCTAAAATTGGTCCATTAGCTTAGAGTCGAGGTGGATAATTATCCATTTCCAATCCATTACTAATTTCTAAAATGCTTTTGAAAGTTTGAATAGCTTTAGCAAAAGGAGGGATGGAGACATGAATTTGGGGTCACTGATGGAATGATGTAAGAATGAATTCATTGAGAAATTGAATGCACAAAATGAGGTTATTATTTGAGGTAAAATTTGTGGGTGGTGTCTTGATGAGGGAAATAGGGATATAAGTGTTGAGATAGATATGACAAATTACTGAGTGCTTCTTGAATATTATTTTGTGTTTAACTTGTTTGGTTAACTAGCGAATTATGATTAACAGTGTAGAGCCGTAGACTGCACTTTGAGATTTTGCGGCAAATACACCCTGTTAACTAATTTAACCTGTATGCGCGTTCGGTTTGTAAGTAGAGCTAAAAACGGTGAAGCGATTGGCCGATTCAACATAAAGCTCCAGTGGTGGACAATCATTGAACCCTGCCATGGCTAACCCAATTCAGCCTGCTATTGTGTGGTTGTTATGTGTGCAATAGGTGTGTGTATACGTAGGTTGTTGGCCATAACTCATCCTAGCCCAGTTTCCCCCTTTTGTTTGTCAAAACATACGTGGATGTGTGTGTGCGTATGTGTTAGACCATTAGCGTACTTTGGAGGGGTACATCGAGTGCTATGGTTTAAGTTGATAAGTGTGGGTTGGGAAAAAAGGGATCTACACCTTCCTGTTCTTTTTTTTCAAATGAGTGGGCCAAAATTTCAAGGATTAAAGTGGGTGAAAACTTCAAAGATTAAATAACATTTAATTGTCAAAATATTATTTTGAGAATCTTGTAATAAACATTTGAAGAGTTATACCTTGTAACTTTGAAAAAAGCTAAGTAATCGTGATTCTTGAGACGAATCCTGAAAGCTTACATATAGCAAATTGAATCCTTCATTAGTTGTGAACTCATGTGTCCCTGAGTCATTTGATGAGCCTGTTGTGCTGAAATTGTTGTTATCATGTCCTATAACTGCGGTTAGACTCATTTGACATGGCATGAGCTATTTTTACACTTGTGACGACACATTTTGCACTTGAAATATTTGGGGACCATTTTGATTAACCAAGCTTTGATAAGTTATAATTCAATAGAATCGAAACTAGTGTTGAAATTGTTTATCTTTAAGCATAACACATTCGAATGATCTCAAGGGGATCTTTTGGGAAAAATGAAACTTGTGGCATTCTCTGAATCAAATGCTGCTAGCCTTCTTGGAACCAATAATTGCTATCCCTAGTTCGTTTCGATGAATATTATTTATGCTTACGTGCCTGAAAACAAGATTTCACTTGAGATGCTTTGGGCTAGGAGGATAATGCTAATTGTACCGACATAGTTTATGGAGCAAGCCTAGTATGTGTGAACCCAAATTCCTAGGGAACAAACCCAGAAGTGGGAACCTTAGTAGGCTCTGAAGAGGATAAAAGCCTAGTGAACATGAAAGATTGCGGGGTACCATGATTAATGAGTTATGAGACTCACATGAAGAGAGCACTAACACGTGAATCTGATGCCCAAAATGTGATTTCTTACTTATTATGTGCTGCAATTACTCGTTTTGAATTATATAGTGCAAAAGTTTAAAAAGTGTTTGAATGGAATTTTATTAAATCCAAAATGACTTTCCATATGTGAAATGAGCTTCATAATGGTCTCCCATGTTTAAGTACTGGTTTTACCCCTCCCCAATCGTTATTTTCGCTTTTATGCTAAAAGAGTTTAGGATGGTAATCCAAGTGAATTGCTATAATGTTAAATGATAAACTAAGAGCTGAATGACCTACTTTCCTTATTCTTGAATCCTTTTATGGGTTAACTAGACGTTGGTGGCCATGTATGCTTGCTATGTTGATACACAATTTCTATGCGACTACTACTTATGGTGTTGTATGGAACTATTTTGATTTTTAGGATTGCGGGTCATCCATTGAGCATGTGGTAGCTCATTCGCTCTGTATTTCCCTTTCCCCTAGGTTCTTTAAAGGATAGATAAAAGTCCTCGATTCACATAAATCGAGTTAGAACTCCCCTTTTTGCTTTGTAAAAGGAGTAGTATGTACATATACCTAGATTCATGAGTTTAATGATGTAATGTGATGTATTCATAGATTCTTAAAGATATGTAAGTTAATTACTTTATTTCAAGCATTGCATGTTGACTAGCAGTCACTCTGAATGGTCGCGTGGGCTAACCATTTGAGGGGTCTGTTGTTTGTGGGTTGGAGTTTAGTTTGTTTTGTAGATGTAAACCCCATTGCTCCAGATGTGTAATCCGTTGAGTTGTACCTTTGATTTCTTTCTTTTGTTTAATTTTTTAGTTTATGTGCTCTGGGTATGTGGCTTGTAGAGTTGTGATCTTTGTCCTATAGCCATCGTGGTTATTTAGATATGCCTTTTATGTTTTTGATATTGTAGGTATCTAATGTAAGGCTTTAAGCGTAGATTTTGGTCGCTTTTTAGGTAGACGAAACTCTGTCCATTTCGTTCTAAAATTTAAGAAATTACTAACACTTCTAGCCCTATGGCAAGGGGGCTACAGATGGTACTAATATAGGATCCTAACCTGAGTCTTGCATTTGATACATTCATCTAGGTATTCCTTGAGTAATAGTATGACATATGATGTACCATTGGTTGTAATTGTGTTTCATATGTGCTCACTGATGTTATTAATTGATTGATGAATAATTGTAGTGAATAGATTAATTTTATAATCCTGTGTGTTAAATACGAGTTAAATGACTTATGCACTCATGTGTTAGCTAATTGTTGGCTCCACTATTAATTGTTTTTGTCATGCAGTTTTGGTGATTTAAGTATGCTTGGTTTTGAACTCAAAAGGTTAGAAATGTTTTAACTCCCCCATACTTTGCCCTTATGTATGATTTGCTCGTTGGACCCTCTAATGGAGTGACCGGACATAGTTAAACGTTGGTAGATAAGAGCTTAGGATCGTTAAAACATTCTTTATTTTTTTTCAAAACACGAAGATTTTAGAGTGTTGAATTCTTTTCTAGTTATTGAATTAGTTTTTGTTGTCGCATTTGAGGTGTTGTTTCCATTTGGCGATAATGCATGTATTTAGATTCATTGTTATAAGTCCTTATGTGTGATTTGATGTTATTTGTGCATGCATGCATGCTGAGATGTGTACATCACAGGATTTATTAATGATGGACTATTAGAAAATGAATTATAGCTTAGCTTATGTGTTTGAAAACCATATTAGACGCTGCCTACATCTTGCAAATTCTAAGTCTAAGGAAATTTTGTAGGATTCTCATACTATGGTCTTTGTTGCCTGTACGATGTCACCTACTATGGTAAATGACTCATACATTATTGGTACTTTCTTAAGTATTAATACATAATCCGAAATATGGAACTACATAAAAGTGAACTTCTCCTCAGTACTATGAGTCATTAGAGTCCCCACAAGCCCAGAAGGCACGAATGTGTCCTACAGACCATCTAAGCACACTTTTGACCAAAGGTTGCAATATAAAGCCTGTAGAACCTTACATAGTTGCTTAGATTTGTCATGAATAGTCATTTACATGTTTTGTGAATGGATCATTTAGTAAATGCACTTCTTGGTGTTTGCTTGGCTTCGGTTTGGTTAGGTATGTAGTTGAAGTAGCTCAACAATTTAAGTTATGTAATTTGTTGCCAGGCATGATCTTCAAGTTGTTAATTACACTCCAGGAATTCTATTATCCCATATTATAGTTTGAATAACTGTATACGCTTATATTTAATGTCTGGTGTAGCGAGTGTAAGCATTTACACTCACATATCTCCACCCTTCCACGTGTCATGTTCAATGAGGAAGGCATGCTAGTGCATCCACGGTCATATTTGAATTCTATGTTTTGAACTTGATGGATCAGTCACGTAAAATAACTATTAGCATCATTAACTTGAGTGCCATGGTATAATGTGAATGAGCCATCTTATGGCATATAATATGCGATAAGCTTCATGGGGAAACCTTAGAGTGTTGTTTTCTTTATTAGTTGAATTGTTTATCTTCGTTAATGGCATGGATTTGCTTTGGTTTACCGCGTTGTCATACAACCATTCTACATTCTATTACTTTGCAATCTTAAAAACCTTCATTGGCATGAATATGTGACTGCCCTTGTTCTCCAAGTGATGTAAGAATGTGCTAGGTGTGTTTGTGATTGTACTGGACTTTTTACTATATCACCTGATCATCGGTTTACAAAGCATGGTGGATAATGTGATTGATTGAATTGCACGAGCAAGTTGTGTTGCATTATATACTTGTGATAATCTACGACACAAAAGGTCCTAGAGTCATGGCTATGTGATTGTTGTCCTTTTGACTATGCCTTTAGAAGGATATCTTCCATTTTGTTAACTGCAATTGTAAGCATGACATCAACATTGGTCTAGAAGCCCAAAGTAACCACTTAACTAATGGGTTGGGTAATATGAATATTGTCATGTCTAATCTCAATACATGATATGATGTAATTGAGTTATCATGCATCTCGTGCCTCTTGGCACTATTTTGTGTGTGTTCTAATTAGTTCACAAACAGAATGTGCCCTTGCAAACTTATCTTTGTCCTTGTAGTCCTAAATTTTTTTATTTTATGTGATGTCATTATGGTTACGAATGTCGTTGTAGTGTCGATGTCATTGGTGTGATGTTATGTGATGTATCTCCTACTCGATTGTAATGAGAAAACCTATTAATTGACAGACTTGACTCCAAAACAGCCTGTTGTCTTCATGATATGAAATGAGATTCATTTAGTTTGATTGTACTGGCATATGAGATTCATTTAGTTTGATTGTACCGACATGCCTCTGAGTCGCCGTTTATTGTATAAATGTCGAAAACCTTTAAATACCATCTTCTGTTTCTTAGGTATAGGATTGAAATTATGTGTTTGTTTTAAAGTATGTCTAAATATGGTTATCTAAGTCAACACAGTTGCCTTCTTCTACGTGATTTGCCCTAGGCACCTTAATAGAGTAAGTAGACGAATAAAGGAGATTGACGAGGAGGAGACTCAATACCATAAACATCTTTTTCTATTTGGAAAATTTGTCTGGTTTTACTATGAAATTATAATTCTTTTGCCCATTCTGTTGGATATGTGTCGTGCGTATATGAACTTTGTGTTTACCACTCCATAGACCCTAGAAATTCGAAGCCGAAATTCTTTTAGGGGATGAGAACATAATAATTGAGAAGTTTCACCGAGGACTAATTATTAAGGTTATTATCTTTATTAGCTATGCCATATTTTATTAGTTATATTAGGCTAATTTACCAATTAATTGGAGCTAATTAGTGTAGTAAGCCCTTTATTTGGTCAAAGTGGGTAAAATCTCCCAAAAAAAAATAAAGGGAAAAAAATGTTTCAGCCTTTTACATCGAGCGAATGATAGAGGAGAGGAAGAGATGGGGGCATGCAATTCTCTGCTTCGTCGAACCCATCCCACCCATCGACGCAGAAAGCGTGGAGAGAGAGAGAGAGAGAGTGAGTGATGGAGGTCGTAGAAAAGGCTAATGGTCACCTAGAAGGATGTGGATTAGTGAGGCGCATGGCACAGAGAGGACTTGGTGAAGGGCCAACGGGCGAAACCCTAACCTATCCCACCATAGCGCGACACGAGCACCAATGCCTCTGCGGTTGGTTTGCTAGGCCGAGTACAGGATGAGGAAGCATCGTAAAATGACAGGAAAGTGCCAAGACGACACCGAGAGGAGGAAGGAAAGTTTGAACCAACCCTAATTCGTCCATCTAAACCTAAAATTGGGTCCATTAGCTTGGAATCGAGGTGGATAATTATCCATTCCCAATCTATTACTAATTTCTGAAATGCTTTTCAATGTTTGCATAGCTTTAGCAAAATTAGGGATTGAGACATGAATTTGGGTCACTAATGGAATGATGTAAGAATGAATTCATTGAGAAATTGAATGCACAAAATGAGGTTATTATTTGAGGTGAAATATGTGGGTGGTTGACGGGGATTTTATGTTTAGTTTTAAAACCATTTTTACTTGCAAGTGCAGAGGGTTAATTGTAAACTAGCGAGTATAAGGGTGTCGATCTCACGAAGAACAATAACGATTTTTAATTTCAACTCTTCTAATTATGAAGAATAAGTTGAATGAGGAGTTTAATTATCAATATGATTAAAGAAGCAAAAGAAAAGCAAGAGTGTTAAGTAGAGAGAATTCCAATAAGAGAATGATCTAGGATTTTGGATTTCACCTTTGATGCAAATATTAATTTTACTAATTCAAATGGGGATTTGATTTGTCTCTTGTGCAACCTAAACTACAAGCATTAAGTCATAAATTGAAAACATGAATTATAATTATCAAATAAAATTATTTATCTAGTGGTTTAGCCTGAATTATTCTTTTTAGACATACCTCATCTAATTTCTAGCATAGACTATTCAACTTAAACAATTATAATTTTAAGTTCAATTGCATAATGTCATATTAGCTTGCAAGGTCTAATATTCATTTGAGATAGCTAATTAAACTATTGCGATCAACATGATTAAACAATAGCATGAAAATGCATAAATAGATTGAGTTTCAAATATAAACTCAAATTATGCAATGAAAGAGACAAGGATTAGCCTATAAGAAATTAGCAAAAATAATATTATTATCAATGATCCATCCTAATCCTAAAAATGAGTAGTTTAGCCGACTATAGTTAGTGAAAACACCATGATAATTGCAATATTTCACTCCCTATGCCCAAGCTTTTGTACTCAATTACAAACTAATGAAGCAAACACTCTCAAACTTGACTCACAAATGAGATGAGAAGGAAAGAGGAAAATAGCCAACAAGACTTATTTTTCTCCTAAACCGCTCAACCCAAATGATTTTATCTTACAAGATACTTTCTACTTTCTAAGAAAAATGGAAGATGGAAGATGAGAGAATAGGAGAAAGAATGGATGAATGTATGAATGTCCTCATGAATCCAACTCATGACCCCTTTTTATAGTGAAAATTCCCCATCTCTTGGTGCTAAAAATCAATAAAAATAATTAATTCTCAATTAATTTGGCTGTTACATTGCATGAAAAAGGGCTAGTCTTAAGCTAAAATTAATCAAGATTAATTAGCTTTGACTGGGTTAACAATTGGCCATGTGGGAAATAAGAAAAGTAGTGGACTGATGTGAGTTGGCTACTGGGCTGAGAGACAAGCCCAATTGATATGTGAGGGAGAAGAAAAGAAGAAGAAGTGTGAAAGGGAGAGAAGAGAGGCGCTGGGATAGGCCCAGGCAGAGGAAGAAAAGGAGAAGAGAGAGGCTGGGTTCTGGGTGGCAGAGCTGGGTTGCGGTTCACAAAGCCCACACGGGCTGTGAGATAAGAGGGAGTGAGTGAGCGAGCAAGGCCGCTGGACTGGGGTTTGGGCCACAGGCAAGGTACAACTGTGGCTTTAAGGGAGAAGGGAAGGGAGGAAGAGTTAGCCACTTGGGCTGAAGCCCCAGTTGGACCGGCTTGGGTTGCGACACACTAACAAGAACAGGCCTAATTCGGGCTAGACTGATTTTCTTCTCTTTTTGTTGGGTTGAATCCTTTTATCATCTTTCACATTTATCTTTTACCTGAAAATTATACAAACTATGCATTATTTATCATTAAAAATATATTTTAAAGACTTAAAAGTAAGTAAAATAAAGGATAAAAATTCATATAAAATATGAATTATCAACTCGCCTATACAAAAACTTTGCTAGTTCTCGAGCAAAGAATATCATTAATGCATATGTTCATTCAATCCATTAAGTAGAACAAGATAAAAGAAGAAAATCAAGAGATCCAACTATGAATGCCCGCTCCACATTACATATTTCAATTCACTACCAACCCACAACTCATTATCAAAGATTTCCAACTTCAATTAAGTCAATATGCCAAGATTCAAGCAAATTAAGCATACAACGAAACCATGTAGTAAACCGTAAGCACAAAATTTCACCTCACATAACAAAAATCACAAGAGCATCTTTAAAAATCAAGTCCCCAATGGCAACTTAACTTATTGACTTTCATTTTCTTGATTTTTCTCTTTGAGACTTTGAATTTTTCGAAAGTTTCTTGATTTCATGTGCTTTCTTAAGTGGATAAAGATATGAATAAAGCTGACACTCAGAGAAACACTTAGTACATATTCAGGCGATTAAAGATATGGATAAAGATAGAACCTGAACATTGGTACCAGAATCAGAACTTTGATTAACTCAATTTAGTTTAATTATTGATTGAAAAGTCAAAGGGGAACTCAATGCCTATCGGACACTCAAAGTGATTTTGAAAATTGGGTTACATCTCAAACTCAAAATCGACTACATAATAACATTAGCACAACAAAAATCTTAGCCTTCAACTAGTCAAAGCTAAAAATAATCTCTAATGAGCATGGATCATATAAATCAAATCCACATAATAAGAGTAGAACATGCATAATTAGAACACTCACACTCTTCCCAAAATCAGATTCATCCAAAGATAGTCAAGTTTAAATTTCCTTAAAATTTTCAATTTGCCTTCCCCCACACCTAACCCTTACATTGTCCTCAATGTGGAAAACAACAAGAGAGAGGGAAATGGAGAAAAGAGTAGCACAACTTGATAGCACGAAGAAATCATTTCCATATAAGCCCAACAGTCAAACTCCTAAAGTACCTTCACAACCATAACCAACCCCAAAAGCCAAAAACCAAGTGAAGAATCACATCCAAAAACACAAGCATACCAAAAATAAAACAAAAACAAGAGACACAAATTTTTCAAAAAAAATTAAGTTGTCTCCTAATAAGTGCTAAGTTTTATGTCTTCTGTCAGACAGGGTCACACCCACTAATCATAGTAGATAGGGTCTACTAGATTGATGGATTCAATCAAACTAGGATTAATATCATAAGTCACAATAGGTTTCAAATGTTGACCATTTACCATAAGAACTCTATCATCTTGGGGATCCATAATTTGAACTGCCTCAGAGGGAAACACTTGTTGGATAACAAAAGGACCATCCCATCTAGATCTCAACTTGCCAGGAAATAGCTTAAGCTTACAGTTAAAAAGCCAAACCTTCTGATTAGGTTCAAAAGATTTACGAGAAATCATTTTATCATGAAAAGCTTTGGTTTTGGCTTTATAAATCTTAGCATTCTCATAGGCTTCATTACGCAATTCATCTAATTCATTCAATTGAAGCCTACAGTTAGAACCTACTTGATTCATATCAAAATTAAAAGCTTTAATAGCCCAAAAAGCACGATGTTCTAATTCAACTGGCAAATGACAAGCCTTACCAAAAAGGAGCCGGTAAGGAGACATCCCAATGGAAGTCTTAAAAGTAGTACGATAAGCCCAAAGAGCATCATGCAATCTCAAAGACCAGTCTTTCCTATCGGGTCAAACCGTTTTCTCAAGTATGGACTTGATCTCACGATTAGATACCTCAACTTGACCACTAATCTGAGGATGATAAGGAGTAGCTACTTTATGCGTCACATAATACTTTCTAAGCAAAGCTTGAAAAGATCGATGATAGAAATGACTACCTCCATCACTAATAAGAGCTCTAAGGGTACCATACCGACAAAAAATGCACTCTCTCACAAACTTGACCATAACGTTGTGGTCATTGGTCCTAGTAGCCTGAGCTTCCACCCACTTTGACACATAATCAACAGCAACCAATATGTATGAAAAGCCAAAAGATGGGTGAAAAGGACCCACGAAATCAATGCCTCACACATCAAATATCTCAACAATTGGAATAGGGGAAAGGGGCATCATTTCACGACGGGACAGGGAACCTGTACGTTGACAACGCTCACAAGTAAGACAGAATTGGTGAACATCTCTAAACAGAGTAGGCCAAAAGAACCGACTTTGTAGGACTTTAACAGCTATCCTACGACTACCAAAGTGACCACCACAAGCATAAGAGTGACAAAAGACGAGAATACTATGAACTTCACTCCCGGGGACACATCTACGTACCACTTGGTCAGGGCAATGTTTGAAAAGATAAGGGTCTTCCCAATAGTAATATCTTGCCTGTGAGAAGAACCTATCTTTCTCTTGTTTGGACAAGTGAGGAGGAATCTTCTTGGTGATAAGGTAGTTCATAAAGTGAGCAAACCAAGGGAGAGGAGCATGTGACACAGCAAGCAGTTGCTCATCAGGAAAGTGGTCGGAAATCCAACTGAGTCATCAGTACACTCAGTAAGGATTCTAGACAAGTGTTCTGCAACAGAATTTTCAGAACCTTTCCTATCTTTTATTTCAATATTAAACTCTTGGAGCAACAAAATTCATCTAATGAGTCTTGGTTCAGTGTCATTCTTTGCCAACAAGTGTCTTAATGCAGCATGATAAATAAACACAATCACTTTTGAACACAAAAGGTATAGACGAAATTCATCAAGTGTAAATACAACAGCTAGCAACTCTTTTTCAGTAGTAGAATAATTCTTTTGAGCATCAGTTAGAGTTCTACTAGCATAGTAAATGACATGAGGCATTCTATTCACCCTTTGACCCAAAATAGCCCCAATAGCAAAATCAGATGCATCACACATAATCTCAAATGGCAAAGAAAAATCAGAGGACTACATAATAGGGGCCGACATAGGGATGGCAAAAAGTTGGGGAATACCCGTCCTCGCCGGGGCCCCGCCCCGAAGTGGGGGGAAATCCCCGTTCCCAAAGGGGATGGGGAGGAAAATTAATCCACGCTCGGGGATGGGGACGGGGACGGGGACATAGTTCAACCCATCCCCGTCCCCATTTCCCCGCCGGGGATTTTGCCCCGTTCCCATCCCCGTCCGCAATTCCTCGATTGGGGAAAAATCCCCGCCTCCGCCCCCAATTTTAATTAAAATTACAAAAATAATCTTATTTTTAAAATTTTTAAATGAAACAACTAAGGTTATATATGTAATTTTCTTTGTAAAAATCTTAGGTATATACTGGATTTGATAGTCATGGCCGTAAAGAGTTTAGAAGGTAAGGAAAAATCAGCGGGTAAAAATCCCCGTTGGGGCCCCGACGGGGATTAAATCCCCGCTGGGGATGGGGACGGGGGGCAGGGATTCCAGCGGGGACGGGGACGAGGACGAGGAATATACTCCCCGTCCCCAACCCGCCCCGTTGCCATCACTAGGCCGACACCAACAAAGACCGAAGCTTCTCAAAAGCTTTGACACATGACTCATCAATCACAAAAGGAGCATCTTTAGTGAGGAGAATAGTAAGTGGACAAGCTACTTTACTAAAATCCTTAATAAACCTCCTATAGAAACCAGCATGGCCAAGGAATGATCTGACTTGCTACACAGAAGAAGGCACTGGAAAATTAGAAATCAAATCAACCTTGGCTTTATCAACCTCAATCCCTTTTTTTAACACTTTGTGTCCCAAAACAATCCCTTCCTGGACCATGAAATGACTCTTTTCCCAACTCAAAACAAGAGTCACTTCTTCACATATTTTTAGCACAATGGACAGATTATTCATACACTCATCAAAGGAAGAACCAAAAACAGAGAAATCATCCATAAAGACCTCCATGAAATCATCAATATAATCAGTAAATATGGTCATCATGCATCTTTGGAATGTGGAAGGTGCATTACATGACCCAAAAGGCATCCTTTGATAGGCGAAGGTACCTGATGGGCATGTAAAGGTTGTTTTCTCTTAGTCCTCAGGATAGACAAGTATTTGGTTGTAACCAGAATAACCATCTAAAAAGTAATAAAAACTTTGTCCAGCTAACTTTTCCAAAATTTGATCAATGAATGGGAGGGAAAAATGGTCCTTTCTAGTTACAGAATTTAGCTTTCTGTAATCAATACACACTCTCCACCCTGTGGTTTGTCTAGTGGGAATCAATTCACCTTCATTATTCTTAACTACAGTTATGCTAGATTTCTTAGGGACCACTTGAACTGGACTGACCCATTGACTATCAGAAATAGGGTAGATATCGCCTGCATCTAAAAGCTTTGCTACTTCTTTTTGAACAACTTCTTTCATGTGAGGGTTTAGTCTGTGTTACATTTGCCTAACAGGTTTAGCATCGTCCCCTAAACGAATTTTGTGCATACAAATTATAGGACTAATCCCTTTCAAATCAGCCACTAAGCACCCAATAGCACCCTTATGATCGGATAAAACACGAATCAACTCTTCTTCTTGATCACAAGATAAAAGAGAAGATATAATAACAGGTAAGGTCTCTTTGGGGCCTAAAAACACATACTTGAGTGAATCAGGAAGAGTTTCAACTCAAGTTTAGGTGGGGACACAATAGAAGGTGGCATAGGAGAACTAGCCAAAGGGGAAAGGGGTGCATAAGTAGACACCCAAGAGGAAGACTCAAGATAAGGAGTGAAATCAAGAGTAGAATCCATCTCATCTATTGTATTTCCTAAATCACACAATCTCAAATCCCCACGAGAAAGGCAGGTTCCCAAGGGATCACTACTCATAATAGCAGGCAAACCTTCTTCAATCATTTTATCAATCACATCAACAAAGAAGCATTCAGATTCATCTTCAAAGACAGGTTGAGCAGAAGCTTTGAAAATATTAAGCCTAATCCTCATGTTCATGACCGAGACATCTATCACTCCTAACCCATAGTTAATGGTAGCATTAGCTGTGGCTAGGAAGGGATGTCCTAAAATAAGAGGGATTTGCTTAGAAGCGTGACTGGGGTCCATATCCAACACAACAAAGTCAACAGGAAAGAATCCTTTATTAATTTGCACCAAGACATCATTTATCCGCCCCTAGGAGTCCTAACTGACCTATCAACAAGTTGAAGGGTACAGTTGGAAGGTTTCAATTCACCTAATCCCAACTATAAGTAAACAGAATATGGTATCAAATTAATACTAGAATCCAAATCCAAAAGTGCCCTTTCAATTTTATGATTACCAATATAACATGAGATGGTAGGGACACCGGGATCTTTGAGCTTAGATGGAGTGTCACGTTTCAAAATCGACCTCACTTGTTCACTTAGAAGAACGTTTTTAGACTTGTCATATTTAGATTTCCTTTTAAAAGTGCACTTGTCTTTAAGGAACTTAGCATAAGCAGGGATTTGTCTAATTGCTTCCAAGAAGCGAAGATTGACCTTAACTTGCTTAAAGGTCACAAGGTTGTCATCTCATTGCTTGTCTTTCCTGGAAGGGAATGGTGCATCCAAAGCTTGAGGGTAAGGAACCCTTGGCTTATATGTCACAGTGGGGCCAGAAACAACAGGAGAAGGGGATGTATCATTTTCCTTTTCAGATTCAAGATCACTCTCCATCATCTTAAGTCTTTCCTCTTTATCATGTTTTTTCTCACTCACCTTGTTATCTACTTCTTTACCACTTGTAAGAACCATTACAGCTTTCAATTATTCAAATTATTAGCCTTTCGGGTTCTATATGGGATGACTTGGAAACTTTCCTTATTCTCTTTTAGCTACAGCTATGGCTAGTTGCCCAATTTGGGTTTCTAACTTAGCTATGGATTGTGAGTGGGAGTCAACAATATGCATTTTAGACTCAATTTTTTGAACTTTAGAATCAACATTTTGCACAACAAAGTCAAGGTACCAAGGGCAGAAATTACCTTGTCAATTTCAGAGCTCCTAGATGGGGCTAGATGGGAAGAAGAAGGAGCAAATCTCTGGTTTTGGACACCTGGAGGTGTAGGTCTACTGGACTGAGCCTGAGGATTTTCAACTTTTTGAGACCTCCACGAAAAATTACGATGATTCCTCCAACCATGATTATAGGTATTAGAATAAGGATTGTTGGAAGGAGGAAATCCTTAGGTAGCATTTACTTGTTCTGGCACATAGTTAGACTTACTAATACATGGATAGTCAACAGAAGCATGCATAGGACTAGCACAAATCGAACACACATCTTGCATAGAAGGGGCATTACACACTTTGTTCATGCACAACAATTGATCAAATTTCTTAGCTAAAGCATCAACTTTACTAGAAAGGTCAACTGAATGTGAAACCTCATAAATCCCCCCTTTACTTCCTAATTGCCTAGGCAAATCAGAATGTGAGAAAGTAGCATGTAGATGTGAATTTTAACTCAACTGTTCAAACAATTCCCAAGCTTCTTCAGGAGTTTTGTACAAGAAACTACCATCACATGATGCATCAACCATTTGTCTATTATGCTCATCTAAACTAGAGTAAAAACTCTGGACAAGTTGCCACATAAGTACCTCATGGTGATGACAACTTCGCAACAACTTTTAAACCTTTCCCAACTTTCATGCAATTGCTCATTTTTATTCTATGAGAAAGTGGTTATAGCATGTCTTAAAGTAGTCAGTTTTCTAATAGAGAAAGGCTTTTTCAAGAATTCCTTTCGCAATTGATCCCAAGTGGTGATATTTGTCTTAGTATCCAACCAAAGTTTAGCTTTATCTTTTAAAGAAAACGAAAAAAGCCACAAGCAAAGAGCATCATCAGAGATCTTATTCAAGAATACAGTATAACAAATCTCTAAGAATGCATCAACGTGCTTGAAAGGATTTTTAGACTCTAGCCCATAAAACGACGGTAACATTTGGATAAGAGAATGTTTACTCTCAAATGGCACCGTAATAGTGGGCATGCGTGTTCTTGTAGGGGAGTCATATGTGGCGGGAGTGAAATACTCCTTAAGTTGCTTAGGTGGTGGGGTTTGTTCTTCCGCTATCTTTTTCTCAGATTCCTTTTTCTTAGCTCTTATCTTATGAAGAGAGCGTTCAATTTCAGGATTATATGGCTCAAGATCTAAGCACAAAGACCGTTTACCATGCATATAACCACAAGCAATCAAGAGAGAAGAATGAAATCAGCAAACAAGATAAAAAGAAAACAGAAGAGAGATATAAGAAGGAAAAAAAAATAACAAAATAAACAAATAAAAGAAACATCCAAGGGAAAGGGGAAAACTGAAAATAAATAAAGCAAAATAAAATAACAGAAATAAGAAGGGATAGGGAAAATAAAAAGGGAAAAAGATGAAATAAAAGGGAGGGGGATTTGTTATATTAGATACAATAAATAAAATAACTAAAATAAAAGAGTTAGATTAGACTAGGTTGGGTTAGAAGGGATAGGGAAAATAGTTAGATTAGAAGGGAGAGGGAATAACAAAAATAAAATGGTTAGATTAGGAGGGATTGGGGAATTAAACAATAAAAATAAAAGGGAAGAGGATGGAGAATAATTAAATAAAATTGTTAGATTAGCGGGGTAAAGAAAAAAAAATAAAATAAAAGGAGAGAAAAATTCAAAAATCACTATTTGTTCCCTGGCAACGGTGCCAAAAACTTGATGTGGATTTTATGTTTAGTTTTAAAATCCTTTTTACTTGCAAGTGCACAAGGTTAATTGTAGACTAGCGAGTATAGGGGTGTTGATCCCACGAGAAACAATAACAATTTTTAATTTCAACTCTTCAAATTATAAAGAATAAGCTAAATGAGGAGTTTAATTATCAATATGATTAAAGAAGCAAAAGAAAATTAGGAGTGTCAAGTAGAGAGAATTCCAATGAGAGAATGATATAGGATTTTGGATTTCACCTTTGATGCAAATATTAATTTTACTAATTCAAATTGGATTAAGTCATAAATTGAAAACATAAATTGTAATTATCAAATAAAATTATTTATTTAGTGGTTTAGCATGAATTATTCTTTTTAAAAATAACTCATCTAATTTTTAGCATAGATTGTTCAACTTAAACAATTATAATTTTAAGTTCAATTGCATAAAGTCATATTAGCCTGCAAGGTCTAATATTCATTTGAGATAGCAAATTAAACTATTGTGATCAACATGATTAAACAATAGCATTAAAATGCATAAATAGATTAAATTTCAAATATAAACTCAAATTATGCAATGAAAGAGACAAGAAATACCCTATAAGAAATTAGCAAAAATAATATTATTATCAAGGATCCATCCTAATCCTAGAAATGAGTAGTTTAGTCGACAATGGTTAGTGAAAACACCATGATAATTGGTATATTTCACTCCCTATGCCCAAACTTTTGTACTCAATTACAAACTAATGAAGCAAACACTCTCAAACTTGACTCGCAAATGAGATGAGAAGAAAAGAAAAAAATAGCCAACAAGACTTATTTTTTTTCTAAACTGCTCAACCCAAATGATTTTGTCTTACAAGATACTCTCTATTTTCTAAGAAAAATAGAAGATGGAAGATGAGAGAATGGGAGAAAGAATGGATGAATGTACGAATGTCCCCATGAATCCAACCCATGACCCCTTTTTATAGTGAAAATTCCCCCTCTCTTGGTGCCAAAAATTAATAAAAATAATTAATTCTCAATTAATTTGGCTGTTACATTGCATGAAAAGGGCTAGTCTTAAGCTAAAATTAATCAAGATTAATTAGCTTTGGCTAGGTTAACAATTGCCCATGTGGGAAATAAGAGAAGTAGTGAACTGATGTGAGTTGGCTACTGGGCTAAGAGACAAGCCCAACTGAGATGTGAGGGAGAAGAAATGAAGAAGAAGTGTGAAAGGGAGAGAACAGAGGCGCTGGGCCAGGCCCAGGTGGAGGAAGAAAAGGAGAAGAGAAAGAGGTTGGGTTCTGGGTGGTAGAGCTGGGCCACGGTTCACAAGGCCCACACGGGCTGTGAGAGAAGAGGGAGTGAGTGAGAGAGCTAGGTAGCTGGACTGGGTTTGGGCCACAGGCAAGGTCCAACCGTGGCTTGAAGGGAGAAGAGAAGGGGGGAAAAGTTAGGCGCTTAGGCTGAAGCTCTCGTTGGACCGACTTGGGCTGCGACACACTAACAAGGATAAGCCCAATTTCGGCTAGACTGATTTTCTTCTCTTTTTGCTGGTTACATCCTTTTATCATCTATCACATTTATCTTTCACCTGAAAATTATACAAATTATGCATTATTTATCATTAAAAATATATTTTAGAGACTTAAAAGTAAGTAAAATAAAGGATAAAAATTCATATAAAATATTAATTATCAGTGGTGTTGTGATGACGGAGATGGCAATATGGGTGTTGAGATGGAAATGATGAATTGCTAAGTGGTTCTTGAATATTATTTTGTGTTTAATTTGTCTGGCTAGCTAGTGAATTATGAGTAATGGCGTAGACCAGCCTTTCAGATTTTGCAGTACATACGCCCCATTAACTAATTTACCATGTATGCATATTCTGTTTGTAAGAAGAGCTGAAACCAAGGAAGTGTTCAGCTGGTTCAAAAGAAAGCTTCAGTGAAGGACATGCGTGAACTCACCGTGGCTAACCTAGTTTAGTCTACTATCATTTGTCTGTTATGTATGCAGTAGTTGTGTTTATGTACAGGTTGTTGGCAGCAACTCTCCCTAGCCCGGTTTGCCCCTTTTGTTTGCCAAAACATATTTGGATGTGTGTGCATATGTGTCACACACTTTGGCGTATTTTGTTGCTTCCTTATGGGGGAAGGCTGTACCGAGTCGTAAGGTTTAACTTGATAAAAGTAGGTTGGAAAAAAGGGATCTACACCTTCCTGTTACTTTTTAAAAATAAGTGGCCAAAAAATTTCAAGGATTAAAGTGGGTAAAAACTTCAAAGATTAAAGTGACATTTAATTGTGGAAGTATTGTGTTGAGAGTCTTGTGATAAACATTTGATAAGTTATACCTTCTAAAAAGAGCTAAGTTATGGTGAATCTTGAAATGAATTCTGAAAAGCTTACGTGCTGCAAATTGAGTCCTTGATTGGTCGTGAATTCATGTGTCCCAAAGTCGTTTAGTGACCCTGTAGTGCTCTAATTGCTACGGCTACTTCCTATAACTACGGTTAGAGTCATTTTACAAGGCATGAACTGTATTTAAACTCTTGATGTCAAATTTGCACTTGAAATGTTTGGGGACCATTTTGTAACCAAGCTTCGATAAATTGTGATTCAATCGAATCAAAATAAATGTTAAAGTTTCTTATCTTTAAGCAAAACACTTTCAAACGATTTCAAGGTGATATTTTGAGAAAAGTTTAATTTGTGGAATTCTCTAAAACAAATGTTGCTACCTTTGTAGAAGCGAATAATTACTATCGTGAGTTCATTTCAACAAATATGATTTATCCTTACATGTTTGAAAACAAGATTTCACTTGGCATGTTTTGGGTTAGGAAGAGAGTGCTAATTGTATGGACACAGTTTAGGGAGCAGATCCGGTATGCGAAAACCCTAATTCCGATGGAGTAGACCCAAAAGTGGGAACCGTAGTAGACATTGACAAGAGTAAAAGTCCGATCAACCTGAGAGGCTCTGGGAATACCATGAGTTGTGAGTAATGAGACTCATTTGAAGAGAACACTAACATGTGAATCCAACACCCAGAAAGTGATTTCTTACTTATCATGGGCTGGGATGACGTGTTCTGAAGTACGCCAATGCGGAACTTTGGAAAATGGAAAGCACTCTTTGAAAGGATTTCATTAAATCCTTAACGACTTTCGTTATACGAAATGAGTTTTATAATGGTATCCCTTAGTTTAAGTGCCAGTGTTACCCTTCCCTCATCTGAAGTATGCTTAATATGTTGATATTAAATACGATTTTTGTGTGACTGCTACTTATGGTATTGTATGCAATTGTTTTGGTTTTGGGGATTACGGGTTATCCACTGAGTGTGCCGTGGCTCATCTCCTCTCTATTTCCCTTTCCCTTAGGTTCTTCAAAGGATAGATAGAAGTCCTTGGCCCACGTAAATCGAGTCGAAGCTCCCTGTTTTGCTTTGTAAAAGGAGTCGTATGCTTGTATACCTAGATTCACGAGTTTAATGATGTAATGCGATGTATTCGTAGATTTTTAAACAAACGTTAGTTAATTGCTTTAGTTTATGTATTGCGTATTAATTAATAGTCACTGTGAATGGTCACATGGGCCAACTATCTGGGTGGTTAGTCATTTATGGGCTAGAGTTGAGTTGGTCTTTGGGATGTAAGCTTAGGTGCTCCATATGTGTGATCGTCAATTTTCACCTTTCAGTTCTTTCTTTTATTTAATTTTTTAGTTTGTGTACTCCAGGCATATGGATCGTAAAATGGTGAACTCCGCCCTGTAGCCATCGAGCTTATTTAGATGTGTCTTTTATGTTTTTGTTATTTTAGGTATCTAATGTTAAGCTTTAAGTGTAGGTTGTGATCGGTTTTTACACGGGCAGAAGTCTATCTATTTCGTTTCAAATTTTAATATATTACTAACACTTTAAGCCCTAGGTTAAGGGGGGTTACAGTACCAAGCTTGACTCTTACCTTGGTAATAACATTTTGCATAGTTGCTACAATTTTAGAGTCAAGAAGAACGAGGTTTTGCATTCCATGATCTCTCCTACACCTACATAGGAACCAATCATTATGGCAAGCGTAGCTATGTCAAGAAGAGTAAAAGAAAATCTACAACTGCAGAAGGTAAATGGAAAATCTAGTTTGGAGTATTATTATTGGCTTTGACATTGAAAGAAACAAGTTCCTCAGAAACGTTGGCAAAACTATGATAGCTATATGCTGCAAGTGCACGTTGCAGTTGCAGCTAGCAACCGACAAGTCTGATTTTACCACATGGGGAACTTGTTTTCAATTACGAAAGTTAACTAAATTACTTATGCTACAGAAAGCAATTCAAAAGATTCTATTAATCACTATGACTACATTTTAGAAATCATATTACACAAACACTTAGGTTTGAATAAACAACGCAATTATGCCAACAAATCAATTACCAACTTAATCAAACTCGCTTAAGTATTCATCGTGCATGTATAGATTATAAATTAAGCTCATGCCCTCCCTCTTTCAAGGGTCAAAAACTAATTCTAAAATTATAGTCACTATTTTCATGGGACCAAAGTCAAAAGGTTACAAAATATGTAATGTTAACTCCCAATTAGAACTTAAATTATTCTTATATCAAAATCTTAATCATCTAACAAGTCACGTTATGTAAAGGCTTTGTCTTTCAATGTTCTCCTAACTCAAATAAAAATAAATGAGGGCTTTTTTAATCCTTTCATCGAGCATGTGATGAGGAAATGAGGATGAAATGAATGCAATCAAGGAACAACTATGAATTTGGGTATGTTTCGTGATCGACTTGACTTAATTGGCACCAATTCTAACCCAAAATGGGTGATTTAGCCTCCAAACATAATAAAATATATATAACACAATGGCTGTAAGACATCATATCTAAGAACTACTTAAAATTAAAGTAACAAAAATGAAGAGAGAGAGAAGGAGGGAGGGAGGGAGAGAGTGAGAGAACAAACAACTGAACAATTAAAGGAGTGTGACTGTGAAGATCAATAATAATACTTTCGGAACCAAAGTAATAATGTGTTCTAATATATTCTAAACCAAATTTTAAAGCATTCAAGAAAAATAATTCTAATATATTCTAAACCAAATTTTAAGGTATTCAAGAAAAATAATAGCCGATGTTTGCCAAAATGAAACACCATGTTCGTAATTAAAAATGGTGGTGCTGCCGATAAAAAAGGAGGCAAGACCGTGACTATCAGGTCACCCATGTTGGAGGGTTTTTCGGTGTCATTCCTTAGGGGGTCGTGGTTATAGGTATGACTGTTAGTAATTTTATTTTTTTTTAGAAAGAACTAGGGAAATTTACAAATGGATCATACTTCAACTTGCTTGTAACTAACCTTTTTTTTTTTACAACAAATAGGCGTTGCTTTTGGAGGGAAAACCAAATGGGGGAAAAAGCAAAATAAAGTAAAATGACTACAATGACCTTAGTGAAAATACCCCACCCTCTTCCTTTTACCTCTCTCACTTTCTCTCTCCTCCACGACCTAGAAGCAACAGAGGGAGCAAAGGCAAGTGGAAAGAACAAGGGTTTTGTGTGGAGTTCAAACCTGCGCTATCTCTCTATCTCTCAATCTCTCTTCAAAGCTGAATGTACTCCTGAATCCTAGAGTAGTGAGCAATTGTGCATAAAAATTGAGGGAAATCTAGCCCTAATTGTTGAAGGCAGCTTGGTTGTGGGAGAAGAAGGGGGTAAGGCAAGGTGCGTACCTGTAGGTGAGGAAAAGTGCAGAGGGAGGCTAGAAGTGAGCTTACAGTGTTTGGTGATGGCGGAAACCTGACATTGGAGGCCAGCCACGAAGTCGAAGGTGGAAGGGTTTGGGCGTTCAACGTTCGTAGACGCCTTCAAGCGGAGTGGTAAACATAAGGTACATTATATATTATTTGAAATTTACGATTTTAGCATGTGGAAGCAGATTTTGGTGAATGATTTAGGGTGTAGGAATGGTAGATGTTTGGAGTGACATGTGTGTCATAATGTTAGTCATCGTTTACCAGGGTATCATTAATGTTGACTGAAAACCCAATTGCGTGGGTGGCCATGTTGGAGGGTGGGATATGGTATTATTGTGATGAAAGAAAGATGATGTAGTTGACACTAACATTGAATGAGAATGGCGCACTGTTGAACCAGGGAAAATGTGGTGTTCACCATGGTAAACGTATTGTCTTGAATAGGTAATAGAGAGCAGTGGTGTTGGGGACTCCTATAATGTACTTGTGTGTTGTGGAGGATGCAGTATTTGTTGCACTGACCAGAAACTGTTATTGTTTGATGTGCAAGGTAATTGGGAAGGTTATTAACCGATACAGTGATACGGTAGTACGGTAGTCGGTGTTATGATATTTGGTAAAAATGGGTGGGGACGGCGATGCTGTGGGAGGCAGTGGGTGTTATGGGGGGCGAGTTGAACGATGGTGGAGTTGGAAAAGTAACATATGTGGGGGGTTGGATGAAGTGTATCGTGCTTAAAAAGGGTGTGGTGTTGGAGGAGGTGCAAAGAATGGTGAGTGAGATTACTAGCAATGTTTTGACAATGTATAAATTGTGATACAGTTTAAACTATGACTGAGGGATGGTAATGGAATTAGAGGAGGATGGTGATTTGAGGATGTTTTTGAAGGGGAATGATGAGCACGAGTATTTGTATGAGCGACAGTGATGGGTCGAAGAGGCGCGCACAAAAGGAAACGTGGAGCTATGATCATGGTGTCGTTTATGGGAGAAGTGGCAGGGATATGGATGATATGGTCCAAGAGGGTCGTAACGGAGCAGGTCTGAAAAGATAGATAACATGTGAGCTCTAGTATGATGAATGACATATATAGCTCAATGTTGTTGAGGTTGAAGATTTGTTGGATGGTTCGCACGTTCCAGGTCATTGAAGCACATGATGTTGTATTCTAGAGTTATCTATAAGTGATAGAAAACTTCAACCCTGTAACCTGGATATGGTTCAGACATCGTTCGAAACTATGGTATACGCTTGGGTTTGTGCTCCTACTGGGTTGTCATCTGTGACCCCACCCCCACCCTTGTTTGTATTGTAATGATGAAATTCAGCTTTGCATATTCAGTTCTAGCATGTTTATCGAACAGAAGACAAATGTTCACCACAATAAACTATGTTCTACAACTAGTAAACCCATGGGTAACTGACATACTGCAACCCTAGTTGTTTATATTGTGCTTATAGTGGGTAGTCAGATGTGACCACACCCCACCCCCTGTTTCTATTTTAATGTTCAAGTAAGTTGTGGTAAGTTCATTGGGGGTAGGTAACCTACCATGTTTACCGATCCGAAGACTGATGTTCACCGTGGTAAATCATGCTCCACAACCAGTAAACCCATGGATAACTGACAGATTGCAACCCTAGGTGTTTGTAATGTACTCATACTGGCTCCTCAGCTGTGGCCACAACCCAACCCTTGTTTTTAATTCAATGTTGAAGTTTTGCATGTTCACCGCTGGAAGGTCATGTCGCTATTTTACCGCTGAGTGGAAAGATGTTAACCGCGGTAAACCATTCTCTACAACCGGCAAACACATGGGGAACTCACAGACTGAACCCTGATTCTTGTAGAGGGTGTAAAGAATGTGAGGGAACACCACCCAATTGAGAGAGTGGAAAAGTGGGTTGTTGGTCGTACACTATGTTCATGTATGGATTACGTGGTTAAACATTTAGTCATGATGCAGTACACTTCTTGTGTATCAATCGGGAGGCATTAACGGTAGATAGGAAGATGTTGCAACAGAAATAAATAGTCAGAGTTGACAGTAGCGGCGCCCAAGTGAACAATGTTAGCAAAATACAGCAAGACCGTGAGGGGGGGTGTAGTGGGATTTGAATCTAGATAGTAAGAAAAACAATGTCATCTATGTCCACCTTCTGAACGAAAAGAGTACCTACATAATAAACCCCACCACATGTCCCGTGTGCGGTCATTTTGGTATGTGGTGTCAAAGGGCAACGGTTGTGTATTGTTCGTGTTTGTATGTTCCCGTGTATAGTGCAGTAACGTAATATATATGTTTTTTGAACTTGGTATCCATTCATGTACCACCATACATAACCTTGCATGTACTCGTTAACACATTTGCAATATGGGTACTATTGTACCAATTACCATCACCAGCACATAAGTTGTCGACAATGGTTAACAACAGCAAATGGCCTAAATGGCATAGTGCACGGGGACCACCCACCATTGCTTTTTAGACAGGGATATCCATACATACGCTTTCTTACAACACGACCTGAATTGAATAACATTGCATGTAGTTGTTAACACAGTTGACAACATCGATATAGATGTACCAAAGAACTACCAGAAGCACACAAGTTGTTCACCATTGCAAACAAGCACACATGTCCTTGTAAACACTTGAACAGTTAGTGAAGAGAACACAAGTACTCCAATCGGGGATACTCCCAACAATAAATGATATGAATAATATGCAACTAGGACACACATCCAATTACGGTAAACACAAAATGTAGGTGACGAATGCAATCATGGGAGGGTCATGGGAAAGTTCCGTATTCTTCCCCGCAGGATGTCCGCCAAACACTTGTCTCGTACCGTTCGGATATCACTCTGCTTGAAATACACCGTGCGACCAACAAGTGCGAGAACATCCATGAAGATCATGACAAACATATCGTTGTCATGCCCACTGCAACACCATTGTAACTGTCAAATTGTTAGTGAGTGATAAAATCCAGGACAACACATAGTAGTTTCGTAACTGCAACCAGGTAATATACGTGGCCAGCCGAGGGCAATCCACTTCGCTAACATCCCACGTCAGGATGTCGATGTAGATATTAGTCTGCATCAGTGTCAGGCCAACAATGATTTTCTGCGAAGTCAACGAACACCGTAAGTGGTACACATCGCACGTAACGTAAATAGGTAACAGATAACAGACTCTAACAAACCACGTCAGGATGTCGGTGTGTGTGTGTGTCTCCATATATATATATATATATACACACACACACACACACACACACACA
>JACYFF010002017.1:60680993-60721245 GCA_017589665.1 Selenicereus undatus
ATAAATATATGTATATATGTGTGTGTGTGTGTGTGTGTGTGTGTGTGGGCGCGCGTGCGCAGGCATGTGTCTGTAATTCTAACATTATGTACTTCAGTGACCTGGAACGTACGAACCATCTAACAAGTCTTTAACCTCCACAGCATTCATCTATATATGTCATTCATCATACTAGTGTTGACATGTTATCCACCTTTTTACACCCGCTCCGTTACAACCCTCTTGGACCATATCATCTTTATCCCTACCGCTTCTCCCACAAACGATGCCATGATCATAACTCCACGTTTCCTTTTGTGCACACCTCTTTGACCCATCACTGGTGCCCACAAACAAATGTCCGTGCTCATCATTCCGCTTCAAAAACATCCTCAAATCACCATCCCCATCTACGTCCATTACAATCCCTCTGTCATACTTTAAACTGTACCATAATTTGTGCATAGTCAAAATATTGCTAGTAATCTCACTCACCATTCTTCGCACCTCCTTCAACCCCACACCCTCTTTAAGCATGATACACTTCGTCCAACCCCCCACATATATTACTTTTCTAGCTCCATCATCGTTCAACTCGCCCCCATAACACACACTCGACCACCTCTCTCACGCTATCACTGCCTCCCACAGCAACACCGTCCCCATCCATTTTTACCAGACGTCGTAACACCGACTACTGTGCTACCATACCACTGTATCGATCAATAACCTTCCCAATTACTTCGCATATCAAACAATAAAGGTTTTTGCTCAGTGCAACCAATACTGCATCCTCCACAACACACAGGTACATAGTAGGAGTCCTCAACACCACTGCTCTCTGTTACCTACTCAGTACACTACGTTTATCATGGTGAACACCACATTTTCCCTAGTTCAACAGTGCGCGATTCTCATTCAATGTCAGTGTCAACTACATCAGCTTCCTTTATCACAATAACACCATATCCCACCCTCAACATGGCCACTCATGTAATTGGATTTTCAGTCAATAACATTAATGATAGCCTGGCAAGCGGTGACTAACAGCATGTCACACATGTTACGTCAGACATTTACACTTCCTACACTCTAAATCATTCACCAAAATCTCATTCCACATGCTAAAATTGTAAATTTCAAATAATATGTAACATACCTTATGTTTACCACTCCACTTGAAGGAGTCTACCAATGTCAGACGCCCAAACCCTTCCACCTCCGACTTGACGGCTGACTCCAATGTTAGGTTCCCACCATCACCAAACACAGCAAGCTTACTTCCAGCCTCCCTCTGCACTTTCCCTCACCCACAGGTACGCACCTTGCCTCACCCTCTTCTTCTCCCACAACCAAGTTGCCTTCAACAATTGGGCTAGATTTCCCTCAATTTTCATGCACAATTTCTCACTACTTTAGGATTCAGGAGTACATTCAACTTTGGAGAGAGATTGAGGGACAGAGAGAGAGTGCAGGTTTGAACTCCATACAAAACCCTTGTTCTTTCCCCTTGCCTTTGCTCCCTCTGTTATTTCCAGGTTGCGGAGGAGAGAGAAAGTGAGTGAGGTACAAGGAGGAGGGTGGGGTATTTTTATTAAGGGCATTGTGGTCATTATAATTTATTTTGCTTTTTCCCCCTTTTGATTTTGCCCCCAAAAGCAACACCCATTTGTTGCCCAAAAAAAATGAGTTAACTTGGACCGTTGGTGTGGCCTTAGGCACATAGAATCCTGGCGGCTTATCTTCAGTTGAGCCTTGATTTTGCTTGAAGCTTGATTTTTCCTTGTCTCTTTCATAGCTCACATCTATATAACGGGACATTAGAAGCCAAGTTGAGCGCATAAAAGAATAAATAATCAAAACCGCCCCATCCTTAGGCGAATTCGATGATAAAAAATGGAATAGGGTGTGATCAAAGGATGAAAATTTGTGAAAATATAGGTTTATAACAACATGGCTTGAGCCCATCAAGCCTTCTAGCATGTCTTGCTGTTGTCACCATCAATGGAGGATCTACGTAGCAATAAATGGGGTTCCTGGAGCCCACTTAAAAACCATTGTTTCATATATCAAATCAAATAAAAAAAGGAAAGGAAAAAGATATTGATGGACTCCATATTGCTTGCAGTTGTAAACTATTACTGGAACTTGGAGTCTTGGATCATTCCATCCATTTCAACCACTACCCAAAAACCATTGGCAAACATAATACAGTAAAAGAATTAATATAATTTATTTCTATTATTTTAAGTGATAAATTTCCCATCACACAAACTACTACAGGAATGAGGCTCATTTTTAGACGGGAAAAAGTGTATTCTGACGAAATTTTTGATGGAAATTACATCCATCAAAAAACTACTGGTCGAAATGGCCATTTCAACCGACCTATTAAAAATTTTGATCGGAAATTTTTGGCGGACTAATGGTCCGTCAAAATTCTTTCTGACGGACCGTATTGACGGACTGGCAAGACCGTCAAAACCAGTTTTGATGGATATTTTGACGGAAAAGCCAGTCCGTCAAAATTCTAACTAGATAAATTTTTTTGATGGGGTCCAATAAAAATTCCGTAAGTCATTAATTATGAATTTTTTTTCTTTTTTAATCAAAAATTAGTGTCGTAATTAAATTTCATTGAAAATTATGCAATGTGGAATAAAATGAACAAAAATATATAGTAAAATTAGTGTCATAATTTCATTGAAAATTTGATAACATCGATAAACATTAAATACAATAGCAGTTGCATTGTTCTAAAATTTTTATTAACTAGTACAAACATAAGTGCTTCTCCCACCTATTGCTCCCATCTCTCTTTCCATGTTTTTGAACTAATAATAACAGCCCAAAATCATAAATTGAGAGAAGTATAATTCAAAATCACCAAATTGCAACCCAAACATCCATAACAAAAAATATAATCCAAAATTACAACTTATATGAAGATTAAGTCAACCCAAGTAACTTCAAACATGCAACATAAAAAAGTAGGAAATATATTAAAAACAATTACCAGAGCCAAACTAAGATATGAATCCTTAGCTCCTAAACTTAGATATCAAGCCTTAGCACCCAAAAAATCTACCCTTGAAGCCAATGACTTGTTCCCACACCCCCAAAAAAAATTCATCTTGTCGTTCAATGACATAATTGAATCAAAAAGATTAATTTAATTGTATATCTAAATTTCTTAAATTTAAATAATGTGTTTGAGAAGATGGAGCTAATTTTTTGAAATTTTGAAACTGACATTGAAAAATTTAGAAAATTTAAAATTTTTGAAACTAACTTTGAAAAGTTGGAAAATAAAAATTGGAAAAGTTGGAGCTAATTTGGCAAAAATTGGAAACTAAAAATGGGAAAACTAAAATTTGGAAAACAAAAAGTTGGAAACTAAAAATTGGAAAACTGACTTTGAAAAATTGGAAACTAAAAAGTTGAAAAAGTTGAAAAATTGGAGCTACTTTGGAAACTGAATTTCAAAAGTTGGAGCTAATTTTTTGAAAATTTGGAATCTGACTTTGAAAAATTTGGAAATTTTTGATTAATTTGAAAAATGTGTTTTAATATTTTTAAACTGACATCTCAAATTTGAAAAATCTCAAATCTGAAACTTCGAGAAATTCAAATATGAAATGTCAAATATGAATTTTCGAAAAATTTAGATCTAAAATTTTGAAAATTTCAGATATGAAATTTTGAAAATCTAACCTAACTAAGCAAGTTCAAGCAAAAAAAAAAAAAAATTATTTTCACAAATTACAAAATTACCACTCATACCATGAAATTTAAAGGTTCTAAAATCAAATCTTGAATTCGAAAGCTAAATAGAGCAAAAAAAACTAACCCTAAATTACTAAAATTGAAACAAAAACTGAAATTACACTACCTAAAACCTTTAAATTAAAACCTACATTACCTAGTTGATACCTCCTCCATTGCTGCCTTGATTTATACTCAAAACTCTTTGATCTCAGCCCTTCAATTTCACCAGATGTGGACAAAGGGGATGGGAGATGAGTGTTGTGCTGACATGGTAGGTGGTCTGGTGTGGTGGGTGCACAAAATTTTGTTGGAAGGAGGGTGAAGATGATGGTGGAGGATGATCTAGGTGTGATGATGGATGGAGATGAAGAGGAGGCCAAGATAGGGGGCTTAGGGTTCTCTCTCGCAAGTAGTGATGCCTCTAATCCTACGAGAACTTTGAACAAAGACTATGATGGAAGTGGCGGTGATTCTGATCCTAGGATGGAAGCATCTTTAAGAAAAAATTTCACACACTTATTTCATATTGCAGTTGACTTAGGAGAAAGGAAAATGATTACTGACTATCATCCAAATCAGCAAGATGACATAAGGAGAGAATATATTCTCAAAGGTCCAGCTCAACCTCGAAAGCACTATTTTTTGAAGGCTCATTAGTAGTGTCGTTCCCAACCTGGATGCTATCATGACTAGTACAAATGGATTTAGAAAACTAAGTCACCTTTGTTAGGCGTTATGTGAGAAGAGGCAGTCGAATTCGATACCATGCCGACTCGTTGGCATCAACGTCATTGAAAGTAGCATATGCAGGAATGGAAGAGGATTGTTGTTGGGGAATATAACGATTGGGACATGAAAATGCAATATGTTCTACGGCAAGACGAATATGGAAATAGTATGTGAGTGCGAACCTATGACTCCTTCAGAAGAATTGTTACCAGCAGGGGAAACATTAGCACAAGAAGTATAAGATCATTAAATACTAGAACAAGAAAAAACAATATTATGATATGTTGAACTTGCACGCACACCCCGATATTGGAAGATTGTTTATTCTGGTTGGAAGTGTTGGAATTATTGGTAGAGTTTCTCTTGCCACCATGGCGGTTATTAAAATGACCACTTTTGCCTTTATTGTTTTAGTTGCCTCAATTGGAATTAGAATTTTTTTTGTTGTTTTGCCAGGAGTGGTATTATTCATAGAAGAAGCAAAAACCACAGTCGAATGTTGGAGAGCTAGGTGATATTTGTTCTTTAAGAACTTTTGTCGCTACTCATAATGAATTAACTTGGCATGCAAATCATCAAAAGTTAGCATAGGTGTACGATAGGAAAGACTAGTGACTAAAGTGTGATAATCTTCATCAACACCATTAAATGTCAAAGTCACCAATAAAGATCAGAAATTGGAGATTGAATAGAGGTAACATAATCAACAATTTGATCAATTCCCTTCAAATAATCATCTAGAGATTGATTAGAGTCTGTAAGGATCTACCTCCCCGAGGGTGTAATCCCCCATGAATGCATCAACTACTATTTTGTTAGGGTGTTTTATTTTCATTTTTGTTATTATTTTGTTTTTGGAAAATAGACATGACTATTATTCTTTTTGTATTATTTTCATACAAATTGGCAGAAATAACAGATTGAACCAGGAAGCTGGTTCCAGATTTAACCGAGGTACTAGCCGGCTCCTGGACTAAAATCATGTCCAGTTTTTCATTGTCCTGATCCATGGCAGTGATGATTTCCCGATCTAGGAGCTAGGTTTCCTCTCTAATCCAGGAACCAACCAATTTGTGGGTCAAATGAGGACCCTTTTTCCTGGTCCAGTCGGCCTTACTACCTAGGATCAACACCACTATGCTGCTTATAGGAATCAAAAAAGGGTAGAAAATAAGAAAGAATAAAAATAATTGCGATTATACTATTTGATAGAGTCGCTAGTGAGTTTTTAGGAAAACATAAAAACCAAGTCTCTTTTCAAAGTGAATTGATACTGATAGGGACTACTGAGGGACATCAAATGGACGAATCGATTCAACTTCAAAAAGCTTTTTGAAAAGACCACATACAATCCATGGTGTGGGGATTCATCTTGACTCCTCAGGCTCAAACCGAGTATCCTAATACAGGCGAAAAGGTACCATGATGCGATGATGTGCATCACATCATCGCTAATCATCACTTATAGCCTCTACTATTCAACATGGAAAATCTAAAGCGTTGATTAAGCTAACACACATTTATGCAAGCATTAGTATATCATATAAAATCATGCTAAAAGGTACAATTTTTAGTCCAATGCAAAAATAGGCAAAACAAATAATTCACATGGGCCGAGAACTACTGAAAAGATTAGATCTTTATTGACTTATAAGGATATAATAAGCATGAAAAGAGAAAACAGGAAGATAAAGATGAAATTTTGCCCCCAAAACAACCCATTTGATTACCTTGGGAGCCCAATGGAGTGATTATGCTGCTAATCTTGGATGAGTCACTCGGGATTGTAGTTGACTAACAATAATTTCCTCACGATCTCTCAAGTAATCTTTGAATAGCTTTGATCTCACAAATTGACTTGTTTGTCACTGGTTGAATGATTACTCATTCCTTCTTCCTTTTTCTCCTTTTCTCTTTTTACCCTTTTTTTCACTCCTTCCTCTTTTTTAAAAAAAAAACCTTGAGGCACCCCCTTTTATAGGTGATAACTAGATGAACTCCAACTAGGCAAAGACTACAAACCCCTAATTCCATTAGGCTGAATGACTTTTCCAATGTTACTAAGAATCTGCCTTTAACTAGATGTGCTTGCAAAATTAGCACTAATAACTGAATTGGACTTGAAGTTGGGAAAAAGGGAGCAAGAAAAAAAAGAAGGAAACCGACCGACTCCCAGCCAGGGTTTACTGCCCGACTGTCAGGCCTAATGGGGCTTGCTGACCTACCTTTATTCTCGTTGGACTCTAATTATTATTTTTTGCCATTTTATTTTGATGAATCACCTCATTGGGCTTCTACTTTATGATTCAGTTAATTCCCTCATCATTGTGCAGTTAAAAAGTCATTAAACCTAATATGATTAGGAGTGGTTTTCTTTTCCTAGGCAAAGTAAGTTTAATTATGACCTATAAAATGGGGTGCCTCAAAAGATAAGAAAAAGAAAGGGAAAAACAAAAAAAAGCAAAGATGCAAAAAAGAAAAAGGAAGAAAAGAAAACGACGGGAAAAAAGAAAAAGAGAAAAAAGAAGAGGGAATGAGCAATCAATCAATAAGTGAGAACTAAGTCATTTTGTGAGAGCAGAAGTGTTTAGAGATCGTGAGGAAATTATTGTTACTCTACTACAATCCCGAGTCTCTCATCCAAGATTAGCACAATAATTACTCCATTGGGTTCCCTAGGTAATTAGGTGGGTTGTCCTAAGGGCAAAGTTTTCATCTTTGTCTTCCTGTTTTCTTTTTTCATCCTTATTCTGTTGTTATAAGTCAATAAAGATATAATCTTTTTCGTAGTTCTCGCCCGCTATAAATTGTTTGTCTTACCTATTTTTACAATAGACTAAGGATTGTTCCATTTTATATGAAATATTTATGCTTGTATGATTGTATGTTAGTGTAATTAAAATTTTAGATTTCTCATGTTGAATAGTAAAGGTTGTCAGTGATGATAGGCAGTGCTTTGATGCCCACAATCGCATCATTGTATCTTTGCTCCAAAATCTAGATCCTCGGTTCGACCCTAAGGAGTCAAGATAAGTCCCACACTAGGGTATGGGAGCCTTTTCGGAAACCTTTTTGAAGTTGAATCGATTCATCTCTTCTGTGGCCCTCGGTTGTCCCTATTAGCACAATTGACTTCAAAAAGAGACTTGGTTTATAAGTTTTCCTACAAACTCATAGGACGTTTAACTAAATTGTGTAATCACAATTATATTTATTCTTTCTTATTATCTACCCTTTTTTTGATTTCTATATTGAGCAAAGTGGTACTGATCCTAGATAGCAAGAGTCTCTGGACCAGGAAAAAGGGTCCTAATCTGACCGAATAATCGGTTGGTTCTTAAATCAGGCAGGAAACCTAGCTCCTAGATTAGGAAGTTATCACTGCCTTGGGTCAGACCAGGAAAACATGCACCTAGTTTTCGCCCAGGAACCGGTTGGTTCCTTAGTTAAAATCAGAAGCCAGCTTCCAGGTTCAATCCATTAATTTTGCCAATTTTTTAGAAAATAAAAAAAGAATAACATATATCTCTCTTTTGCAAAAAAAATACTAATGAAAATCAAAATTAGACACCGTAGAAAAAGAGTAGTAGAAGCACTCATGGGGGATTACACCCTTTTCGAGGTGGATCCTTACTGTGGAGACCCCACTAGGAACTATTTTTTTTTTAATTAGGCGAGATTCCAAATTCATTCTAGGATATATTTTTAATTATTCTTGCATTAGGCATCCTACGTTGAGAGGGGTTTCCTTACGTATGATAACGACACCTTTAGCTAGTGCAAGCCCATTATCACCCTTTGGGAGATTAGCTGGCAACTTAGTGGGTCCACCAAAACATCTCCGTCCTGCCATGTACCACATGGATGACACACGGAGCATTTTGGTTATAAGAAGACTATTGCAAACCAAACCAAAAACCCTTGTAACTTAAAACACTCGTTTAGGATTGGAACTTATGTGCATGCTTGGATGTGTTGTTGTATGACTTGACTGTTTAGCCCTAAGGTTTATGTATTGATGCTTTAGGTCTTAGAAGAGTCCAGGTTAGGAGAGGTCAACCTTAGTAGCTTGGACTATAGACCGAGTTGACTTCAAAGACAATTAAGCCCTAAGGGACTCTTGACCTGGAACCCGACTAGGTTCAAAACCCTAGTCTAGGGAATAAAAGTCCTAAAAGGAGGTACAGTTACAAGTATGATTAGGTATTCATAAGAGAGAGAGAGAGAGAGAGAGAGAGAGAGAGAGAGAGAGAGAGAGAAAGAGAGAGAGAAAGAGAGAGAGACTCTACGTCCTAGCAAGTGCCTAGAATTATTGTCGGTCTAGAACTAGAAAGGGAACAAAAGTCAGTGGCCGGCTAGCTTCATAGCATTTAGATTACATTAAGATAGATTTGGACTTGGAATTGAAAAGGAAAATTGTCAGTACAGGTGCTAGCCGAAGCCTTTAGATAGGTCAAGCCCGTTGTGTGCCAGTTTGAGACAACATATGGTCTGTATACTAGGTTCTCGGTCTTAGATTTTTATAGTGCATAAGTCAACGTATTTTGAGTCCCTATTTCCTAGGAAGAGTATTTAGATGGGCAGTCCTAAGCACTCTCCCTAATTTATCAGGATAGGGAGGCCTGAGGAGGTCTATTAGCGAAGCCCAACAAACAGGAGACTTTTACATATGGAACAACCGATAGAAGCTTCGTCCACTAAGTCAGAGTAAAGGTCAAAGTCAAGGGGGAGTCCATGCCTATTACAATGGCAAAGAACAATGAGATTGCCGAACTTATGAAGGTAATTTAGAAAATGCAAGCTAAGATGGCAGAGAGTGACAAGAAGGTGAAGTCACTAGTAGTCACATTTCAGAACCTCAATAAGGAGACTTGACTGGAATATGGAATGGGAAAAGAACTAAAGAAGAACATTCCCCAAGTTTATCATCACGTAGATTGCATAGAGCAGCTGCTTAAGGTATCTTTAATGTTTAATAATTATTTTAATGATTATACGGGATTCACTTCAATCCCAAAAGGAAAGCTACTGCCAAAATTCAGCATGCCCAATATCAAGTGTCATGGGACTGAAAATCTACACCACCACATGAGGAATTTCATTAGCATTATAACTTCGAAGGGAATAGACAAGGATATATTTCACTTAATGTTCCCTTGTACTTTCGACAAGGAAGTCATAAAGTGATATAACACTATTGACCCATAAAATGTCACGAATTGGGATGATCTGTGCAAGGAATTCTTGAACTAATGTTCTTATAACTCTAACATCCCCATCACACTCACGGATCTAGAGTTATTTAAGCGAGAAGAGCAAGAAGGGTTTACTAACTACTTGGCTAGATAGAGGGCAAAGGCTTCCCACACGGTAGGCTGACGCTCTGAGATAGATCAAGTAAGATTGTTTGTTAGAAGCCTTCATCCCTCATACTGTCAACACCAACGGTTTATGCCATTTAAGAGCTTTATAGCATTAAGAAATGTTAACATACTAATAAAAGAACTGTTCAAGGAGGTACTAGCTAAGATAGGAAACAACTACAGAAATAATCTCTAAAACAGCAATAAGAGGGCTAGTAGCTCCAAGGAGGTACACATGACGAACCTGTTATCAGGGGTACCCCTGGAGGCACCACCTACACCCAAGCTCTAGAACAGCTCCTGGAAAAAGGGAAGTTTAGTCTTCCCAAATTAAAGCCAGAGGCTGAATCCCTCGGGTAGTCTAAATACTTGGATCCAAGCAAATACTACAAACACCATCGGTCGCGAGGACATGATATTAAAGATTTTGGACTTTCAAAAATAGGCTGGAAAAGATGTTTAAATATGGACAACATCCATTACCTAAAGTAGTTCAAAAGCCCAACAATGACATGAATCCACTTGAGAATAATGAAAATATTTTTGCTGTTATGGACCAAGGGGAAAATTAAACCTGCCCATGTTCATACAAGACATTAGGCCAAGCACACCAGTACCGCACATGGATGTCTTTGGCCTTTGGCAAGGTGATGAAGACAACGTCTATAACCTGTAAGCCGAAGCAAGCGAAGATGACTTACAAGGGCAAGGTGAATAAGAGGACTTCTAGGGCAAGGAGGACTAGGTGACAGTCCAGTACCTTACAAGATTCGACAGACACCAGGTTGACGAGGTCCCACAACAGGCCCCTGAGAAATCAAAAACAACATTACCCCCAAGAAGAGGATATGGTGATGAAGCAACTGAAGAAACTTAAAGCACATGCAAGTATGTGGTAGCTCATAGTGGCCTCCGAGAAGCATAGGCAGCTCCTAATAGAGGGCTGAATAAAATTGAGGTATCTCCTAAAGCTACCCGAGAAGAGATGATAACCTAAATCATAACTGGCAAAGACATTATAACCTTTAGCAGTGTGTTATCTTAAATTTATATTACATGTGCATACTGCCAATTGTGGTTACCAATGACAAGTACGGTTCGTATTCCACAGGGAAATTGTTTTTAATCACCGAATCTGACTTACATCACTCAATGTAGGCAAAAGTTCGCTTAAGTTGATTAATGCTAGATAGCAGCACTATTCTACTGAAAATTAATGAATTTGTCTAATTTGATCATGACAAAGGTCCTAGATTAGGATTGACCACACTATTACACTATGTGAATCGTAAACTAAATCATGCAAACTTGCCCATGAAAATAATTGAAGTGGAAGTGATTACAATTTAAAGCACAACTAAGCCTTCTTTCAAAGGTCAATAGACTGACTAAATTAATCATAACTGTCTATTTTCATGAAATTAGGATTAGCAAAGTCACAGGATTAAGTAGTCAAATATTCCCGAATGAAACCCTAATTGTTTTCACGTCAGGAAGACCAATCGCTCACAAAGTTAGACTAGATTAAAGATACAACTTTCGTTTATCTCCAAAAATCTAGTTGAGAATAGTGAATAACTCTCTCCTGAGCACTTCAACAAGGCAAGATTTTAAACCACAAACATGGGTATGATTCACAAAAATCTAGAGCATGATTCAATTTCACATAATAAGTGCTAGTCCAATCCAAGACTAATAATTTAGCCTCTAATGATATCAATAATCACAAATAAGAATAAAAATATGAAAAACATCACCAAAGGTGGAAACTTTAATTGAGAACAGGAGAGAAGGAAGAAAGAAAACATACTTTAATTGATTGCTAAGATTGATCACACAATTCGTATTCAATTAAACTCTTAAATCTAATCTCTAAAAGTTTGTGAAAGTACTCACAATTTTGAAACCTAAAAGTTGCCTCTATCAAGTGCTCCCAAGTAGTTACAAGCTTATCCCCTAAAACAACCATGAAAACAAGTTACGTTGTGCAGAAACCACGAAAACGAGTCAAGTCGTGCAGAAATAAAGGGCACGGATGTGCCCCCCATCACAGTAGCGTCGTGCCATTTCTTTGGAACATTGCTGTTGAGATTTTGGCGTGACATGACCGGGGCTTCATGGTATGGGGTCCCCATGCCAATCCTTTGGATCCGGCCAACCTCTTCCTTGGTTTGAAATTTGTCTTCTTAGCCCTCTTTTCAACAAGTATTAGTAGGTTTCCTTCTTTTCTTCTAGCTGAAACTCCTGAAAAACATGAAATATCATATATGAGCAAATTCAGGGTAATGGAGGCCGATTCAACCATTTCACTTTGAGGCTTTAACACAAAATCCCTGAGAGAAGGGGTCTAATATAGGTTCAAGAGAGGTAAAAAATGGAGGTCTATGAACTCCCTTATGCTTATCCCTTGCTTGTTCCCAAGCAAGGTTGTCAATTAAGAATCAACGGGGAGAGACATACCTCAATATACCAACCTCCTCAGGCAAGCAGTAATAGCTCAATCGATAAAAGTGGCGACTCACAGCTGTAAGAATCAACAAGGGCAAAACTAAATTTCTCAAACAAAACATATGTGACAGAATGTGAATTGTTGGACTATGATGCAAATGCAAATACCCCATATTAAATCGCTCGGACATGTCAAGTTTCTGGCCCTGATTGTTGGTGAACTAGGCAGACTAGTAGGTCCTCACTATATAGTTGAAAAATGGAAATGTTCCTATCTATGTTTAGGGGTAAAATAATCACTTAAAACTGCCCTAAGTGCATGCAAACTACCATAGGCTTGGCTAAACTCTCAATTCTCCATCAATGCAGTCAAGTGCACAAATGCCAATCATGAGGACTTGCCAGGGGCCACCACTTGGTTGGGGTTGAAGGTAAGGAATGGCATGATTTGGGTAAGAGGAGCTAATCGGCCAAGGAGTGAGCAATTAACAATAATTCCAAACCAACCACACAATCATTGCTATTAACTTCATAGTTTAACATCAAGGGAAGAAGGAATGAAACTAGTTTCCACATATGACTAAAATTTCCTATGCCAATCATTTTATTCTCATTTTTTTTCTTTTCCCTTTATTTCTTTCGTTCCTCTTCTTTCCTTTCTATTATTTCTCTTTTTTTTGAAAGAGGAAAGGAATGGCATAGGTTACAAGTGGTTTCAACTCCAATCCCGAGAGGTAAAGCTATCGGAAGGCAATCCACACCGAAGTGCAACAAAAAGTATAATTTCCAACCAAAAGAACTTATAAGATTGCTCTACTAACTTGGAAAAGGGTAGAATTGATGATTTTGGGCCATAAGCTAAGTAGACATAGGTGAATCAAATGATAGGAAAAAGGCTCGAACGGGTTCACAAAAAGCTAATAACCGCACAAGGTGGCTTTTGGCTCATGTGGTTTACAAGTCAAACAAATGCATCAATCGTATCAGCACTACGCACATGCTGAACACAATTTTGAAGAGAGCGAAGCCAAGTTCTAGAGATGCACACAAAAAGGGGGTAACCCTCATGAAAGAAGGATCAAGACCATGTAAAATGAATGGTCAGTTAAGCGCAAAAATTCTCACATAGGTCTCCTACCACAGTTCAAAACTAGCTCAAAAGGTTGGCCAGATCAAAGTTGAACCATTTCACATCCAAGCAACTCTCAAGGGCAAGTACACAAGCACACAAAGCCTAGCAATTACAACATTAGCACAACCAATTCACAAGATTTCTGGCCCCAATCAAGTTTCATTTGCCACAAGTTGCCACAATAAATCATCTGACTAGCAGCCTTTGAACATCATCATTAGATAGGTTTTCAAAAAGAATTTCACCGCTCTTTTGATTTTTTTTTCTTCATTTTTTTTTTCAAAAAAATAAGCCTAACTAGGGGATCAATAAGCAGATAAATAAAGAGAAGGGTTAGAAGGATTACTTCGCAGCCTTATAAAACCCTACTCAATATGTCTCTACTTTAGATCAATGGTTAGGAGAAAGATATATACTATGAATCTCCTACCTAAATGCAATGTCCTACATGCATTCGTAGTACAAAAGATAAAACTACGTCTAATGCGTCCTAGAAGTGCACCTAAGCTACAATGAAACCTAAGATCTAAATGCAAGGATGCTAGATGTAGTACAACCTGTCATAAGTCACATCCAAACCTACCAAAAATACATCAATCATCATAGAGCTCACGAGCTCATCCCCATGCCTGAACTATTCATCATTCCTAATGAAAAGAACAGAAATAAGAAGTGAAGGGGAGTGAACAAGACTTATAATTACTGGGTCCCATCAGGCCCAGAAGGTGGCCAACAATGTTGCAGAAATGGTGAGAAGGTGGATGAATAGCCCTGATTGAACGATGGAAATGACGACGAGCTCCCTTGATCACCTGAGAAAGAGCTTCAACTGCCGAATGAACTCAGATTGTTGCAATATCAACTCCTTCATCCACTCCTCCCTTCGTACTCTCAGGCTTCCAACATTGCCAGCTCCCCCTTTCGCTAAATCTGCCGCCGCTCCCGCTCTTCTTGGTGCTCAACAAACCCTCAGAAGTATGTGACCCCCTCCTCAATGGACTCCATTCGTCCAGAGCAACGATAGATGTCTTCAAGCATACCAATGCACCCTTCATATGGAAAGCGGGAGAAGGATTAGAGGAAAGCCGAGTAAAACGACATGTACGTCATAGAAGAAGACCTGTCGATCTCAAGGAGGGGTGGTGCGTGAAATAGGGGTGGTGGTGGAATGGGCTCATCCTCAACATGGATGCCCTGGTTTCGGGTCCCTCTTGACCCTCATTAACATCATCCTCATCATCATCACCATCATACTCCCCTTCCACGTCATCAACTGCCCAATCCTCCCTAGGTAGCACCATCTCCCTAATAAGCACTCTATCACAATTCTAGTTTCTCTTGTTTGACACAGTGTTGCGCTCAATATTAGGAAGAGTGAAGAGGATTTCTTTATGATGGGGATATCAGAGGGTGCCACCCTTTTTATCTGTTATGGTCATGTGGTGAAGGGTGTCAATGTTGAGGTGACCTCCGATGAAGTGAGGCTTGAGATGGGAAAGCTTGTCACTGTAGCCTAGGGAGATGGCGATAGCGGTGACGATACCCTCAATGCTTAAGACATTCTTATGGGGAGTCTTAGCCACTTATGCCAAGTGACGAATGACGAAGGCCCTGGTATCCATGGGAGTGCCTAACAATGCAAACCAAATAATGAACAACTTTGATTTTCGACACCTATTTTGGTTGTCATTACACCTAGGAGATGCGACGCACAATAGCACCCTCTACCTCACAGTAACATGTCTTCAGAAGCATCCACCTTTAGTTTTGGTCGAAAATGGCTTAGCAGTAAATGTATGTCCCTAGAGCGTGGCCAAAAGGTTAGGGGTAAAAGAAGAATAGCGCTCAGCACCATCCACTTACTTAAGGGCATATGATAATTCAAAGTGGATGGTGTAGGGTATTCACCTTCCCATTAATGTGGGCCCTATCAAGATGAATATAGAGTTTCAAGTCCTCGATATACCAGTTACCTTCAACCTACTTTTGGGAAGACCATGGCTTCATGACCATCAGGCGGTTCCCTTCATTTTATAAGGGGCCATTACTAGAAATAGAGCATGATTACGATGGTGAAGTACTCTATAATTTTGAAAGGATGGAGGCATTAGAAAAGGACAATGCTCCTTTTGACTGTGATCCTTATTCTAATTTGAATGTCATTACCATCCAAAAGAAGTGGGGCTACTTCCTAGGAATAGCTATACGACAGAGAATACAGGGGTGGACTACCTTGCCCATTGATGCAGACGGAGGACTATAAATACCAATTAGGGTACCACCTAACTCCTAAAGAGATAGTTAAGGCTAGGCAGGAAACAAATGCCCGAAAAACTGATGCTAGGATGGGACGTCCAAAGAACTACACTGGTAGATCCTATCCTCTCACACATAATAGATAGTTCCTACGTGAAGGAGACCACTTGCCTTTCTATGGCTTTCCTAAACGTTGTTATATAAATAAAATGGACTCTTAGTGTCGAGGCTGGAAATATTTAACAAGTGTCACCTATTGAAAGAAGAAGTGTTTATTGCTGAGAAAAGAACTACCTACACAACACTAGGTGGATCTGGCTAAAAGTAACATCTTTGGGATATTGTTCTGTCAATGCTATAGGAAGAAAGAAGACCCTCTTATTTTTCTCTCTCTCTCGCCATCACCAAAGCTCAAGCTAAGGGCAGGAAGCAATTAACTTGGATAGCCGAAGAGGAAGGAAAAGTCTTTGCCGCAGCTATAGGGGGTAGTCTAGAAGAGTCTAAGATGGGGTCTAAAAGTCAGCTTTTAGCTTCTGTGCCTTTAAGTGCTACATCAGATGTATCTGTTTCAAATTCCAGTAAGATGAACTCTTCTACTTATGATCATCTCATTAATTTCCTTTTGAAAGCTTTGCCTCTTATAATGAAAATGAAGAGACTTAATTAAAGTAATGAAAGATCATGAAAATCAAACTTCTATAATTGAGGACACAATACTAAATAATTTGGGGATACCCAATGAACCTCAAGAACTTAAAATAGGAAAATCATTAACCCCAGGAGCAAGAAAATTTTATTACTCTTCTAATAGAATTCATGATGTTTTTGCATGGTTCTACGAGGGCATTCAAGGCATTGATTAGGACATTGCTGAGCATAAAATTCCTCTCTATCAGATGCAAAACTGATAAAATAGATACTCCAAAGGAAGAGGTATAGAAATAATTGGATGCAGGATTCATTAAGGTCATGCATTAGCCACAGGAGATAGCAAACATTATGCACGCTAAAATCAAGTTAAGATGGCACTAGAAGACATTGAAAAAAAAAACTACTTTCATCACCCCGTGAAGCTATTATTACACTATGATGTCGTTTGGAATAACAAAATGCCAGGGCCACCAATCAAAGGATAGCTACTACCTTGCTGCATAACCAAATACGCAAGGAGGCCAAAGTATATGTGGACAATATGATCATAAAACTTAAGCAGAGGGATGGTTATGTTCAAGCTCTTCAAAAGTTCATCACTGGACTTAGGAACTATAACATATGCTTAAATGCATAGAAAGGCACATTTAGAGTCACCTCGAGTAAGCTGCTTAGGTACATCATCAGTCTGTAAGGATTGAAGTTAATCCTTCGAAAATGAAGACAACACAGGAAATGCATCTACCCAAGATAGAAAAGGAGACACACGGATTTCTAGCACATTTGCAATATATTAGCCGCTGCATATCAACATTGACAATGGCATGTGAGCTTATCTTAAAGAAGTTGAAGACAGGAATAAAGACTAAATACGATCAGGATGCCAGGGGGCATTCAATAAAATCAAAGAGTGCCTTTCTAATCCACCATTTCTAATGCCCCCGCAGCTTGGCATTCCTTTAATATAATACCTCACAATAACAGACATTGCCATAGGGGCCATGGTAGCCAAGAAAATATAAAGAGAAGAAAGGGTCATTTACTACATAAGTAAAAAGCTGGTCGAATATGAGATCTGCTATACAGCCTTGGAAAATACTATGCTAGCATTCGTATGGGCAACAAAGAAGCTTAGGCACTAGATGCTAACCCATACAGTACATGTGGTAGCTCCAACGGGTAGACTGTAATATTGTCAGAGTTTGACCTACATTAGATGCCGCAAAATTCCATTAAGGAAATGGTTGTTTCTAACTGTTTCATGTATTTATCAATAGAAGACCAACGCGAAGAACTTTTTGACTTGCCGAACTCCCTCGGCGTAGAAGAAGATCTATGGACAATGTACTTTAACCGGGTTTCCAGTCAGAAATAATTTGAGGTATGCATCCTCTTGGTATCACGAGAAGGAGCAGATATTCCTATTTTTAGTAAAACCAGATTTAGAGTTTACTGATAACATGGCAGAATATGAAGCCTCAGGCTACCATAAAGATAAGGGTTAAGAAGTTGCAGGTATATGGACACTCTAATTTAATAATTAATTAAATATCCTAGAAATGGAAGATAAGGAGCGAAGCCTTGGCTCTATACCAAGCTTACTGTATACATCTCACCATCCACTTCACCTATATTACACACACTTGTCTCCCACGAGATGACAACTAGTTTTTAGATGCCTTCACAAAACTGGCCTTGATGATTAAAATCCCAATGGGTGAGCATTCAATGCCGATAATAGTGGGAAGCAGGAGCAAACTAATGCCCTGTTACGCCACCGAAGTGTACAATGTTGACCTCATTGCCTGGTACTATGACATTTACCAATACTTAACCAGCAAGGAATATACACCAAGATCTTCCATGAAAGCCCAATGAGCATTAAGGTTATTAGCCTCACAATACTTCAAGGATAAAGGGAGGCTATACAAGAAACACATACATGAGCATAAACTTACTCCGTGTAACACAGGAAAAGGCTCGTGAGATCATGAAGGAAATTCATGGCAGGGAATGTGAACCCTATATGAAAATTACAATGCTAACCAAAAAGGCTTAAATGCTAAGGTATTACTGGTCTATAATGGAGTGCGGTTGTTATACATTTGTAAGAAGGTGCCATAAGTGTGAGGTGTATGCTATCTTACAACATCAACCTCTTTCCTACCTCCTGACATTAACCTCCGCATGGCCTTTCCCAGTCAAGGGCATTAACATAATCAGAAATATTACCCTAAAAGTGACCGGGGGGACATGAACAAGTGCTTGTAGCAATTGATAACTTCACAAAATGGCTAGAGGCGACCTCTTATGTGAAAATTACTTCCAAGCATGTGGAAAAGTTCCTTCTCAACAACATCATCTATAGTTATAGTGTTCTACACGAACTAATAAATGATCACTAGAATGAATTCGCAACTCTACTTAAAAAGTATAGAATTTAGCATCATAAGTCATCACCGTATTGCCCTGAGGCAAGTGGAGCAGTCGAAGCCGCCAATAAAAATGTCCATAGGATAATTGAAAAAATGCTAAGAAGTATAAAGATTGGCTTAATACACTCCCATTTTCCCTTGGGGGTATAAGACGTCAATTGGACCTCCGTAGGAGCAACACCGTACTCCCTTGGATATGAAATGGAAGTAGTGATGCCATCAGAAATAGCCATACCCTCACTTAGGGTGATCGTTGAAAGCCAAATTCCAAAATCAGCTCAGGTGAAAGTCTGATATGAAGAATTAGCAATGATAGCCGTGAGGAGGTCAAACGCATTACATTACATCTGGATCTATCAAGCGAAAATCCTAATATCATTAATAAGAAAGTTAAACCAAGAGATTTACGGGAGGGTGATTTGGCATTGAAGGAAATAAGGGCACCAATATAGGACCCAAGCGGAAAATTTTGGCCCAATTGGTTGGGATCATACATCATAAAGGGCATACCACCAGGGAAAGTTGTGAAACTTATGGATATGAATAGAGAGGAATATACTCAGTATACTAATCTCGATTAATTAAAGAAGTATTATGCCTAAAAGTCCATAGCAGATTGTTAGCTGAACTCATAACAAGTTTACAAGGCCCATCCAAGGCCTAGAAAAAAAAAAGAGAGAAAAAAGGGAGCCTTAATTGCCCAACTTAACCAAATTCACAAAATTATCTGGACACAGAAAGGCCAATCTAGGCAAAGGAGGTATGAAGTAAGGAATTTTATGGAAATTAGTGCAAAAAATCAACACTTTTATTGCCATCCAAAATTATGAGAGCACACAACTCGAAATAAAAAGTCCTAATAGAATTCTACTACGGAAAAGCAGTAAACTTTATTAGCAAAACATATAAGAGGCATAGCATAGACTTCTAATCCTTCTTTAACTTCTTCATAACCGGGGGGGAGGATGTCTTCTTGAGGGTAGGATCCTTTGCTCTTTTCTTTCCATTTTAAGATAAGTCATCTTCTTTCCTACTCGTGATAGAGATTGGGTTAGCACAAATTTTCTTGTATTAGCGTTGCATGACAGGTGAAATAAAATTATAGGGTTATAGTGAAAGTATCATACATAGACCTAACAAACTTCCCATACTGATTTAGGAACCCATGACTACTTTCGCCAAAAGACATAGTCAGTATAGCCTAAAGCATATCCATAATCAGCTGAAGCATGATTGGTACCCACATCAGTCTGAGTGGTGTCCCTGGGAGCTCGAGAATGGTGAGGAGGATCATTACGCATCACCTTGGGAAGGAATTGCAACATAAAATATGAGGAACATAAGGTTCCCCTAGCGAAGTAGACAAGGTGTAAGGATCCGCAGGATTGTAAATCTGAAGCAGCTCCACCTCCAACGACGAATCCATACAAGGGCCCCCACCTTTAGCACCGGAAGACTCATGAACATATTGAACCCTGGCAGCAGAGCATCTTCTAGATTGAGAAGCACGGGACCTTTATGGTGGAACATATTCTTCATGACCTTGCAACATAGATGAGGAAGAATTGATGAAGAAGACTTAACTAAGGAAGATGAAATATAACATCCGTTCTAGGAGAAAATCTCACCTCACCAGCTTGGGGATGGTGATAGGAGAAAACGTTTTCAAGTGACCTTCGCAAGGAATGGAAGTGGAATACTGTAAACCTTTATTACAGGCGGTTGTACTAAAGAGCAAAGGAAGAGTTGGAAGGGTTATCGACCTAATCAAAGTAAGGTAAGCAACATATTTACCCCAGTAAAGGCATGATGAAATGGGAATTATGGGAATTTCGATTTTGTGACTAACGGAATCCCCATATAAATAACCTCTCCACCTTCTCTAGACACCTTGATTTTTAGGCTCGGGATATGAGCCTCAGTAATAATTACCTATAAATCATGGATTTTAGAGGCCAACAATAAGATGAATGCATAAGAAGAAAAGCATAAAGTACACATACTAAGTGGGTCATGAGGCATCCGAGATATGCCCCATAGTCGTGTTTGCTGGTCTACATTGTTGATGAAGTAAATGCCCTCCTTTATGTATGTCATTTGCTCAAAGGAAAGTGCCCTCACATATAACACAAACTCAGGAGGGTCATAAGGAATGTAGTGGCAACACTGATTTACAAATTGGGGAGCAACCCACTCACCCAAATATCGAACAAAGCTGTGTCGCCAATAAAGAATAAAAAAACAGAAGAAAGAGGAATCCTACTTCAATAACTCCCATATATCCTTAAGATATATACTTGCATGTTGCTCCGCATGAATGCATTCAATCTTTCGAACTCCTTAGCACATTGTATTAATTAAGGTTGAATATGCTGGAACTCCCCAGTTCAAATATCTTACCTTGTCTAGGGTACTAAATTGGCTAAGTAGTGCAAGTAGCAGTGGTTGCCTAGGTCGGTCTTATAGTCGTGACGAGAAGGAAAGTGAGAATTAACTAGGAGTGTTGATCCGGGGAGTGTTGGGCCCCATGCTCTTCCTCATTAATTATATGCTCTAGGATACTGTCGAAGAAGTGATCACCAAAAGGAATAGATCCCATGAGTTGCCCAAAAGGATGAATGAGTTCATCACGATGAACATGAAAATCCTCTTGACAATCTAATGACTCTCCGGTGAAACCTAAACCCGTCAGCATAGCAAAATCAAACGAAGTGATAGTCATCTCACCCAAGGGTGGTGAAGCATATTAGTGATATCCCAAAATCACCCAACCACCCCACGAGTGATAAAAGCGATAAGTTAAGCCCGCTACGCCACGTAATGCATAGTAGAGTGCGCCAAATCCCTCATTTTCTACAATAGCTTGAATTTGAGCCTTCCATACATCGAGTTCAAGCATGAACTTCCTGCGGGCAGCAGCACCCCTAATTTTATCGTCCTGCAAAAGAAAGAAGAGATCATGTTTTAGGTCCACGCCAGATGAAAATTAAAAAGCAAGTAGTAAGAAAACCAGTGATAAGAAGAATAAACTCTTACTGCGTTTATAGCTACATGGCTAGATGCATGGCATCCAACATTTAGCAAAAGGTCATACGCATCGTAGATATTGACAACCCTCGATTCTCTTTCGATCCAATGATCTTGAGGAAGCCTTACTTCTCTACAACGAGGATGAGCTCTTCTTGCGCTCATGATTTTCTATTAAAACACAACAAAGAAAAGAATGAGAGGGTGGAAGCTAAGAATACACACTTGAGAGAAAGAGAATAGCGTGATGTGGAAAACAAGGCAAACCAGGGGAGTGCATACTAGCCAGATTCCACCTAGAGGTACCGTGCGAACAACAACCATCTAAGGGACTAAAAAGCAAGAGAAATCAAGTAAAAAAAAAGGGTCACGCCCAAGGAGTAGGCGGGAATCTTTACCAAGGGGAACAACACAAAGTTCAAAGCATCCAAGGAGCTAGAAGCAAATAAGAAAAAATAAAAAGTAGTTACTCTAGGGACTAACTAGTAGCCATCATGATGCATGTCAACTTTAGACCAGAATCTTGCAAACAAAAGAACAAAAGACATGGCCAGGAAAGCTGGTCAGTTCCCTAAAGAGGTAGAGACACATGCAAAGACTAGTCAAAAGAGCAAAGAAACAAAGAAAAGGAAGAAGTGATGGCCAAGTGTAGGTGTCGATCAGTTCTCTATGCAAATTAGGGCCAATAAGCATGCATTAAAACAAGTGGTGATCAGATCATCAAATTGAAGAATCATTAGTACATAAAACGCACGATGATCAAAAGGATTATTAGTGTGTAAACTAGATGATGATCGAAGAAGTAGTCGAAGGATTATCAGTATGTAGATGGCACAATGATCATATAATTATCAGTGTGTAAATTAAACAACAACTGAAGAAATACGAGTACGCAAATCGCATGATGATGAGAGGATTATAAGTGCATAAATCAGCCGATAATCAAAGGATTTTGAAGGATTATTGGTGTGCAAATCGGATGATAATTGAGATATTTTGAAGGATTATCAGCACATAAAATAGACGATGATCAAAGCATTATTAATGTATAAGGATAAACTCCCACGAGGGTGCGATTCCCCCACAAAAGGTACTGTTTTATTTTGATTTTTTTTTTAAAAAAGAGCTGACTGCTATTTGTCTTTAATATTTTCTAAAAAAAAATAGCAAAACTAATGGATTAAACCATGAAGTTTGTTCCTAATGTGGATCCAACAACCAGTCGGTTCCTTTACTGAAATCAGGTCCAGTTTTTCCGGACCCAATCGAGCGCAGTGATGGTTGCTTGATCCAGAAACCATGTTTCCCACTTGATCTAGGAACTGGCTAGTGCCTGGGTTAAATTAGGACCCTTTTTCCTTGTTCAGACAGTCTTACTATCTAGAAGTAATATTCTGCTGAGATATAAATCAAAAGGCGGTAGAAAATAAGAACGAATAAGAATAATTGTGATAACACAGTTTAATAGAGCCTCCAGTGTGAATTGTGCCGATAGGGACAATGGAGCAGCACCAAAGGGGTGAATCGATTCAACTTCAAAAAGGTTTTTGAAAAGCCCCCGTAAAATCTTTGGTGTAGGCACTCATCTTAACTCCTTTGGCTCAAACTAAGGACCTAGATTCGGGGGCGAAGGTACGATGATGCGATGGTGTGCATCATATCACCGGCCGTCATCAGTGATGGCCTCTACTATTCAACATGGGAAATCTGAAGCTTTGATCACGCTGACATACATTCATAGAAGCATTAATATTTCATATACAATCAAGCAAAAAAGGTACAATCTTTAGTTGATTGCAAAAATAGGTAAAATAAATAATTTAAATTGGGAGGGAACTACCTAAAGGATTATGTGTTCATTGAGTTATAAGAACACAATCAACATAAAAGAGAAAACAACAACATAAAGATGAAAATTTTGCCACATGATAGCCTACTTGATTACCTAAGGAACCTAATGGAATGATGGTAGTGTTAATCTTTAATGAGAGACTTGGGATTGTGGTCAACTAATAATAAGTTCCTTATGATCTTTCAACAGCTCTAATCTCACAAATTGACTTTGTTCTCACTTATTAATTGATTACTCATTCCTTCTTCCTTTTTTCTCTTTTTCTTTTTTGTCTTGCTCCCCCCTCCTTTTCTTTTCTTTCTTTTTTTTTTACCTTTTTCCAGTTTCTCCCCCTTCTTTTTTTTTAACCCTTGAGGCACCCCTTTTTATAGGTGATAATTGGACAAACTTCACTTAAGAAAAGAATACGGACTGCTAATCATATTTGGCCTAATCACTTTTCTAATGTTGTTAGGAATCTCCCTTTGACTAGACGAGCCTGCGAAATTAGCACCAGTAATAGAGTTGGACTTGAATTCGGGAAAAAAGGGAGTAAGAAACAAAACGGGATACTGACCGAATTCTAGCCAGGGTGAATAGGCCAGCTCCCAGGCCCAACTTGCTGACTCGAGCCAACTTTCCTCTAATTAGACTCTCAACTATTTTTTGCCATTTTATTTTGACTATTCACCTCATTGGGCCTCCAGTTCACGATTGGGTTAATTTCCTCTTTATCTGGCAATCAACAATTCTACTTTTATTTTTAGGCGTTTATAGTTAGCCGTTGCTTTAATTAAGCATGGGTAAGGCGAATGTCAAAGTAAGTGCTTAAAATTATGTCTTGAGTTAGACGTCTTGAAGTCTCGACACCTTGACCGCTATTGAATGTGAAGGTCAAATGCCTTGCTTTCATTCATTTTGAAGTAGATAACTTGATCGTTTGTTAAATAAGAGGACTTTTGCTACCGGGCTAGTGATCGATCGTCCAGTCAATAATTCTTTGATCATCCTCCGATTTAAGCTCCGATAATCCTTTGGGTACTTCTTTGATCATCATCCGATTTACGCCCCGATAATTCTTTGATCACCATGTGATTTATGTACAGATAATCCCTTGGCTACTTCCTTGATCATCTTTTGATTTACACACTGATAATTCCTTGATCATCATCCGACTTACGTACTGGTAATCCTTTGACTACTTTTTCGATCATCGTCTGGTTTACACACTGATAATCCTTTTATGATCGTGTGATTTAGATACTAATGATTCTTTAGTTTGATGATCTGATCGGCACTTGCTCTAATGCATGATTATGGCCCTAATTTGCATAGGGCACCGGCCGCCACCCACACTTGGCCATCACTTCTCTTTTTTACTTTGTTTGTTTGCTATTTTGAGTTGTCTTTGCATGTGTATCTCCCTCTTTAAGGAACTAACCTACTTTCTAAGCCATGTCTTCTATTATGTTCTTTGCAGGATTCTTATCCAAAGTTAGCAAGCATGATTATGGGTACCGGCCGATCCCTAGCATAACTTCGTTTGGTTTTTTCCTCTTTAGCTCTAGCTTCTTAGATGCTTTGAACTTTGCATTGTTCCCCTTGATAGAGATGTAGGTCGATTGCCCAAGCGTGGCCCTCCTCTTTTTGCTTACCTTTACTTGCTTTTTAGTTCCTTAAATGCTTGTAGTTGGAAGCTACTCTAGGTAGAAGCTGGTTAGTATGCACCTCCCATGGTTTGGCTTCTTTTTCACACCATCCTATTCTCTTTCTCTCAAGTGTGTATTCTTACCTTCCACTCTCTTATTCTTTTCTTTATTGTGTTTTGATAGAAAATCATGAGTGCAAGAAGAGCTCATCCTCCACCTAAGGAAATAAGGCTTCCTCAAGATTCTTTGATCGAAAGAGAATGGAGGTCTGTCAATATATGGGATGGGCATGACCGTTTGCTAGACGTTGGATGTCATACATCTAGCCATACAACTATAAACGTAGTAATATTTTATTCTTCTTAGCACTTATTTTCTTACTACTTGCTTTTTAATTTACATCTGGCGTGGACCTAAAATATGTTATCTTCTTTCTTTTTGGGGATGATAGAATTAGGGGTGCTACTACCCCCATGAAGCTCATGGTTAAACTCGGTGCACAAATGGCTCAAATTCAAGCTGTTAGATCCGGCACCCTCTACTTTGTATTACATATGGTGGTGGACTTAACTTATCATTTCATCACTCATGGGGCAGTTGAGCGATTTGGGTACCACTAATACATTTCACCTCCCTTTCGGTGAGATGACTATCTCTCCTTTTAATTTCACTCTACTAACAGGTCTTGGTTTCACAGGAGAGCCATTAGTCTATCAAGAGGATTTTCATGTTCATCATGATCAACTACTATATACCCTTGGGCCAATCATAGGATGTATTCCTCTTGGGGATCACTTCTCCTATAGTATCCTTGAAGATCTAATGAATGATGATGTGCAATGGGCCTAACACTCCCCGGATCAACAATCCCGTTAATTCTCATTTTCCTTCTCTGCACAACTATCTTTGCATACCTCAAACTGCTTCCACTTCTACTAGTTAGTCAACTTAGGTGACTTAGACAGGGTAAGGTATTTGAACTGGGGAGTTCCCACATATTCCACCTTAATTCGCATAATGCGCTAAGGGGTCTGGAAGGTTAAGGGCACTCGTGGGATATAACTTATAAGTATCCCCCTTTGGGGTATATGGAGAGTTATTAAGGTAGGATTCATCTTCCTTCTCTTTTTTGCTTCTTTATTAGCAACACCTAACTTTTGTTGTTTTGGTGCAACACTGGTTTTATGAGTATTTCCCAGCTATTTCATTGGGATCTTGGGTGCTTGTGATTTTCCGGCCATGGTCTCGTGTACTAAGGAAAACCAAATTAGGAAGCAGTTCGAGTCGGGAGATTTCCAGGCATTTCCATGTAGCTATTAATGCTCTGAGAACGGTAAAGTCCTTTTCATTTTGTAAAATGATTTAGTGAAGCACTTTTCATTCTATTGAATTTTCTCCTTTTTGTAGGCCAACATTCACCCATGGAGGAGCCGTGTTCTTGCATATGATGTTGGGGCTACTTAGTTTTACAATCCAATGCAAGATCCTTATGGAAAGATCTTTTGGCTTTGCCTAGTATTTGGGTGAGCGGGTTGCCACCCAATTTGTTAGTCCATGTCCTCTTCCTTAAGACCCTCCTTGATCTATGCTCTATATGAGGACACTGTCCTATGAGGACATATTCACTTCATGGACTATGTAGACCATTAAGGCGACTATGGGTTTTATCTCAGACGTACTTGGTGTTGATATTTAAAATCCCTTATTTGCATGTAATAGCTACTAGGGCTCCTATCCCAAGTCTAAACATCGAGGTTTTCAGAGAATGGAGGAGGCTAATTATATGCAATTTCGTTAGAGCCAGAATGGTCGAAACTCCCATTTCCTCTAACTTTTACTGGGGTAAATGTGTTGCTTACCCTATTTTTAAGTTAGTCAATGACCTTTCTAACTCTTTGTTCTATGTTCAGTACAATCGCCAGCAATTGGGGCTGATAGTATGCCACTTCCATACCTTACGAAGGGCTTTTATGAACTTTTTCTCTTGTCACCATCCCCAGGTTGGTGAGGTGAGATTTTTCCCTCGAATGGAGGTTACATTTCATCTTCCCTGATTAATTCTTCTTCATCAATTCTTTTTCATGTATGTTTTAGGGTCATGAAGAATATGTTCTACCATGAAGGCCTTGTGCTTCTCAATCTAGAAGATGTTATTTTTCCAAGGCTTAAGATGTTCCTAACTCTTCTTGTGCTCGAGGCAGAAGCCATCGTCTGGGGTCACCGTTGGAGGCGGAACTGCTTCAGATTTACAATCCTGTGGATCCTTATGCTTTGTCTACTTCGTTAGGGGAACCTTAAGTGTCTCATATTTTATATGGTGATTCCTCCTTCGAGGTGATGCATGATTATCCTCCTCACCATTCTTGGTCGAGGGCTACCCTCATAATGATGTGGGTACCAGTTGTGCTTCAGTTGATTCTAGATATACTTCGGGATGTGCTGACTAATGCTTTGGTGCAAATATCCATGGGTTCCCAGATAATTAGTAGGGGACGTTTGTTAGGTCTATGTGTGATGCTTTTGAGTATGACCCCACAATTTTATGAGTTAAGCTTTTTGTAGGCCTTAGATGGGCCTTGTGAACTTGTTATGAGTTAAGCTAATACGGACTTCTAGGTATAATACTTCTTTAATTGATCAAGATTAGTATACTGATTATATTCCTCGCTATTCAGATCCAAAAGTTTCATAGCTTCCCGTGGTAGTATGGCCTTTATGATGTATGGTCTCAACTAATTGGGCCTAAATTTTCCCCTTGGGTCCTGTATTGGTTCCTTTATTTCCTTCAATGCCAAATCGCTCTCCTATAAATCTCTTGGTATAACTTTATTGTTGAAGCTCTTAAGATTCTGGGTTGATAGACCTAGATGTTAGTTAATGCTATTAACCTCCTTTCGTCTTCATTTCCAATTCTCTATACCGAGCTTTCCCCATTCTGACTTTGGAATTTGGCTTTTAGTGATCACCCTAGGTGAGGGTGTGGCTATTACTATTGGAGGCACTACTTCCATTCCACACACAAGGGAATATGGTGTTGCTCTTGTGGAGGCCTAAATTAACATCCTGTACCCCCAAAGGACAAATCGGTGTTTCTAAGCCCAATCTTTATAATTCTCGGCCATTTTTTTAATTATCGCTCGTATGTTTTCGCCGGTAGGTTTGACTGCTCCAATTGCCTGAGGGCGGTATGGTGATGACTTATGATACTGCATTATGTACTTTTTAAGTAGAGTTACAACTTCCTTTTTGAAGTGGCTCCCTTGATCACTTATTAGTTCGTGTGGAACCCCATACTTGCAGATGATTCTCTTAAGGAAGAAACTTTGCCACATGCTTGGAAGTAATTTTCGCATAAGAGTCCGCCTTTGCACATTTTGTGAACTAGCAATTTGTTCGATTATGTTAGTGTCCGAGACTGAGAAAGGCCATTGGGAGGTTAATGCTGAGAGGAAGGAAGGAGTCTGATGTTGTAAGTTAGCAGTGGGCCAATTTTCTTAACCTTTCCACTGTTATCGGCATTGAATGGTCACCTCTAAGGATGTTAATCATCGAGGCCAATTTTGCTAAGGCATCTATAAACTGGTTGTATTCTTGTAGGAGATAAGTGTATGTAATATGGTGAAATGCTTGGTGAGATCTATAAAGTAAACTTGATATGGTGCCAAGGCTTTACTCCTTACCTTCTATTTTTGGGATATTTGATAAATTATTAAATTGGAGTCTCCATATACCCACAACTTCTAAACCCCTATCTCTATAGCAACCTGTAACCCAATGAGGCAGGCTTGACATTTCGCGATGTTGTTAGCAGCCTTGAAGTCTAGTTTAACTGAAATATTAATATGTGCTCGTTCCATTGATACCAAGAAGTCCTACCTCAAATCATTTCTGAATGGAAGCCCCGTAAAAGTACATCGTCCATATATCTTTTTCCACTTAGAGGATTTCTTCATCAGGCAAGTCAAAATGTCATTCCCGTTGGCCTTTTCTTGGTGAATCAGCCAAAAAGTCACAAACATCCCTTCCCTTAATGGATTTTTGTGGCATATAATGTAGGTTAAACTCTGACAACATTACAGTTCGCCCAGCTACCTTGCCGCTAATACTGGGTCATTAGAGCAAATATCTTATAAGATCCATGGGACCTACCATATGTATCGTATGGGTCAGCATGTAGTGCCTAAGCTTCTGGGTTGCCCATACAAGTGCCAGGGTACTTTTTTCCGGAGCTATATAACGAATCTCGTGTCTGAGGAACTTTTTACTTATGTAGTAAATGGCCCTTTCCTCTCCTTCTGTTTTCTAGGCTAGCATGGCCCCATGGTAGTGTCTGTTGCTGTGAGGTACAATATTAATGGAAAGCCTGGTTGCACGGGCAATAGAACTAGATGCTTACATTTCCTGCATTGCCATAATTTTTGAATGATCAACCTCAATTCCTTGAAGACTAACGACATACCCAAGTAGCTTAGCCGAGGTGACTACAAATGCACATTTCTATGGATTTAAGCGCATGTTGTATTTCCTAAGTCTAGTAAAGAACTTCTAAAGATCTTGAACATAGACATCCCTCCACTTAGATTTTATGATCATGTCAACCGCTTATACTTCGGACTCCTTGTGCATTAGATCATGCAGCAAGGTAGTAGTTGTCGTTTGATAGGTTAACCTGGTGTTTTTAAATCCAAGTGTCATCACAGTGTTACAATAGCTTCCCCAAGGGGTGATGAAACTAGTTTTTCCATGTCTTCTACTGCAATCTTGATATGATTATAACCTGCATATCTATCCATAAAAGAAAGAAGAGTGTGATTGGCCATGTTATCGAATACAACATCTATCTGTGGCAATTAGAAATCATCTTTTGGGCTTGTCTTGTTGGGGTCCATGAAATCTACACACATTCTTATTCTTTGGTCCTTCTTTGGGACTGGTACAATGTATGATTCCCACTGTTGGTAGTGCACAATCTCAATGAATCCTACATGCAATTATTTCTGCCTCTCCTCCTTTATTATCAAGTCCCATTCTAACTTCATCCTTCAAAGTTTCTGTATCGATTTTGCATCTAGAGTGAGAGGAATTTTGTGTTTTACAATGTCCCGATCAATGTCTTGCACATCTTTTTTGGAGTGCAATAAAATTTTCCTGCTCCTTAGGGGTTAATGATTCTCTTATTTTGAGTTATCATGGTTTATTAGGTGGTCCCAAATTAATTAGTATTGTGTCCTCAATTTTAGAAATTTGAATTTCATGATCTTCGATTGCTTTAATTAATTCGTTTGGAGTTTCTTTTTCATTTTAATTAAAACAGGAAAAGCATTCAAAAGGAAAGAAATTGGAAGAGTCATAGGTAGAAGAGTTCATCTTATTTGAATTTGAAACAGATACATTTGATGTAGTGCTTAAAGGTATAAAAGCTAAAGACTGACTCTTAGACCCTATCTTGGACTCCCTTAAACTAGCCCCTATAGTTATGATAAACACTTTTCCTTCCTCTCTGGCCGTCCAAGTTAATTGCTTGCAGCCCTCAACTTGAGCTTTGGTGACAAAGTGAGCAAGACTAAATCCGTTGTTGGACATGGAGAGAGAGAGAGAGACAGAGACAGAGACAGAGACAGAGACAGAGAGGAGAACAGCACAGTCTTCTTTTTTCCTATAGCCTTGACCAAATAACACCCCAAAGATGTTACTTTCAGCCGGATCCACCTAGTCTTTTGTCGATTGTTCTTTTTTCTCAGCAGTAAACACTTGTTCTTCAAAGAGGTTGCATTCACTAAATATTTCTAGCCCTGGCACTAAGAATCCCTCTTATTTTATATGGAAAGGTTCAAGAAAATCATAGAAGGAGAAGTTATCTCCTTTACATAGGAACTTCCCATTGAGAGTGAGAGGATATGGCCTAATAGTGTAGTTCTTTGGATACCCCTCTTAGCAGCAGTTTTCATGCTAAGTTTTCTGGGCCAATGCTACCTACCTAGCATTGGCTGTCTCTTTGGAGGTTGGTTGGTATCCCAATCTGAACTTATAGTCTTCCCTTTGTGTCAATGGGAAGGTAGCCCACCCCTATGCTCTCTATCCTATAGCCATGCCTGGAGTGTAGCCTCACTTCTTTAGGATGGCATTGCCATTCATATTAGAATAGGGATCAAAGTCAAAAGGAGCTTTGTTCTTTTCTAATTGTCGCCACTATTTTAAAATTATAGAGCTCTTCATCATCGCGATCATACTCTATTTCTTGTACTAGTCTCTTACTTATGATCATAGGAACATAGGCTAATCACTGCTTCACCTTTTATTAACATCTTCACCTTCAGATGTGAAGTAAAGGGAACCACCTTATGGTCTTGAAGGCATGGCCTTCCCAAAAGTATGTCGAAGGTAGCCATTCTATTGAGGACTTGAAACATAAATTTCTCTTAATATGGCCCACATTAATGGGAAGGTGAATAGTGCCTAGCACCAATCTTTTAATTATCATATGCCTTTAAGTGAGTGGATGGTGCTGGGAACTATTCTTCTTCAGCCCCTAAATTTTTGGCCGTCCTCCAAGGACAGATATTCACCGCTGAGCCATTATCGACCAAAGTTAGAGGTACATGCTTTTAAAGGCATGATACAGTGAGGTAGAAGGCGTTGTCGTGTGCCGCACCTCCTAGCGAGAGATCTTCACTTCCAAAGGTTATGCTGCATTTGCCAGTTGTAATTGAGGTTATTATCTCTTTTGAGGTAGCTTTAGGAGACACCTTAATTTTATTCAGTGCCTCTATTAGGAGTTGTCTATACTTCGCAGATGCTACTAAGGGCTATCATATACTTACATTTGCTTTAAGTTTATTCAGCTGCTTCATAATTGGATCCTGTTCTTGAGGTAATGCTACTTTCTCTTTCTTAGGGCCCTATTGTGGGACCTCTTTAGCTTGATGTCTCTTGGATCTTATAAGGTATTGGACTGTCACTGGGCCATCCTCTACCCAGAAGTCCTCTTATTCATCCTCCATCCACAAGTTATGATCGCTTAGTTCGGCGAGTGGATTATAGACGTCATCTTCATCACTTTCACATAGGCCAAGGACTTCCATGTTTGTGTAGGTGTGTTCACCTTAACGTCTTGTATGAACTGGACAAGTCCCATTCTTTCCGTTTGTCCTCAACAACAAAAATATTTGCATGATTCCTAAGTAGATTCCGATCATTGTTGGCCTTTTGAGATGCTTTTGGCGATAAAAGTTGTCCAAATCTAAACTTCTTCTTTAGCCTATTTTTAAAATTCTAATAATCTTCAATATTGTGTCCTCGCGACCAATGGTATTTAGAGTACTTGCTTGAATCAAACTACTTGGACTACCTGAGGAATTCAATGTATGGCTTAATTTTAGGAATATTAATCTTTCTTTTAGGTAAGAGCCGTTCCAGCGATAGTGTGAGGGTTGAACACTTCTAATGAACAACTTTACTGGATCTATCTCAGAGAGTGGCCTACATGTGGGCAGCCTTTGCCCTCTACCAGCCAAATAGTCAGTAAACCCTTCCTTCACTTCTTGCTTAAGTAACTCTAGATCCCTGAGTATGATTGGCATATCATTGTTATAAGAATGTTGGTCCAGGAATTCCTTGCATAGATCATCCTAGTTCATAACCTTACTTGGCGAGTGTTCTTCTCTAGCCCATTTTCCTTTCCATCCTACAATTTTCCCTTTTCTTTATCATTCTCCTATTGGGGAGTCCTTAATTATTCGTCATTCTCCATTTGGGTCTCCTTTTTGAGGTTATGAAATGTGACCACGAGTGACTTGACCTTCTTATTACTCTCCTCGATCTTAGCTTGCACTTTCTCAGTTACCTTCATAGTAGGCGAGCTCATTATTCCCTGCTATTAAAATAGGGATGAGATTCCCCCTTGACTTTGACCTTGACTCTTACCTAGCTGATGAAACTTCTGCTAGTTGTTCCTTAGATAAAAGTCTCCTGATCGTTAGGCTTTGCTCGTACACCTTTTTAGGCCTCCCTATCCTGATAAATAAGGGGGAGTGCTCATTACTAGCCCATCTAAATACTTTTCCTAGGAAATGAGAACTCAAAATACGCTAACTTATGTGCTATGAAAATCTAAGACCGAGAGCCCAATATCCAGACCGAATGTCGACTTAAACTTAAAGTGACCCTTTTCCTTTTCGATTCCAAGACCAAATCTATCATGATGTAATCTAATTGCCATAAAGCCAGCTAGCCACTTATTCTTATTTCCTTCGTAGTTTTAGACCGACATCAATTCTATGGTCTTACTAGGATATATACCCTCTCTCTCTCTCTCTCTTTTTTTTGTGGATACCTAGTCATACTTATAACTCGGTCTTGTTTTAGGAGTTTTACTCCCTAGACAAAGGTTTGAACCTAGTCCGGTTCGAGGTCAACAGTCCCTTAGGGCTCAATTGGCCTTGAAGCTGGCTTAGTCTATAACCCTTGCCACTAAGGTCGATCTCTCCTAACCTAGGCTCTCCTAAGGCCTAAAACATCAATGTATAAACCTTAGGGCTAAACATTTAAGTCATACAACAACACATCTTAGCATGTACATGAGTTCCAATCCTAAACCAAGGTTCCAAGTTACAAGAATTTTACGTTAGGTTTATAATAGTCCTCTCATGACCCAAACACTCCATACATCATCCGTGAGGTGTGACCTATGCCCACAACCGCACAAGTGTTGTAGTTTAGTAAAGATATTGTTCCCATGAAAACCAATTGTAATCTACTGAGTTTTTCCCTATTAAAGTGTTAAGCAAGCAATGTTAATAGAGAGTTTGGATAACATTATAACCTATTTGGAAAATTCAATCAATTTAAAACATCTAAGTATTTGTTTCACCTTATAAAGATGTGGATCAATGAAATATAGAATGTACTTGATCTATAATGGGAGATTGAAAGGGGCGCAATCGCATTTAGAATTTAATCTTCTTTCGAAATAAACTGAGTTGCGTAAACTAACCAATCATTCTTTCAATTGTCCTTGTTTAGTCTAAGCTATAGAATTTTGATCACTAAAGGGTCTTCTTAATAACCGAATCTCTTTCAAGTATTGCTAAGTCAAGTCTTATCGAGTCAATCAAATAGCAAGTTTCACCTTTCAATCCTTCACTTAACTATTTAGAATTAGCAAATGAATTTGGCCAAAATTCGATCAGAACAATTTCACACACAAGATAGAATTCAACCAATACCAATCAAGAACAAGTACAACTAAATAAATATAAAAGATTCCAACATCAATACTTGGCTAACAATACTGGATTGAGAAAACTACTCACACATGTTTAAATCAACAAAACTAAACAGAGTTTGACAGAAGAAAACTTAGCGCAATTGGAGTTCCTTCAAGGGTTCCTAACTTTGCAAGGGCTCCAAAATAGCAAGCACTTCTTCAACACTCACACTCCAAACTACTAGAAATCTGAACTAAACTTAGAAAAAATGGAAAAGAATGGAAAAACTAGAGAGGAGGAGTTCTCTTTTCTACTATGTGTGTCTTTTATACTGCGAAAATGGCCCTATTTAAGGAACAACTCGATCAACCTCAACCACATTATAAAGGAAAACGACTAGGCTTTCAGTTATGGCCTGACGACAACCCATGGCCTTCTTCACAGACAGTTCGTGGTAAGCTTTGTCTCGATAATCTTATGTTCTTTCTACCTTCCATGGGCATAGTGACGTAGGGGTGTCCATGGGAAGCCAAACTACACTCAATTATGGTTAATTTTGGGGGGAAATGGTCCAAAAACCTACAAAACACATAAAAGAACCATCCTTAGCGTGAAACCAAAAAAGGCGTGCATAATATAGCATAAAACACATAATTCTTCCTGAAAAGGCACAAAATGACCTCAAAATAGAGTGCACTTTACAGACTTATCAAGTTGTATGGCAAGACTGGGACATTTAGTTGCTTCCCTAAGTCGTGCAGACCAGAAAGTGTGTCATGAGTGGGAGGATGAACTGCATGCTCAATTGAGTCCAATAGAACCCTTGAGTAGCTAACTAATCTCCCGAAGGATGGTAATGGGTTTACGCTACCTAAAGGTGTGATTATCTCATGTAAGGAAGCCCCTTTCAATGTAGGATGTGTCATGAGTGGGATGATGAACTGCATGCACAGTTGAGTCCAGTAGAACCCCTGAGTAGCTAACTAATCTCCCGAACGATGGTAATGGGTTTGGGCTACCTAAAGGTGTGGTTATCTCATGTAAGGCAACCTCTTTCCATGCAGGATGTCTGATGTAAGCTTAATTAAAACTATTTCCCATATAGAATTTCGAATCTCGCCCACTTTATTTTGATTTTTATTAATTTTTTTTTGAAAAGATAGCTGACTATTACTCTCTTTTTATCATTTTCTAAAAATTTGGCAGAAATAATGGATTAAACTAGGAAGCGAGCTTCTAGTTTTAACCTAGGAACCGGCCAATTCCTTGACTAAAATCAGGTCCAGTTTTTCCCAGTGTTAAACCTATAATTCTATCATTTTACACACTTTAATGCCTAATATTTGCTTGGAATAAATTTTAAATTAGGTTTTTAATACAAATTTTGCTTGTTTTGCAGGAGTAGTGAAATTTCAGAAAATGCAAATAAATAAATCAAGGCATGTGAAAAAAAAAATAGATGAGGCCTAGTAACCCAATTTATTAGACCCAAAATAACAACCCACATTCTAAATCCCTCGGGGGGGGCGGGGGGGGGGGGCCATGTGATTTCCCAACCCCCCAATCCATTCTTTATAATCCTCCTCTAGTAACTCACGCACCGTCTCTCTTCTCCTTACTTCCTAGTAAATGCAAATTCCCCCCATCCCTTCTGCACTTTTTATCTTCTTTTTCAGCCATTAATTACCATCATCAATCACAATCTGTTACCTCTATTTCTCTCATCAAGTTGGGCAAGTAATTGGGCTTTAATAGAGCGGTTACAAGGGGTTAAATTCAAGTTTAATGGAAGCAATCAAGGAAGGTTTGGAAGAGGTTATGAAAGGAGCAAGCAAGGATGATCAGAAGGGGGGTACATTGAATAGGGATTATGGTTTTCATATTTTCCATCTTGTCTTTCTCAATTCTAATCCATTTTTTAGATTTTCACATATGGAATTGACTTAAAATTTTGGTTAGTACAAGTGAGAGATTTCAGTTTGTTCTTTTATGGGTGGTGAATTTACAAGCTTTTGCGTTGAATTTCCACTTTGGGTTCAAATTAGTGTGTTTCATCGATTGGTTTGAGTTGGCTCTTTGTTATTTTCCCTGCTGCGTGTTGCCTTGCTCAAGCAAATGAAGTTCTGGGCTTTGATAAACTGCGCCCCTTCTTCTCCACTTGGGTAAAATTATTCTAAGCCTTACCAATTAGTTTACTGATTCTTACTTGTGAATTGCTTGGATGTTGCTATTTTTTAGATGTTTCTTCTATTATGGTTATTACCAATTCTATCAATTTGGGATAAGCATAATTGACTTTTATTGACGTAGTGTGCGAAATTATGTTAGTTCTACTAATCTAATTTTAATAATTCATCCTTGAGGACAACACCCGTATGTGTTACAATGATAAACCGTACGCTTGCAAAATTACACAAGAAGTTTTTGGCACCGTTGCGTGGGATGGTTTTGTGAAATTTTGTTGCATTGAGTCGTTTGAGTCGTTTTTGTTTTAGCTAGTTTTGATTGAGTTTTTATTTAGTTTTAGTAATTTAGTTTAGATTATTTTGTATTTTTAAATTAAGTTAGTATTTTGATGTTTGTTTAGATCATTTTAATTTTGATTTTTAGAGGTTATTTACTGCGGAAAAAAAAAACTATACTAACAAAATCTGGTCTATGTGCAGCAAAAAAAAAGGCAGAACTGCACAGAAAGAAAAAAAACATCAGTGTAGGATTTTCCTCATTTTCAAATTCTGTTTGAATTTTTTAGAGCATTCTTGGTGTGGTTTTTGATGTTATGATATTTTTTGTGGATTCTGCATAATATTTAGAGTCTGCATGAATATTTATGGGATTTTTAGGACTGTCTAAAGTTTTTCGTGATTTTTGGATTTAATTTTCTATTTGCAATTTTCTACACAGTCTATGGACAGAAAAATTTGAAAAAAGTATGTCCATGCTACTTGTGTTTGTGTTACATTTACTTTGTATAGAGTTCTAATTTTTGGATTTTTATTTTCTGTTTTAATTTTATTTTTTAGACTTGACTTGTTTAGGTTTTAGTTTTTTTTCGATTTTGTTTTAATTTAGGCTCTATTTTGTTTTAGGTTTAGTTTATTTTATGTTTTCTGTTTCTGTGTGACAAAAAAAAACCATAAGAAATGATGCTTGTGGTTTGCGTTTGTTCTTATTTTGTATTTTTTGTATTAGGTTATTTCTTGTTGTTAAAGTGTTTTGGGTCTTTCTTTTCTTTTTGTAACATAGTTTTATTTTTGTTAGTTTATTCTATTTTATTTACTTAATTATTTGAGTGTCGTGTTTCTTTATTTTAGTCATTAGTTTATAGTTAGTTGTCTTAGAGTCATTGCCTTTTCTTTTACTTTTTCTTTCAATAATAGAAAAAAAAATTAAAACAGAAAAAAATTGAAAATCCAAAAAAATTAAAAAATTCTTAAAATTGAGAAAAGAGATTCAAGAATGTCAGCTTTCAATTTTTCACAATTCGAACGTGAACCTTTTTCGCAGTTATTTATTGAGACTTAATTATTATCATGTTCAATTGAATTAAAATTTTGAAAAATGAAAAATTTTTTAGGCCACCATTGTGGGCCTAAATGCTGAATCTCGAGGTTATGTTGAGTCTATTGTCCCAGAGTTGTATTAGGATTATTAACTAGAACTTAAGACGAGGTATGTGATTTCTTTGAAAAACTAGCTTTGGACACTTATGTGTTCGAACAAGCTAGAGGGATCTTAGAAAATACTATTCATGGTGAGTCTGCTTTTCATGCTAGGTTTTACCAACTGGATTACTTTATAGATTCACATGATTCATCTTACTCTTATGTGCCTCCTGCTTTGTGTGATTACTGTAAGTCTTCTGACCATGATGCTTATAATTGTCCATATCATGATTACGTTGATGCTACATGTGTAAATGTTGAAAAGAAGCTAAATAAATTGACTGATAAAATGGTCGATACTATAAAGGAGAGAATTTCTTAATATTCTCACTATTTTAATCAAAGTAGGGAGAATTGTAGTGAGTTTGACTCTAATTTGGTATTCTAAACCTGAAGTTAGTCTTTATGATGACTTTGGACCCTCTTATCAATCTAGGTCTAAGTTACACGACAATATGCCTTTTTCTTGCCTAGAACAAGAGATTGACCTCCATATGTTTCTATCACCTGACCTTGCACCCCACACTAGCTCACATAAAGACATCACTGAGGATGTCCAAGCTTCTGCCAACCAACCCCCCCCCCTTTTATCCACTCTTGTGAGTTTGAGGTGGGTGAAGACCTTAAGAGTGCTAGTGAGTTAGATATAAGCATCACACTTGAAGTTGAACATCGTGATTTTGGTGAGTCAGACTATATTTCACAGGAGTCATATGAGGAGGAAGTTAAGCTCACTAATTTGGAATTCGATGATGATATCCTTTCTATAGAATATGAATCTTTTTCATGTGGGTTTGAGATCAATAAAGGTCTTGATGAGGCCTTTTCTCTTGAATATGAATTCTTCTCTTTTGGCCACATCATTATTGTCCTCCCCTTTGAATCTCGCAAGTCTGAATTTGTTAAGTCTGAGAATATAGCAACTAAGAATTTTGATTTAGATTAGACTCTTGCCCATATTGGACTTAAAAGACTTGCAGACTTTGAACCCACTATTTTGCCTAGACCACTCATTCATGATGGCATAATTTCTAGGCAAATGAGCTATATGCTGGCTCGTTATAAGTATGACTATATATTTTCTGATTGGGCCCCACAATTTGACAAGTTGAAGTGGGGCCCTACCTATGCAACATTGATGTTATGGATGTACTCTTTCTAGGATCGACTCTTTAATTTTCATTGTCAAAATTTTATTGAGAGTTGTTGTTGCCTATTTGATAAGCTACTCTGTGCTTTAATGGGTTTTGATTTCAGTAGCAATGTTTCGCTTAATATGGAGTGGTTGATGCTCAATGGGCCTTTATCGAAGCATATTTAAGAAGGCTATAGCTTAGGTGTTCTTCTGCACCTGACCTGGTGTACTCGTTCCCCTTTATTTTTTGTTTTAAATTTGTTTTCTTTTGTATATATTTGTTGCTTTATTTTATTTTTTTTCTCTTTTAGTTTTGGAATGCGGTCTTTTTCTTTCCTTTTGAGTCTTCTTTTCTTTCCATATATTTATTTTTCTTTGTTTTATTGTTTCCTTCCACTCCCAATGAGGATATTGTGTAATTTAGGTGTGGGGAATGGCAAATACATTTTTTTTTTAAAATTGAAAAAACTAAGATTGAAAAAAATGAGGAAAAGAATTGAAAATTTTCAAAAAATCCAAAGAGATTTTTGTTTTGTTTTTGGGTAATATATGTGCTATTCTGATTGATTATATTCTCTCATACCTTAGCACTAGGTTGTATATAGATGTGGTGTGAATTGAGAGAACTTAGTCTTAAAGTATGATGTTTGTATGCGATCCTAACCCCCGACATTGTTTCTAAGCAAGCTTGACCATGGTAGATGAACCTGTAAGATTTGACCCTTATAGACTTGTTCACCAATTTAGTCTCGTATTTCTTTTCATGTGTGTCTCTTCCAGGATAACATCTCCAAACCTTACTTTGCTTCTCTTTCAAATCACATTTAGCATAAGCATTATAACAATATCATAGAGACATTCCTTCATTTAGTGAATAATGGCCAAATTGCCATCGTTATATTGAACTACATGGCTAAATTCACACACACAAACACACACACACACACACACACACACACACACACACACACACACACA
>JACYFF010002017.1:60733431-60755360 GCA_017589665.1 Selenicereus undatus
GAAAGAATCAGAGGATTTTGTATCCATAGAGATTGTAACCCATTCAAATCAATTGAATCTATAAAAATTCAATCTTTGTAATTTGTGATTACAAATTTGGCACGCCTGGTGGGACAACTCTGCCTCTCATCTCTTTCTCCTAACAGCAAACAATACATTCCTTTGAAGATAACATGGCCCCTAAGAACGCTACTACCCAATCTTCAAGGAAAGATGTTCGATCTGCATCTCAGGGATCAACAACTGCTAGTGCTGCATCTGGCGGTGTCATCACCAGAAGCATGGCAAAAGCTACTACTGCTATCACTGGCGAGCAATCAATTGTGGCTGCACCATCACAGTCACACAAGATCCAAAACCTCGGCACCAGAAGCATGGCAAAAGCTACTACTGCTATCACTGGCGAGCAATCAATTGTGGCTGCACCATCACAGTCACACAAGATCCAAAACCTCGACACCAAAGTATCTGATGGAGTCAATCAAGTCGCTTCAAACGTTCTGAAGCAAAAATCTGTTGCTGGCTTCATCATGCCACAAACAATTCCACGTGGGATGGATGAACCCCAAACCCACACCAACCCTGCTTTCCAACCCTTCGGTTTTGAAGATGATAGTTATTCAAGCAGTGATTCCTCTTTGGCATCCTCAAAGGGATCACCTTCCTCGCATACTGAAGCTGAATCATCTGACACTGTCGTCATGCCAGTTATGGTGACAGGAGCTACTAACTTCGAAGAACAACTGGCGAGCATGCAGGCTACCTTGGATAGGCTCTCCAAAGAGAGTGCAGAAAAGGATGCCCAAATCAAACGTCAAAACGATCAGATTGCTGAGCTGATGAAGAAGCTGGAAAAGAAGTCCTCTGAAGCTTCCAACAAAGGTTCAGGCGCCGAAGACTCTGATAAAGAGTCCAGCCACAGTGAAGAATCTGATGACGAGCGTAAGGCAAGAAAGGAACGCTCTTTAGGCTCGATGTCTGTTGAACAGATTCAGAGCTTAATAGCAAATGCAGTCAAGGCTCAGTTAGGTGGAGGATCTCACAAGACCCACCTGTATACAAAGCCTTATACGAAGAGGATTGATGCTCTTCACATGCCACATGGTTATCAGCCTCCCAAGTTCAACCAGTTTGATGGCAAGGGCAACCCCAAACAGCATGTCGCACACTTCATTGAGACATGCAGCAATGCTGGCACAGAGGGTGACCGACTGGTAAAGCAGTTCGTCCGTACTCTAAAAGGGATTGCGTTCGACTGGTACACGGACTTGGAGCCAGAGTCCATTGACAGCTGGCAACAAATGGAACAAGAGTTCCTCAACAGGTTCTACAGCACTCAGCGCATTGTTAGCATGACGGAGCTAACGAACACCAAACAATGGAAGGACGAGCCAGTGCTCGATTATATCAATCGCTGGAGATCCCTTAGTCTGGAGTGCAAAGATCGTCTGACAGAAGCTTCAGCTGTTGAAATGTGTGCGCAGGGCATGGAGTGGGATTTACTGTATGTCTTGCAAATGAGCAAGCCAAGGACTTTCCAAGAATTGGCAACGAAGGCTCATGATATGGAGATGACAATTGCAAGTCGCCGTGGCAAGTCTTCTTCCTTGCCTGACTCTAGAAAGGACAAGGGTGAATTCAAGAAAAATCCTAAGTCCTCCAAGTCCTCAAATAAGGAATCCATGGCTGCTTCAACTGGGGAACCGATTCGAATCTCCGGAAAGCCTAAGTATGAAAACAAGAAAACTGAATTCCCCAAGAATGCTATGAAGAAGCGTCCTACATTGAAGGAATTGTAGGAGAAGAAGTACCCCTTCCCTGATTCAGACTTATCAGGAATGCTTGATGATCTCCTTCAAAATGGGGTTATCGAGCTTCCAGATCCAAAACGCCCTGAAGAAGCTGGAAGAGTTACCGACCCAAAATATTGTCGGTATCATAGGGTGGTTAGCCACCCTATTGAGAAGTGCATAACGCTCAAGGAGCGTATTATGCAACTTGCCAGGGACGGGAAGATAATATTGGATTTGGACGATGCTGTGGAGACAAATCATATCTCCACTCAGCTGGAGTGTTCCTCATCGCTCTAGAAGCCAAAGCATACTCAACCTCGTGGTAGAGTAAACACTGGATTGATTTCTTCCCTTAGAGAGAAATTAGTTACGATCCAATTTGGAAGTTTGGAGCCTGTGGTGGTTCCAATTGTAACTAAAGAATCCTTGACAGAGACTGATCCATTTGTGGATGTCTCTGATAAGGCGGATATGGATGAAGAGGGATGGACTCTTGTCACTCGTCGGAGGCCAAGGAAGCAAAGCCAACCGCAGTCGCCACCTCTACGCCGCAGGAAGAGACAAGGAAGAAAAAAGAGTCCTCGTCACTCAAAAGGAAAGAAAAAGTCCAAGAGCGTCAAAGGGCACGAAACTTTGCCTATTGACCTCCTTGAGCAGGAGCCGCTTGTCCCTGTTACACTCCAAGAGTTTTTCCCAACAGGATTCTTTGAGAAAGTTACAGTCAACATGACCTCATGTTCTGAACTCGAAGAAGAGGAAGACGAAGGAAGCGACGGGCAAGAGGAGTCTTCTCAAGTAGCTGATAAAACCTTGACTATCTTGAAGGCTTTGCCATCTCATATGGGCTGGGGGCAAATCTTTTGTTTGCCTCACGAGATGCGCCAACATGTTGTTGCTGCCTTACAGCACCCTGAAATTTACGCTGATAAAATCAAGGATGTGGGGGCATCAACAGAAGACCCTATTCAGTGTGCCTCTTGCAATACTGCGGTCACGTTCACTGACGATGATTTGCTGTTGGGATTTAAGCCCCATAATCGTCCTTTGTTTGTAACTGGTTATATCAGGGAACAAAAAGTCAGACGCATTCTTGTGGATGGAGGGTCAGCTGTCAACATCATGCCTAAGTCAACAATGAACGACTTGGGCATCACAATGGAAGAACTGTCTAAGAGCCGAACGATGATTCAGGGCTTTAATCTTGAAGGCCAGCGTGCAATTGGTATGATTCGCGTTGAACTAATGATCGGAGATCTGATCACATCTTCCATCTTCCATGTAATTGATGCCAAAACATCCTACAGGTTATTACTTGGGCGACCATGGCTTCATGAGCATGGGATAGTCGCTTCCACTTTACACCAATGCCTCAAGTATTACCGTGATGGGGAGAAGAAAATAAATGGGGATGTCAAGCCATTCACCAAGGCTGAATCTCATTTTGCAGATGCAAGGTTCTTTGAAGAAGGTACTGCACCTAAAGAAACCATGCCGTCAACCATTTCTTCCACCGGCAAGGGTGTCGCAAAGAAAGCCCCTCAAGCAACAATGGATAATGTTCCTAAGCAGCAGCTCAAGAAAGAAGCAAGCAAGCAGGGTGGCACTACTTTTTGTGTTGACCCAATTGCTAAACAAGTTGCCGCTTCAGCGGGATCAATACCGCCAATTTTAAGGTACATACCTAGATCTCGCCACAAGGAGGGCGAATCACCCTTTGGCGAGTGCACGGGCAGTAGCAACGAGACCAAAGTTGTTAAGGGTGAGGCAGCTAGCATAACTTCTCTAAAAGGGAGTGTAACAGTTCCAACCCTCAAGATGTGGCAAGCAAAGGTGAGTCGACCTCCTATTCCGGGGTTTGTTGTTTCTTCTAAGGAAAATGATGACTTGCCAAGCGTGCGAACTAAAGAAGGATTTAATCCCAAAGCCTATAAGCTGATGGAAAAAGCTGGTTACGACTTTCAAAACCCAGCTACCTTAGGGAAGGTAGTTGAGGTCAAGCCTCATGGACTTAACAAAACTCAAAAAAAGATCCAAGAGCAAGGAGGTTCAGTAGGCGTCTCAAAAGTTGGACTAGGTTTCATGTCACCTCAGCCAGTCAGAATCTCGGGGCGGCGAAAGGACAAGAGAGTGGCAACCCAACACATCTCAGCTGAAGAGGTGGATGAGAGTGAAGAGGAAAGTGCTTCGCCTAACCCAAAACCCTCTGTGTTTGATAGGTTGCAATCGCCCGCTTCGAGAAAACGTCCATCAGTGTTCACCCGAATGGGGAAAGGGAAAGCCAACAAAACCTCTGTTTTTAACAGAGTCAAAGATGTTCCCCAGTCAAGGCGCTCATGGTTTTCCAGGATGAAAACTGGTAAAGAGTTTTCAAGCTCCCAACTTCAGCAGGAGAAAAGTTCTGCGTTTAGCCGCTTGGGAGTAATAAATGAAGTTCAGAGCTCTATCCCTTCTCGTATGAAGCGTTGCTCCAGTTTGGATGTGAAAACGGACGGGTTATTAAGAGTAAAGAGACGTACTGTGATCTTCACGGGTCAACAAAACAACTCTAACTCTAGCAATGAGGCGGAGGAAGCAGAAATTGTTCCTTCCAATCATATCACAGCACATGAATGTGATGACTCAGATTCAGAAATAGAGCTGGCTGAGATTCCTGAAACCTTCGAAGATGGGGGGCAAGCTACAATTGATGAGTTAAAAGAATTAAGTCTTGGGACCAATGAAGAGCCTTGCCCTATCTACGTAAGCTCATCACTTACACCCGAGGAGGAAAAACAGTACTTGGAACTCCTGTCCGAGTACAAGGATGTATTTGCCTGGAGCTATAAAGAAATGCCTGGGTTGGATCCAAAGGTAGCAGTCCATCGTCTGTCTATCAAAAGGGGTATTTCACCTAAGAAGCAACCTCAACGACGTTTTCGCCCGGAGTTGGTACCACAAATTGAAAAAGAGGTCAACAAACTCATAGAGGCAGGATTCATTCGCGAGGTCAAATACCCAACGTGGATCGCAAACATCGTGCCCGTCAGAAAGAAAAACGGGCAACTTCGTATTTGTGTGGACTTTCGGGATCTCAATGACGCTTGTCCTAAAGATGATTTCCCGTTGCCTGTCACTGAACTCATGATCGATTCAACCACAGGGCATGAAGCACTGTCGTTCATGGATTGTACCGCAGGATACAATCAGATTCTGATGGCACCAAAGGATCAAGAGGCCACAGCTTTTCGCACACCTAAAGGCATTTTTTGCTATAAGGTGATGCCCTTTGGACTTAAGAATGCAGGAGCAACTTACCAAAGGGCAATGCAAACAATTTTTGATGATATGCTTCATAAGAAAGTCGAGTGCTACGTCGATGATTTGGTGGTCAAATCCAAGAAGAGGGAAGACCACTTGCAAGATCTTCGTTTAATCTTTGAGCGATTACGAAGATGCCAACTGAAGATGAACCCACTCAAGTGCGCATTCGGTGTCACCTCCGGGAAATTCCTGGGGTTCATCGTTCACCATCGGGGAATTGAGATTGACAAATCGAAAATCAAGGCAATTCAAGAGATGCCCGAGCCGAAGAATCTCAGAGAGCTTCGCAGACTTCAAGGTCGCTTGGCATACATCCGAAGATTCATCTCAAATCTTGCAGGACGCTGTCATCCCTTCAGCCACCTTATGAAAAAAGGAGCACCGTTCGAATGGGACGACTCATGTCGAACGGCTTTCAAGAAAATAAAGGAATATTTGTCTCATCCTCCGGTGTTGGGAGCACCCATCCCTGGCAAACCTCTTCGACTGTACATTTCCGCTCAAGACCAATCCTTAGGAGCATTATGTGTACAGGAAAATGAGGAAGGAAAAGAAGTCGCCCTGTACTACTTAAGTCGTACGTTGGTTGGTGCCGAATCTAAGTACTCCCCCATTGAAAAGATCTGCTTGTCGCTCATATTTGCCGTCCAGAAACTCAAGCATTATATGCAGGCTTATACAGTACAAGTGATCTCCAAAGCTGATCCCATAAAGTACATCTTATCTAGGCCAATTTTAAATGGGCGGCTGGCAAAATGGGCGGTCATCTTAAAACAGTACGACCTTGTCTATGTACCCCAAAAAGCGGTTAAGGGACAAGCGTTGGCAGATTTCTTAGCAGATCATCCCATTCCCGATGATTGGGAGTTAAATGATGATTTGCCGGGAGAAGACGTGTTCTACATCGATATCCTCCCTCCTTGGGAAATGTATTTCGATGGTGCGGCTAGGCGTGATAGCGCTGGTGCAGGAGTGGTCTTCGTTTCCCCTGAAAAGCACATTCTCCCATATTCATTTGTGCTCACTCAGTTATGCTCTAACAATGTGGCGGAATATCAAGCGCTTGGCTTAGGTCTTAACATGGCTGTTGAGATGGGGATTACCGACCTCAACATATATGGTGACTCGCAGTTGGTCATCAATCAACTACTTGATGAATACGAGGTCAAGAAACAAGACCTTGTCCCGTATCACAGGCAGGCGTTACGCTTGCTAAATAAATTGGAGATGGTCAAGTTAGAACATGTGCCAAGGAGTGCCAACAAGATGGCTAACGCATTAGCAAACCTCGCAGCCACTTTGGCACTGGGGGCAGAAGAAGGAATGACAATTCCAGTATGTAGCTGCTGGGTCGTTCCGCCTGATGATGAAGACTCAAGTGACGACGTCAATATGATCTGTGTCCTTGAAATAGACACAGAAGACTGGCGCCAACCTATAATCGAGTACTTAGAGCACGGGAAACTTCCTAGTGACCTAAGGCATAAGACGGAAATACAGCGTAGAGCTTCAAGCTTCCTTTACTACAACGGAACGCTCTATCGGCGCTCTTTTCTTGGCCTTTGGTTACGATGCTTGGACACGGAAGAAGCAAAGCAAACGATGGAAGAAGCTCATTCAGGCATGTGCGGAGCGCACCAATCAGGGCCTAGGCTACATGATCATATTAAAAGGATGGGTTACTACTGGCCCACTATGGTGCAAGATTGCATGGATTATGCAAAGAGATGTGATGCTTGCCAGTTCCATGCCAACTTCATACATCAACCCCCAGAACCTCTTCACCCTACTATTGCCTCCTGGCCATTTGAAGCATGGGGCCTTGATGTCGTTGGACCAATCACGCCTAAATCGTCGGCTAGTCATTCCTACATCTTGGCGGCTACTGATTACTTCTCTAAATGGGCGGAAGCAATTCCACTAAGGGAAGTTAAAAAAGAAAATGTGGTTGACTTCATAAGGACGCACATTATTTATCGATATGGTGTGCCGAGATACATCATCACTGATAATGGTAAGCCCTTCGTCAACAGTCTGCTGACCAGCCTATGTGAGAAATTTAAGTTCGCCCAGCATAAGTCTTCCATGTACCATGCCCCTGCAAATGGCCTGGCAGAAGCGTTTAATAAAACGCTTTGCAACTTACTCAAAAAAGTTGTCGCAAAGTCTAAAAGAGATTGGCACGACATACTAGGGGAGGCTCTTTGGGCATACCGAACTACATACAAGACGCCGACACAGTCAACCCCCTTTGCTCTGGTGTATGGAGTTGAAGTCGTACTACCATTAGAGCTCCAAAGTCCGTCGCTACGCATCGCCATACAAGAAGGTTTGACGGAAGATGAAAATCACAAGCTTCGCATGGCTGAGCTGGAGGCTCTTGATGGGAAAAGACTTCAGGCACAACAAAAGCTAGAATGCTACTAAGCCCGTTTATCAAGAGCGTTCAACAAAAAGGTCCGACCGCGATCTTTCCAAGTCGGAGACCAGGTGTTAGCAGTAAGAAGACCGATTATTGTTTCCCACAAATCTGGAGGCAAATTCACCTCCAAGTGGGACGGTCCGTATGTGGTCAGAGAAGTTTACACAAATGGAGCCTACAAGATAATTGGTGCTGATGGAGTGCGCGTAGGACCCATAAACGGCAAGTTCTTGAAGCGCTATTATCCTTAAATTAGAATGTTGTACAGCTCCTAAGTAAGAGTATAAACTGCTCGTTCTTTCAAGTTAAATTCAATTGTAATACTCCTGGCCCGCAAGAGTATAAACTGTGTACGGCAAAACAAATATGTACAAATTTATTATGTTTTATTTTGTTGAACTACGTGATGACTTGATCTTATTGGGAATTGCAATGTTTCCATAAGTACGTAGGCAGCTTGGTAAATTAAATATCAAGTTCAGTCAAACACAATAAAAGAAAGACAGCAAGGTGGTGGTCAAATTTCATATAAAGAATGACACAAAGTCTATTACAAATATTTGAAAAAAAAAAAAAAAAACAGCTGCTAGGATCAATCGGTGTCCATCCAAGTGTTGGGATCAAGCGAGGACTGCAGTGCTAGCATGATCTATTCGTGCCTCTCCAACTCCTTGGCATCATCTGAAGAAAGAGTGGGTACCATCTCGAGGTCAGCAAGAGCTTTGGATCTCACATTAGCTTCCTCCTCAGCAGCCTCCAGTAGAGAAGATTGGACTTGGATGTCACCTTTAAGCTGACACTTCTCTTCCCGGGCAAGGCGAAGCGCGTCCTCCAAATCAATAATCCTCTGCGCCACCCCCTTGAGTTTCCTCGTCACCGCACTGAGATTGGCACGCGCAGTGGCAAGGCGTGTGCGCGCAAGATCGACCTGCTCAGTGCACAGGGCCTTCTCCTTCGCTACATCATCTGGGTGGCAGCACGAGGAAGTTGCCTTCTTTAATGATAAGAAGGCTGACACGGCGCTCCCATAATCCTCCACCCTCTTTTTCAAAGGGGTCGGGTCTCCACAAAGCCGCTCAATTCCTTTATAGATCATGGGGGCACTTTGAATTTTTCCCTCAACTTCTTCAAATTTCACACTCTTTAAATTGGTCAAATACTCGGACCCCATCACTCGAATGGCGGCGGTAAAAATACTTTGAGAGCCGGGTCCGGGACAGAAGGAGGTAGTGGAGGGAGCACTTGCACAGGAAAGTTTCCCTTTCGAACACCCAGGAGTGCCAACATCAGTGTCAGCAGAGAGTAACCCCTTAATGGCCACCTCAAGCGAGTTAGGGCCATCAACTGAGTGATGACTCTGAGTGGCTGATACGCGCAAGGTCTCTGTTTCCCTGGAAGTTGAACTCCCAACCTCATGAGGGGATGTTTGCTTCCTCATAATTTCAATGTCCTTGCCAATACCCGGGGTTGCATTGGGGGCAGAAGATTTAGCTGCACAACTGACATTCTCAAGTAAATGCTCATTGACAATGGGCGTCGCCTCCTGTGCTAGGTCAAACTCCCCAATCTAAATAAAAAAAAAAGAAAAAAGAAAAGGGGTAGAACAAGATAAGTATAGAATCATTGTGTGCCAAAAAAAAAAAGAGATAGTAAAGAGCGAAGGAATGGTGCATACATCCTCAAGATTGCCAGGTTCGCCTGAGCAGCTCTGGACGTCATCAAAAAATTCATCGCCAAGGACGACTCTAACAGCTTTAGGGCTCGCGGTCTCGCGCCTCTTACGCCCTCCATGTCTGAAGTTCGCCTCAGACTCTGGCTCGCTGTCACTGTCTAGCGCCAAACCTCGCTTTCTCGCAGCAGGGTGAACTCTCAGAGACTCATTAGCGTCGCCACCAGACTCCGGACCCTCAACATCTAAATCGGTCACCGGATCCTTTCCTTTTTTCCCCTTGACCTTCTTCGACCAACCAACTTCTGCATCTTTATCTTGCCGGAATGAACCTGCTTCCGTACTCTTCTGCAGAACAAAAGCGCCAAAACGAAGGTCACTAATAGTCACCTTCGGCCACCAAATTTTGTAAGCCGAAGAGATGTGTTGGTTCAAGGCCAAGGAACGACAGGGAAGAGAGCCCTGAGACGCAGTCCCCAAAAAGAGTAGTCGTTTCCAATATAAAAGGGCATTCTCGTATGACACCTCCCGGGTGCGAGGATCTTCGAGAAGTACTCCAGGGATCCCCTGGCAAAATCCAAATTGCCTACTAAATCGGTGCGGGCTATAGGGTTCGACATAGAAGGTCGTATCCCGACGGATGGGAAGGAAGCCGTCTCGAAGAGAGATCAGGTAATCTGACCTATCCGAACCCAACTTCCCATCATCAATAAGGGTCTCTGATCGGTTCTTCCCCAACATTAGACAACCCATGTCAGATACCATGCCCTCATGTATGAGCTCGCGAACATCTCCAAGGTCACTGCGCGTCATTTGTGACCCGGAGTAGCGCACCATCAAAGGGCCCGGAGGGGGGGGTTGCAAGGCATGGTGAGTCTTGAAATAATGGGCAAGCCAACCATGGAGATAGTGCCAGGGGAAGAATGACCGTGAATGGGAAGGCTTCGCAGCCATAGTAAGCCCATTAAGGCTATGGTAAATACTGGCCAGCACAGCGATAGCTAAGCTGAAGGTAGTACCAGACGCCATCAGACTGGCAGCCTCAAAAGTGCCCGGGCGAATGATTTTCTCCTCGGTCTCTGGAAGTGCAAAAACGCACAGCCAACATGATAGATACGCTGCCAAATAGGTGCTTTCCCTTCTCTCTTTGGGAACCCCCAAGCTTTTGAAGACTTCTAACTCCTCATGATCCAGCAAGGATCTTGAGGTTGAATCCGACCACTTGGATTTTGCGTCCTTGTGGGAGTCGAGCTACGCGGGCGACGCCGCGTCGGTGGGTTGTGGATGAGCTTCTTCTTACACCAGAAATCGATCCAAGCCTTAGCATTGATGCCTTTCTCACCGGTAGACATCCTTTCCAAGCATCCAAAAGCAACAAATAGAAACCTGCAGGAAGATGGCATAGTCCTCAGGTTTTGCTTGTCCCGGTGTTCAAAGGCTTGGAGGCAAGGGATTGTCTCATCATATATCTTGCCACTAATTGGGAGTCCACCAAGCTTGTGCAAATCCCACAATGAGATAGACATTTCTCCGGATATCGTGTCAAGAGTGTTGGTGGTAAGACACCAACTCTCACAAAAAGCACGCACAACATGTACATCGCGGCTATAAGAGTAGAGCGAGGCATACACCGCCTCATATAAAGCGCATCTTCGCAGGCGTGCCTCAAAACAGGAAAGCACATGCTCTGTCCATTCCCAGAACAAGGGAATATAGCCGAAGTCGCCATAGAGGATCATGTTCGGGCCCCATCTCGATTGCCCGGATATGATGCGACGCCCGAGCACAGAAAATTCAGTAAGAAGACTGGATTTGTCATGATAGGTGCTCTGTAGAAAATACCCAACGGAACCATCTTCCGCGCCCTTTTCCACCCGAATAGAAAATTTGGAAGGGAAGGATGATGGTTCTATAACGGGTGTCTGGTTGGCTTTCGGTCTCCTTAAAGAACGGTAGATTTGGAAGCAATTCCCTGACCGAGGATCATCGCCTTCCTTATCTACGACGGAAAGAAGAAGCCTGCCGTCACGCTGAAACTCCTTAAGATGTACCATTATGAAGCACCTGAAAATAGAAGAAAACATAAAGTTAATTCTTTTTTCAAGAAAGAAACTAATAAGCAAAGCGGCATCTAAACAATGCTAAAGAAGGGGGAAGCGTGGAGAAAAATCAATCAAAATGTTCGTCGATTGCCGCGCTAGCTGCTCTTCAAGTCTTCATACCACTTTCATGCGTATCAGTTCCGTTCGAGGCCCATGGCCAAGCAGCGAACTGTGTCGCAAGTGGTTCTTCAAGTCTTCACACCACTTTTGTGCATATCAGTTCCGTTCGAGGCCCTTGGCCAAGCAGTGAACTGTGTCGCAAGTGGTTCTTCGAATCTCCATACCACTTTCATGCGTATCAGTTCCGTTCGAGGCCCGTGGCCAAGCAGCGAACTGTGTCGCAAGTGGTTCTTCAAATCTCCATACCACTTTCATGCGTATCAGTTCCGTTCGAGGCCCATGGCCAAGCAGCGAATTGTGTCGCAAGTGGTTCTTCAAATGATTCCTCAGCCTGCACAAGTAACGATGCAAGCCCAAAACAAAAACCCAAAAAAAAAAACCACCAAAAAAAAACACCACCAAAAAAAAAAGGAAAAAAAAAAGAAAAACAACAACAACAACAAAAAAAAAAGAAAAAGAAAAACAACAAAAAAAAAACCAAAAAAAAAAGAGGGTCAAAAAAAAAAAATCAATGGGCCATGACATGAGCATGGATCAGCCGAAATTATTCCAGCGAAGCATATTTCAAGGAGTACTGGGTAGTACTGGGAGCACTTTTCTACAAACAGTGAAGTATTCAACACCTTGGGGCAATTTGCCCAAATTCTGCGAGATTCTACGCCGATAACCCAAACGCCATTGATGGCCAAATTCTAAGCTTCCACTCTCCCTCAATGTCTCTCTCTGGATTTCCTCCAAGATGAACAGGAGGCTCCGAGTCCACCTGAGCCGAACTCCAACAACGCCAAAAAAAAAAAGAAAAAAAGAAAAAAAAGAAAAAAAAGAGGATTGTCAAACCGAACTCCAAGTTTATACCTTTGCTGAAGAAGAAGAGGATTGTCAAGGTGAAGGCTGATGCTGCTGAGTACCAGAAGCTACTTGCAGAGAGGTTGAAGGAGCAGAGAGAAAAGCGCAGTGAGAGTCTGGCAAACAGGAGGAATAAGGTCTCAGCGAAAACGGTTGAAGTTTTATTTTGATAAGAGTTTTGGAACGAGGTTTTGTGCTGGAATTTTGAGATAAAAAAAAATATATATATATTATATAAAATATATGTATATGTATATATATATAATAAAATAAATAAATAAATAAATAAATAAATAAAAATTCGAGACATCGGTCACGCTCAAAACGACGAGGCTTGCACATGACCTTGTCTCGAGGGGGCAATTTGTAGGCACTCAAATTTGTTTGTACCGTACCAAAATTAAATTAAATTAGTTAATTGGGCCAGCCCTTTTAATTAATTTAATTAAGCCCAAAGACTTGCAGATCAAGCCCAAAATGAAGCCTAACTGACTACCAAGTCCGGACCCAGTTAAAATTCGAGTCAAAGCCCAAATCGAGACTCAAGACGACTACCAAGTCAAGCCATGACTTAAAGCCCGAACGACGTTCAAGTGATGGTACGGTCAAAGTCAAAGTCAAAGTCAACATCGACTCACAAGTCAAACATTAAAGACGACTCCCAAGTCAACGTTCGGCTAAAGCTCGAGGCGACTTCCAAATCAATGCTCGGTTCAAGCCCGGAAGACTCCAAAGTCAAAGTCAAAGTGACAAAAGTCAAACAGCCTAGGATAAAGCCTGATTGAAAGGCCCAAAGTCTAGGTCAAAGCCCAGAGCCCAAGTCAAGGCTTGTCTTGGTTTGGGAAGAGGGATTTTCCTATAAATAGGTCCCCATCCCCTTTGTTTCAGGGATTGGAAAATCCATCCTTGAGAGAAAGAATCAGAAGATTTTGTATCCATAGAGATTGTAACCCATTCAAATGAATTGAATCTATAAAAATTCAATCTTTGTAATTTGTGATTACACTAACCATAAACTTCATTTCAACTGCTCAAACACATTTTTAGGTCCCTGAATGACTAAGTTCCTTTACTAACAAGCAGTTAAGCACATAAGCAAGCATCGAGGGCTAAGCATAGGGATCTTTCTTTTTCATAGACATAACTTCTTAGCATTCCATTTAAACTATGCATGAAATCTCATTCATATGATTTGCATATAAGGTTATCTCTTTTTATAATCATACTTTTCTTGACATTTCATTCATATGATATGCATAAGGCACACACACATTTCAAATCTCATTCATAGGGTTTGCGTGAAACATGTTTATAAGGCTTTCTTTTTCATAATCGTATCTTACTTAGTATCTCATTCACAAGTTATACTTGGAATATGCACATAACTCATTTATTTTCATCAATATACTTTACTTAGATTTCATTCATATGATATGTACAAGTCATGCACAGGAAGCTTTCTTTCTTTTTACTGAAAACACTTCATTTAGCCTCTTGAAGTTCATAAAAACTCTTCTCTTAGCCTTTTGAGGCTTATATTCTTTTCAAAAGAAATCTCTTTCATATTGGTCGCATACTGACCCTTATAAACTTTTCACATTTTATTCATCTGGCCTCTTCTCGGCCCATAAAAACATTTCTTTTGAAATACTTGAAATGGCACAATGCCAACTGCTTTTCTTTGCTTATTAGGAAAAGACATCTGGCATAAGATCATTACAGGGTGCTGATTGGGTGAGATATATTCTCAACCCCATACTGAGACCTAACGCTCATGCTTAAGCTCTTACTCCCGGGATGGCTACATATAACATATCGGATCATTACATTACCGTCGTTAGGGTCTTCTAGGGTTTCCTAGTACTAGGACTTATCCCCTAGGCTAACATCATTCATATCATATTGTCCGAAGCACATTATCTTCGCCAATTTAAAGCATATGGGCCATAACGGCTAATAAGTTTGTTGTCACTCACAACGAAATCCTTATCATACAACTCACGCCTTTATAAAACTCTTTTGGGATTCCCCCGTTCAAGCAAGTTCACTCCCCAAACTGTATTCATTTAGTTAAAATAGGCCATCATGCACTAATAATTATGGCTACTATCATTTCAAAACATGAAATCCTTCTTTGAAAAACTCACCCTTATGCACATAATGCAACTTGAGGACATGGAAGGGACGGGGGTCCACATGTATCGCATTCAAGCACTTCATAATCAATTCAGCACAAAGAGCCACACATGCCCTCGCAATCCACATGGTTGCGGTTAATTCACATCTCAGGCTCCCTCCTGACAAGCACCGTACCACAAGAACCTCGAGCCACTCATAGTTCAACCTAAAACCATCCAACTACCATCTAGGTTTTCAATTTAGTAATCATAACATATTATCACGAAAACTTATAAAGAGACATGTAATAGAGTTCATGTACTTACCTTGGCAAGCAGCACCATCCAGCAGTGCGTTATAGCATATATATAAACACATATACTGTTGAGTTTGTCGTGTAGCTATAAATTTAACCACTACTTTGATTTTTAAATACAATTTATAGCATAGGAAAGTAGGGATCGATCTATCAGGAAAGATTATATCAAAAAGCTAATTTAATCCTAAATAATTCTCCTAATCTAATTTATTGTTTCCTCTCTTCGTATTTCTGAAATAAATCAAATTTAATAAATAAAAATCTGCAAAAGTACTCAATATTACTCCTAAATATTCTAGATTTAATTCTGGAAATAAAACAGTAATTAGAGATCCTAAATAATCTAGAAAAATAAAAACAGAATAATAACTCAATCTTCAACTAAAAATCAAAACAGAAAATAATAAACAGAAAATAAATATTAAAAATCACAAACAGTGAAATAAACTAATATTGTTCAAGTTTATAAGATTATAACTCCAGAATTATGTCTAATTAATTTCAGAAAAATTAAAACAGAAAATTACTGCAGAAAATAAAACAGAAAATTAAACCTGAAATTAGAAACAAAATAAACTGCAAGAATATAAATACGAAATTAAACAGAACAATTACCCTAATTTAAGGACATAATTTTATGGACTCAATAACACCTAATAAACGTGAAATAAATATTAAAAACGAAATTTCCAGATTTATTGAAATAAAAACCTGCACATATCAAATTCACAAAATAATTCTGAAAAATTATCAAATAATTTCCAAAAAATTCGAAATTAAATAGAGGCAGATTAGGACACTATATAAACCCTAGGATGGATTAAAACCTGGAAAAAAATGAAAAAAACTAGTTTTAGCCTAATTTCTAACAAACCGGTAAGTAAACGATAAAACAAAATATAAATCAAATCTGAAAATTATAACCACTCTAAAAATCTAAATATAACTAATCTAAAATTACCAAGACACTCCTAAAATACTATTCTTTTTGGGGGGTAAACGAGATTTATATTAAAGCTAACAATTAAGGAATAAAAATTGACAAACTAAGCAAAGTAACTAAAAAGCAACAAATAATGATCGAAGATGCCAAATTTATGAAAAATGCTTAGTATAATCTATATCCACCACGAAAATTAATATTTATCAGTAGCACACAAATTGATTTCATCCATGAGTTAAACTGTAGAAGATACCCATCAGCGGATATTCCCCGTTTTTCCTTATATTATAGTTTAATTAGGTCCAACACTAATATAAACCCTACTAATTTGATAACCCTTACACCAGCGCACGAATTTAATTAAACTAGAGCATTACGTATTAGAAAAATATCATTTAACACTTTGTAACTAATTTACCAGCAAATCGATTTAACAAAGATCTATAACGATTTACTAATTAAAAGAGATGGGTTTGAGCCATCCATGATTAATTAGGGTGACACTAATGGTTAAAAGACGATAACTTTTTCGTGTTAAAGCCTTTTAAGTTATCATATAAATTCGTATTAAACTAACTAGCATGCATTCTAATTTATATAATACGAATATCATGAACGATAAATACTAATCGCTATAGAATCATGAATATAAATCAACTGGACAATAAAGCATAAAACTCGTTTCAAAATAATTAATTTAGCATGGTTTCAAATATATTATACTAATTACAAAAATGTTAAAGATAACACCACAAAACTCACCCAAATACTCCATGCTTAATAGTAAACTAAACACACAAAAAATAAAAAAAATCAAAATCAAAATCAAAATAACAAGAAGAAGGGCCGTGGAGATTTGTGATGATGATGGAAGGCGTGGTATGATGATGGTGGGCAAGGAGTTGATTTTGGAAGAGAATGCTTTTAGTAGGTTTGGGGAAGATGATGGCCGTGGCTTTTTTTTTTTTTAAGGTGATGCGAAGAAGATGATGAGAAGGGGATGCGTGATGGTGTTTATGAAAGAGGGTAGCCGTGGGTATATGAGGTGCCGTGAGGATGGCTGCGTGAGATGGGATGATGATGTTGGTGTTGAGGGGAAGAAGCTTGCTATTGGTGTTGCCGTGCTGGTCTCTCCCTTAGGATGATGATGGTGATCATTATATATGGTGAAGATGATTAGGGATAGTGAATAGGGTTTCCTTCTTCCTTTCTTCCTTAGACTTCTTCTCCCTCAAGACTTCTAGCTATTCTTCAACTCTTGAAACCGTAGCCCAATTAAATAATTATGGAAATAATATTTTTCATAAATTATTATTTTTGGACCGTTTTTATAGCCAAGCGTGAAAAACCCGAACTTCGACGCCCTCTCTTCTCCTCCTTATTTAATTAATGCTAATCCTGAAAAATATATAAAATCGAGTAAATTAGACGAAAAAATATATATAATACAATCGGATTATTCAATAAAACAATGCATGATTTTTGACTTAACATATACATATATATCTATGTTGCATCAACTTGAAATAATCACTTAATGAACTGTATTAAGCTAACAAGGCATGTAACTCGATTATATTCATGTATTGCAATCAAGGGGTAAATATGCTCATTCCATCTTCAAAGATTATCTCCAAAGTTACTTCTCAAGCATAAATTACTAATTAAGTGAGCACGGAATCGAGGCGTTCGTTTATTATATTGAAATTATTATTCATGCATACATTAACCAGTTAGGCAAACATCGAATCAAGGGTTCCGTTTATCATATCAAAGTTACTATTTAGGCATAAATAACTACTCACACAAGTATCGATTCTAAACATGCATAATTCGTTTTGAAGCTACTTTTCAAGCTTTAGTTAACTAAACTAACATACAATGCAACTTTGAAGGTTAAAATGATTTCGAAACTACTAATACTTAGGAGGTGAGAACACCCACCTGGACTCCAAGCTAAAGGACTCGGTTTAGGGATTTTCGAAACTGATTTGGTTGCTTGAAACTAAAAACTCGACCCTCGTTGCAACCACGCTCTAAACCCATGCAAATTGGGCCCCAAATCGACCAGAACTTCACTCATTAACTCGAGTTTGTGATGGCTAGGGTTTCAAAACCCAACCTTGCAGCCCTTTGTCTCGGTCTCTCTCCATTTGTGGTGACTGCCGTGTAGACGGGGCAGTTGCCGGTGCCGCACCGCCATCTAGTTGTCTTGTCGCCGTTTGGGTTCTCTTTCCCATCTCACTCCCTCTCGACAGCTCTCTCTCTCCTCTAGCCGGCCGAGCTCGACCTCGGCATCGAGCGCATGGACGGTGGCCGGTGTGGTGCCACCTTTGTCGTCGACCACCAGCACCTGATCTCGCCCTCTTCCTCTCTCTTCGTGTGTTGGTTTGCCAGGGACCGAAGTAGAAGACCCCCCCTTTTTCTTTTCGTGTCTTGGCCGAGAGAAGTAAGGGGCTTCGACTCCTTATTAGCTTTCTCTTCTTTTTTGTTGTTGTTGTTTTGGTTAATTACTCAATCAACTAAAATTGCTAATCCAATCTCGCAACCTTCTATTCTAACCCAATCGTTAATACGACTTTCTATCGACTATTCCTTCCTAAATATATAAAGGTTCGATTTACTAAACCTTGAAACTAATTATAAGGTTGACAACCTAATCGCATTCGGGAAATGACTAAATTAAACCATCAATAGAATTTAAAGACACAAATAGCACGAATTAACTTTAAAATCAATAATGGCAATAATAATCCCCTTTTAATAAAATTACATCTCCCAAAGCACATCGATAATAATTTAACTCATACAGTTACTAAAAATATGATTTTATAACGTAAAAAGGTAATACAGTTCGCTTAACGAAAAACAAAAAAAAATGCGGGTCTTACACTCTTCCCCCCTTAAAAGAATTTTGTCCTCGAAATTCTAAACCTAAGTTCGGTCTTTTCTAGAATGTACATATACAACTATGATCTACGCGTTAGGTTTCCAAAAGGTTTCATTTTGGAGACATTATTTCTTTTAAATCGAAAGAAAATGGCTTTTGGTATCCAGTCTCCTCCTCGCCAATCCTCTTCAAGCATTTACTTACGCTATTTAGGCGCCGAGAGCAAATCTTATTGAAGAGGGACAAATGAGCTTGCAATAGAAACCATATTGAGTTTGTTTTGAAAATGAACATAGGTTTTCGTCAATCTAGACTTAGTTCGCATGGCAAGCAATACTTCTATGTATGTGCATCTATAAGTGGGCATCGAAAGGCGTGACAATCGAGGCAATGACATCTTAAGGTCATACACTAGCAGTTTCATTCTAAAACATGAATTTAAGTCACTTTTGGGACCACAATGATTAACATGGAGACTCTTATAACACATTTAGAATAACAAAAATTTCACATAGCACCACATAGTATCATTTAAGCATAATAGCATGACATAGTATTGTATAGTATCATCAATTCAACATTCTCAAATTTAGGAATCGGAGGTAACATGAAACCGGCTGATATACATATAGCAAGCAATTCACAAAATGGAAGCATGTAAGATTGACATGCCTATGTTCTTAGATCAATTCCAGCTAACTTATGGGCCTTACATTCATAGTAACTGAGACTAGACATGTCAAGGTCATATGAAGGGTTTAACTTAATCAGCTTCATTCTAAAACATGAAGATATTAGGTTAATCTAAGGTTAAATCATTTACGAGAAGTTACCACGTCACAATAGGATAGCAGAGACATCAAATTACATCACAGGGACAACGAAGGAACTCAAAGTAACACTTGAATTCACGTTGACATCACGTAGGGGTTAACAACGGAGCATTGAAGATCAAGAATCACGAACAATATAAACTAGCGTATCATGTCGATAAGAATAACTTGGAGATGGAAATGCTAAGGCATAATGTAAGTCGATGGTTTTGAAGGTGGGGAGACTTTCCCTAAGGTCTCTACTTGGAATTGATTGTCTCTTAAGTCATCGATTCATACAAATGAAGGGTTATGCTCATCCAATAGCGTTAATGTTTGATTCATTGCAACAATATGTGAGTGCAGGCATCTCATCATGCTCTAGATATGTGTGTATGCAGTCATTCAACTATAATATGGAATCATAGAATTCACGGAATGCAGATAACGTGCCAGAGGTCATGTCATGCCCTTATTTACAAAACTTAAATTGTTGGCTAATCAAGCCACATGCCAAGCCAACTTAAGTCAAGCAAATACCAAGATACGTATTTACTAAGCCAATCATTCACAGGATACTTGAAAAACTGCGCACGATGACATGACCTCGAGTACTCTACTATGCTACTTTCTTACACATGAGATACATATTTCTATAGACGTGATTCATGTAAATGTAGCTCTATTGTCATCTAGTCAAGCATTGCATACATCGAGTTTAACTAATCCAACTATAACACAAGAGAACTGTATTGATTGGCTGTAAATGGTGATCCGAGAGTCATAGTGTGAAACTAACTACATAATCAAATGGCTCTAACTAATACAATCACAGACTCACATGTTCAATCAAATTCAAGCCAAGCAATTACAAAAAGTCACTTTGTTGGCATTTGATCACAAACACATCGATGGCTTTATAGGTATGCGTTAAGGTTTTATGAGGTACACCTATCCTACAGGTGATCATAGGAGTCCTATTGCATATGTCACTCACCTTGGTAGGGATTGTTTACCGTGTACAAGTACAAAGTCTGCTAAGTTCTTCATCCCTTGTGCTTTCTAGGTCTATCAGGGTTCATTTCAACCAAAACATCATCATCGTATTCCCAAATGGAAATTTGTCTAATAGAAAGTAAGTAATGCACTGTTTAGGCAACAATGGCAAAGAAGGAGAGTGACGGGTACACTTATGCAATATTCAACGAGGTCCTACCACTACCACATAGTCTTTAAAGCATGCATACAAAAGTAGCCCTTAACATACTCAGGGAATTGAGAATTCAAAACTGGAAGATATCATTTAGTAGGGTTATCAATTAGAGCATCCGATCTTGACACGTATACTACAATGGCATGTATTTGGAAACCTAAGCTCATTCATCAAAGCTAAAGAGTGTAAAGAAAAAATTGACTCGACAGCGAAAAAAATATTAACATTTCGAAACTTCGGATTTCAAAGGTGAAAAATAGCTAATCTGTTTTGAACTTCTTCTCTACCAACCTTTGAGTACGTATGCTCACTCCATTATGGGGCCCGACGAGCAAATTGTACTTTAGGGGCAAAGACGAGCTTTGAAAAAGATTTTCAATCGCTCGAGTCTAAATCAACGTGTTGTAACTATCAATTGTCTTATCAAAGCGCACGAAGAAAACATTTACTATTCGAACCATCATTTAGCTCACACGATACAAGTGAATTAGACTCACATCCTAACATATAACTCACATTTCATTCGACTGGCTTAACTGGATCGCATAAAAGTAAATCAATGAAGTCAATTAGCACATTAGGAACATATTATACCGATGGAGCACCCACAACTTTACCACGATGTGGGGAGCTATCTGAGTCCTATACTTATGCCCAACTTGCTACTTTCACTTAATCGACATACTTGAGCCTCACATAAGTCGAAGATGGCCATACTATAAAACAGACTTGCACACAAAGCAGGTATACGTCACATAACCACATAATGTTCCTAGGCGACTATATGAAATGCAAGACTCAGGTCGCGGCCTATGGTCGTAGGACCTTTGCTCTAATACCATCAATGTAACACCCCCAGCCCCTAGAGCTGGAAGCGTTACGTTTTTTTAACTTTCTATTAAATTTTTGAGGCAAAACGGACAGAGTTTCCCCTAAAAATTGACCATTTCCAGGCTAAAAGCCTTACAATAACCCCTACAAATCAACGGAAGCGTAAAACATTTAAAGGAAGCTCAACGGCTACACGCCGGAGTTCATAACTCAACGAGCCACTCGCTTGAAGTACACCAAACATAATAGTTCATTAATAAAGAATAAATGAAATTTACAACTCAACGGTTCACACAACCGGAGTATGGGGGTTCTCATCCCAAAACATAACTAACTTTAACCAAGAAGACATCTAACTAATTAGATGGTTGGCTCATATGGCCATACAGAGCGACCTTTATACCATATGCATTACATGAACTAGAATACTTGGTTTACATATGTTTGCAAACTAAGAATACACTACACGACTTCATTAAACATGTAAGATCCCTTCAAATGGGCACACACGACACCTTGCAAGCAAGAATAGGTTCCATCTTGGCATAGCT
>JACYFF010002017.1:60795867-60810155 GCA_017589665.1 Selenicereus undatus
AAACACAACTCCCTGCGGACGACACCCCAAGTACTCAACGATACACCTTACACTTGGGGTTTATAAATATTAAAACTGTGTAGTTTTTCCCTAACAAGTGCATACCTCAAAGGGGTACTTGTCATTCCAAACTCTTTTCTTCCCCACTTTTTTTTTCTTTCCTCCCCCTTTTTTTTTCATTTCAAACTCTTGCCACGCCTCAAAGGGATACACCAAGTAGCGCATGAGTTTGTTTTGTTTTTGCTTTTGTTTTAGGCAAAGGAGGTGCAAGCACATACAAAGGTAATTGTACAGTAGACAAGTGGGAGAGCCGATCATGGAAGACTAAGAATGTAAGGTAATGATAATACAATAATTAGGACTGGATTGCAAAGTTACAATGGACTGTTGGGGTTAAAACTGATGCCTAAAACGACAGAGTTGGGACGAATATCTATCATGTACATTATATTTATAAATGAGCTAATTAATAGCCAAGGTATAGGAGATCAAGGCTGATCAGAATGGTACAAAACTCCCCTAAATCCAAGAAGAAGAAAAATTATACAAACAGGAGAAAAAAATGAAAAATTATGAAAAATTTTCACAAAAATAAGAATAAAGGTAGATGACCCCACCCCAACACCTAAATCTCACAATGTCCTCGTTAGGAGCAGAGAGTCATCACCAACCACAAAACACACAAAAATAAACAAAACAAAATCGCACATAAGACACGCAAAACAAAACAAACACACACAAGAACGCTAAACTTGCACGCATATACAAGGTAGTACACTCTCCTAAAAACACTCACCAAATAAAAAATAAGACCACACATATATACAAAAACAACCACCAAAAACAAAGATATATCAATCCATCAACACCACCAATCACAACACACGAATATCCACAAAAACACAAAAACGGTGATCGTAGCCATCAATAGCTCAACAACATCCCAAATTTCACCTCAAGATGATCACCAACAAAAACACAATCCTAATATCTACAATTAAACAACAAGAAAAAGAAAGAAAATAAAAAAAAAGGGAGAAGAGTTAGAACGAATATACCTGCAGGTCGGGTACTGATTGTACCCGAACTATGCCTCCCCTAGGATGGTGCCGTGGAGGCCTGAGGAGCATCAACCACTCATCGTCGCTCAGGACTCGCGGCATCAACTCGGATGCCTTCAAAGCTCGTAAGAGGTTATCGTACACCTGAGCATGCAACTCAGATGAATTTAAGTAAGAGCACACAAATATGAACACATGCATAACAACAAGTGTTCTCCTAAACATATCAAATGCATTGGAAAAATCAGAAGAATAATCGAATGCACTAGTCAATATAATTTTTCCAAGCATGTCCTCCAGGTACAGACTATAAAGATCAAGGGAGAGGTCGTACCCTCTAAGAGTACCTAGGGACTCAGAACAGTCAACCTCATTCCCTTTAAGTATCGCATGAGAATCAATAAGTAACATATCACAACACTCAAGGGAAGAGAAGGGTGATGAGGAGGAGGAGGAAGCATAGAATGTATCAAGAAAGTTGGGGCATATATTATCAATAAAATCAAGATTAGCTGACCCCACAACCACAACATCCACACATGAAGTCCTTGTGGGAGTTTCATGAAGATCATACTCCTCAATAAAAACATGGCCTAACTCAGACCAAGTATCATCCTCATCAACACTAGTGCTAACACCAAAGGTCTCACCTACCTCGAACTCCGTTGACAAAGCCAAGGGGAAAGGTGTATTAGGAAACGTCATGATAAATGCACTATTGTCCCAAAGGGTATTAGGAAAGGATGGAGCAACGATGGGTAAGGTAGTCAAGGGAGGGTCGAGTACATCCTCTAGTCCGGACTCTAAAGGAGGAAAAGACGCACCATCATCACACAAATTGACATCAAGTCTAGAAGAACTAGAGCTAAGGTCAGTCTTAGGTGATAGGTCATACTCCCGCAGTTTATTAGCAAACTCAATTTGTTGCTCATTCATTGTCTCTATCATACTGCTCAGTCTAGCAAAGCCCTCATCAGAAATATAATAGGGACAAAAACTACTGGCATGATCAAAACAATGGCAAATTTCACACATAGGATGAGCATAATTAGGGATGCAAAGGGGTCGGATGTATGAATTAGTACAACTAATCTCATATTCATAAGTATCCCGAGCCAACCAATCAAGAAAATCCCAAGTTTCATCAACATTTTTATCACAAAAATCCCAATACCCTAAAAGAATACGAGTCTCACAATTCACACCCTCATAAACTGTATTCAAAATTTTCCACTTTTTCAAATAAAAATCACAATGAGCAAGAAAAGCATGTAATCTATCATAGTATCTCCAAAACGATTCATGCTCATATTGAGGAAAGTGGAAAAAAGACATTTTTTTTTTCAAATTTTTAATTTTTTTTTTTCAAAATAAAAGCCTAGTCTTGAATGCTCAAGTAAGCTCTAATATTGGAAAGCGTCATCTCCCTGGCAACGGCGTCAAAAGCTTGTTAGGGAAAAAATAGAGTTTTAATATTTATCAACCCCAAGTGCAAGGTGTATCATTCAGTACTTGAGGTGTCGTCCGCAGGGAATTGTGTTTTCACCAACCAAAGCTAGCTAAAGCGTCTCGAGCTCGGCAAGATCAAAGGGGAAAGTGGAAAAACTAAACTACGCTAACAAACATAGAAAAAGCGACTTCGAGTTGTGATTTGACCAATGGACGAACCAACTAATTGAGACGAGTCCTAACCTACCCAAACTACATCACGAACCAGAGATGGTCGGTTGCACCATCGAAGACCACCCAAGCCCTCTCTCAAGGGTCATGAGCTAGTCTAATTAGCCTAACCACCTATTTTCATGAGGTTAGCCTAATTATACCACAAAATTAGCAACCCTCGGACCTAACTCGATTTGGGTACTATTTTCATGTCCTGAACTCAACTATTCCCTCTCCCACACTAGCTAATTGACCTCACCTCTCAGCATAAGTCTATCGCCCAAAAATATGGATGAAAGCTCTTTATAGCATCATCGAACACTTGGCGGGAGTGAGAGAAAACTCTAAGTTCTAGGCATAGGTTGGGTGGTTAGGCTAAATACAAGACTAATTAGCCATCAAGAGGCTAATCACAATCCAAGCCCACAAAATCTAACAACTAATCATCAACAAAACACAAAAACTCAAACCTAAACTAGCGAAAAACACAAGCATGAACTAGAGACAAGAGGCATGAAACTAAACTAATTCTAACAAGCAATCGAACATGAATTAAACATAAAAACTAAATGATTGAATCAAATCAAAACCAAACATGTGAACTAAATTAACTAAATCTAAAACAAGAACAAAACAAGATGTAGAGAGAAAGAGAAGAAGAAGACTTATGGATTGAAACGAAATCCAAGTGCTTGAAGCCAAAATTAATTCAATACAATCCTAATCTAATCTCCTCAATGGTGTTTTGATTGGCTAAAACATAAACTAAACTACCCTAAAAATTCCTTGGAAGAACCCCCGAGCAAAAACGCACGAAGGAGGGTTAAATAGAAAAACCTAGCGAACGGCGAACAGGGGGAAGGCACGATCGTGCCACGTGGCACGGTCGTGCCACTTCTCTGGCACGATGGCTCGGCTGCCTTGGTTCGTCCCTTTTTGCTGGTTTTTGCTGTTTTTCTTCGCTTTGTCCCGTCTTCACTCCTTTTCGCAACGTTTGCTTGATTTAAAGTTATTTCCTACAAAATATAAATAAAACAAGTAAAAATCGTAAAGATTAAGTTATTATGCGAGCTAAAAGTGGGTGAAAAAGGCACGTAAAACAGGACAATTTATCGCCTATCACAAACTAACTGAATATAAGAGGTTGTTAACCATAAGGCATATGAAGTGCATCAATCCTCTACGTGTAAGGCTTTGTGTATAAGTGCATTTTACAAGGTCTTTCCCCCAAGTGAGCACTTTTTCATTTGTGTTCATAATCAAAGTCTTCACTGCAATGAGATTCCTTATTAGACTCTTCACTTTGAGGATGACTGTTTCTTCTATTTCTTTGTCAAATCAGTAGTCTAGTCATTTTGATGCCTGATTTGGACATCATTTTCTTTGGTTCGCTTAGCAAGTCTCCCCAGTGTGCCCTTTATGCTAGCAAGTTCTTGCCCACATTGGTGGCTCCTATTACCATAAATTGAATGTTGACAGTGTCAAAGGATTCAGTTTCCAATTAAGAGAAACAAGATCCTACAAAGACGCTACTAAGGAATCGTTACTATCATAGCCATTATGCTTCACGTCAAAAAAGCTAAACAATATGATTAGTGTAAACTTGGAGTTCATCCATCACATGAGAACTTGTTTGCTTCGTATTAAAGACAATAATACATGTGTACTTATAACTACAAAAGTCGTTTCATTTACTCCATCAAGCATGATATAGTAAAGGCTTTAAAAATTGCATGATTGCGATGGTGCGGCCATAACTAGTTTCTTCGTCGTAGTAGTGGGAATGGTTTTTGTCATTCTTCTCATCACTCTGCTAGATACAAGACTAACAGTCGTGGATCCTTGCAACGTGGATGGAGCAACTTTCCTTGAATATTAAGGGACGGTGATCTTCAGAGCTATGTCTCATTTGAATAGATGTAGAGCTCTTTTAAAGAAAGGTATAAGAGGCAACAAGGTCCAACAAGTGTGCTAAAAAAAATTGAGAATACAAATTATGAGTTTAAATTAAATAAGACAATAAAGAGAAATTCAATTTTGTATTTACATAAGATATATATATATATATGTGTGCACAATCTTTGCACAATTATTATAAGAGCAAGTACGATAAATCCTCTAGTTCGGCCTCATTTGTGGAACTTTAATGAATTTGATGTTAAGAGATGGCCTCAAAGACTTACTCTCATTCAAGAAGAGTGTTTAATCTTTAGCCACTTGAGATGGTTATCTTCTTCCAAAAAGAGAATGTTGTAGCTCCTATGAAAACACTTTATCAGATGAAGGGGAAAGTCTCTATCTATAGAGAGGTCCATACTAGGGCCAGATAACTGTCCACTTTATGAAAAAAGAATAATCATTTGTGACACATGGCATTTTTGAATTGACACAAATACATTTTTATAATATTCAATTTAATAGACCATTGTAAGTAATTTAGCACATGAGGAACTACGATTAACCTAGATAAAAATATTTAATCTTCCATATGCCACATCCTATTTCAAAAAGATCTCTTTATATTGGATATGTTCATCGCACTTACAAAAAGTGTTGTGAGTTGTACAACGGAAGGGTTATTGTAAACAGGCTACCCAAAAAAACAAAAAAAACGAAAAAGGAAGAGAGTCTCAAACGAGTAGTATGCAAGATTGTATCGGTTATGATTAATTCTACTTCTTATATTTCTTTTGTAAAAAAATTGATCCAAAAAAAAGTTGTAAAATGCTTGGAGTTTTTAAATTTTGGGTTTTATTTTCTTTCCTTGTTCATGCCATGAGAGTTTGTAATTTGCACTCTTATTGTTTCCATGACTCAATAGTTTAGGTATTCGTAAGTGAAATGTAAAAGGTTTGTATGACCCATTTTAAACGTTGATGATCCCTGTAGCCAAAATGAGTAACGATAGTAGCTTGTGTGACATTTATTATGTTTATTTATTTATTTTAATAGAAGTTATTTCTATACTTAGATGTAAGAAATTTTAACAGAGCAAAAATTGAGAAACAAAATTGAATTCTGTAAAACGAGAGAAAGCAAGAGAGAGACAGAATGCAAGAGAGGCAGGGAAAGAGAGAGAGAATTGAACAAAATAAGACATAAGCAGTTGAAACCAAAAAAGTGAATGTTTTACAACCATCAACTGTAAATAGCCATCTGTGAATGTTAACCCGAATTATTGTGACTCTATTCACTATATTTAACAAACTTTTACTACGTCGATAAAACACTTAAAGGGAAAAAGGGGACGTGAGGTTGAGCAATCATAACCCGTAGTCGTATTGTGTTGAATTGTGATTCCTGGGAATCATTTCTCCTTTTGATGTTTTCCTCCTCTCATATGACAAGGGAAATAAGGTTTGATATCTAAGCCAAATTTCGATGGTCGATACTACGAACACTCTTGCAGCCAATTTGTCAACCGTAAGTGGATTTGCCCCTAAAATTCTAAGAACTCTCAATCATCCAATAACCATTTATTTTCGGTAAGCACATCTACACAATACCAAATGTTTTACTTCCTGAAGAAGTTGCAATTCCATATTGTAAAATTTCTTATGTTGCCCAATCATGACTTTTTAATGAAATTCTTGTTATGTGAATTTTACCTGTTAATTTCATTGAAATAAACGAGAATGACTACTCTTTTAGTCTCAAAGTAATTGTCCCTCAATTTCTTTTTGGATGACCCTCAATTAAGTCTCCTTTTACAATCATTATTATTGAAGGTATTTTTCTTCTAAAAACAATAGGAAACATAACATTGAATGCTAGCCACTTAGAAAATTATATTAGCTATAGAGGACAGACTTTATGGGATAGTTGAAGTTTTTTATAGGCTAATTAGACCTTTAATATGCTGTCCAATTTATTACATCATCTCAATTGGACAAGTAGTGGGTACAGAATATTCAAAAAGAAAGCTTCAAAAGAGGGAATAATTAATTTCAGTGAAATAACAATTTGGAGGTTCAATACTAGCACATCTAACCATGTATCTCTTTCACCCATTTTTATTTGATTCATTTGAGTAATTTTTAATTTCTTTCATTTTTCTTTTGAAGATGTTTCCACTCTCTCTACTCTTTTGAAAATTTTGTGAATTTTAATACGTAGATTGATAACTCACCTCACCTGCAAATTTTAGTTGAGTCATGATAAATGTCTTGTGATACTAATAACACACTTCTTAAATAGATTATCTTGACCTCAACTAATGTATTATATGACTAAATTTTCAAAACTTACAATTGAATATCAATTACAAAGTTTTATTATTTCTTGCCTGTATTGATGAATATAAACGTTACCTTGATCAGATCAACCCAATCAATCAAGAAAAATTGTATGTGTAATTTTATAATTGTGAATAATATATAAGAACATTGGACGTATACAATCCAACCTTTGGAGTATTTGCTAAAAAGATATCATTTTTTTTTCTTGAACACCAATAGTCTAAACTTTAGAAGTAGTTTCTTTTTTTTTTTAATAAATTGCCATCGATTTTCAAACACTTCAACTCACCAAGAAGCAAATATGTTAGATGATTCTGAATATGTGTATGGTGATGAGACTAATTAACCTAATTTGAAGTTAATTTTAAAGTTTTAGATTGTGATAATTTGAAGTTAATCTTGAGTTTAGATCATGATAATACTTGTTAATTTTGATTTTTTATTAAAAAAATTTAAAAGAATAAGTTAATAAGTCCATACACCACACACATACATGACCTGAACCACCTAATACGTAACCTTTTTGTTAAGTCAAAGTATTCGAAAATTGATGACAACTTATTTAAAAAATACCCTTGAAGGTCATATTATTAGCATCCAAGAAAAAAAGGTTGGTATATTTTCATCCAATAAGCACAAAGATTGGATTATGTACATCCACTGTTCCTCATATATGTGAAAAGATAAGCTTTAAACAATTTATAAGTGGTAGCACCCTTTACTATTCAATCGTACCATTTTAAAAATTTAATAAATGCTAAGATGATCTATAAATCAAAATAAGACACTTAAGTTATTCATTTTCAGTCGCATATTGATACTGTGCAATAGCCTTTAAAACATACATAGTCTATAGATTAAGATTTGTCATTGCAATTGAGAAATGAACGATATATATTCACTTTTCTCTTGTATCTTAGGGAGTAGTATGCCATAAGGAGGATGAACTGAGAACAAAATTCATCACTCAAATTCATCACATCATATAGCACAATTCAAACCATGGAAGCAAGGAGTGTTTTCCCTGAAGACGTGTTAGAAGCAATATTAGCTAGATTGACAGTGAGAAAACTATTGCAATTAAGAACTATTAGTAAATTTTGGTGCTCCACGATCGATAGATATAGCTTCATGCAGAAGCATCACCAGACTCAAACTGTCCTGCTCAAAGACAAGGGTCACATACCTTTCTTTTGTAACAATGCTCATTCAACTTGTCTATTAGAAGAAGATGCGACTCATTTCTGCCTTCTGTCTAATAAGTTAGAGAATGACATTATATATTTGACGTCCGACCTAATTCGAGATTTTTCACAACATTGCACTGGTAAACCAATGAAGTCATTCAATTTCCTATTTTGTGGCGGGGTTGTGAATGGTGTTGTTCTATTTCGATGGGCTGAGTATTATTGGCTGTGGAACCCAGCTATTAGAGATTTCAAATCTATTCCACAGCCTCGTCCAGATCGTGCACAACCAGACAAGCTCAAGGAGTATACTACCTTCTTTGGTATGGGGTTTGATCAAAATTGTAATGACTTCAAGATTATTAGATCAGTTAAAAGCATGATTGAAGAAGATGATGGTTGTGAAGAAAAACACATATATGAGATCTACTCACTTAGAGCCAACTCTTGGAAGCGGGTTGAATCTCCAAGCTGTCGTCTAGGTCTCTCTATGAATTCACGTGTTCCTGATGGATACTTCAATGGGGCTTATTATTGGCCTACGGAGGAGTATGATAGCGAAACTGCTAGTAATCCTTGTCGTTTTGGGATCCTTTCCTTTAATTTTAGCACTGAGGTTTTCAAGCTTGTTGATGCACCACCACCAACATGGAAGGGTATATCTGAATCAGCATGGTGCATTGATAAGTACAAAGACTTTCTCGCTGTAATTTTTACTCGTGGAAACTATGAAGACAAAGTGTGTAGCTTTGACATTTGGGTTGTGAACAAATTTGATGATGATGATCCTACAGTACCTCTATCATGGCAGAATTTGTTTACTATTGGACCAATCCCGTGTGGTCACAACTTATTGTTCAGAGCTTTTGCATGGGATGGTGATATGCTGCTGGTGGTCCCTGGAACGACTGGTCGATCTGAGTGTGCCTTCTATAATCCAACTACTTGCAGTCTCAAGAGGCTAGGAGTGTTGTTGACTAATTGTTTAAGATATGTTGGGAGTTTATTCCCATTGTCAAAATTTTGAGTTCAAATTAAAAATGATGGAAGTTTGAAATGCAATCTTGTCAGCCAGTTTGGACAATATTTTTCTTCTTTTTTGGGTGGGGACCCCAGATGTGAAAGTAAGGAAGAGGAAAATGACGAGTTTACCTTTGAAAAATGATTCAACATGAGAATTTGAGAGTTTGCTTGGAAGTGACAATATTGGAGCTAATAACTAACAGAAGTAGGCCAATGTTGAACTATAATGACAATGGTAAAAGCACAACCATCAAGCCTTAACGAAGAGCAGTTGACATTTGGGAGGGATAAAACAAGAATGCTTTCAGAGCATCCACAATAATTCCCAAAAGCCAATCCCACTCAAACTAACATAAGACAGCTCAATTCACGATCCATTATTGTGTGTCCTAAATTTAAGAGTAAAAACCCAATATTTGGGTTCAAAAGTGGGCATGCCTATTGGCGAGGTGGGCCTCATGGGTGATCAATGTAGATGGCAAAGCACCTTGGTCTTTTGTCTCCCATTTTGGTGTTTTACCTTTCGTAGTATGTAATGCATGAGTTGGTTTTCCATTTTTATTACATTTTATTTAACAGTTGACGTGAAATTGTGGAGTCCATATGTAGCCTCAAAAACTATCTTCCTTATTGTGAAAATGGGTACTTTTTCTTAGTGCCAATTATAGTTTGATTTTCTACTTGTTAAATTTGATGATGTGGAATAAATAGGAATAACATAGAATTGCATCTATTGTGGATGCTCTCAATAAACTCTGAGACCATCTACGAAAATGAAAGTTTCTAATAATTAGGAGTCGTCGTAATAGTATTTGACTTTGCTTATAAATAGCAATGGCTGTAATGTTGAATTCATTTAGGGTCTGTTTGGTTCTTATAAAATTTGGTAGAAAGAAAAGTTGAAGGAAAAAAAAATATGAGGGAAAAAAAAGTAGAGAGAAAATGAGTTTTTTCCTCTTGTTTGGATTGAGGAAAAAATACAAGAATTTAGATGAAAAATTTGAATGTTGATGAACTACTTGAATCATGTTGATATCATTTAAGCAATGCAAGGTTAGAGGAGGTTGGGAACTTTCCTCAAACTTTCCTCACAATTTTATGAGGAAAATTTTATCATTTATTTCTAATAATTTTTCCATCTAACTTTCCTCTATATTTTTTTCTTTGTGATTTTCTTTAAACCAAACACAAGAAAAAAAAGGTAATTTTCCTAATTTTTTTTCTTTCCACCAAACTTTCCTAGGTCCAAACGGAGCCTTAAAGTTGTATCAGTAATTTTATCAAATGTATTGTGTGTTGTAATGTTGAAAGGTTGTCTTTCTCCCTTCCTCTGTCAATTCATAAGACCAGAGTCTTGTTCAATTGACCTACAATGTGAAGGTGTTGCACTTGGCACCCTTTAGGTTTTCCACATCAATTTTTTCAACCCTAACATTTTCTATTTAATGTTGACCACCCATGAGTTGTCAATAGTGTAACTTAGGTGATATTTCGACCAGTGTTTGAAAAAATGAAATTGGATAACCATTTTACCCTCATTAATTACTCTTGTCTGAATAATCATATTTTTGAGTCTCTTGGCATGACGAAATGATGGGGTCTAGACTCTTTTTTTGTCACTTCCTCACTTTTTCAATCAAACCATGTATCCTCTCCATCATTGCCTCTCTCTGCTATTTGAAAAAAACCTGGGAACTGAGCAACATCTAGGTGCGATCGTTAACGACACTTTTTCTAAAAAACATTCGAAACATACCTTCTCATACCAAAGGCAGATGCTTCAACTAGGGCATTGAGAGCTTAAGGTGGGGAGAGGACACAGATGCAAAAGGCAAAATTATTCTAAATGGTATATTTTTGGGATTTTTACTTTATCACGCAAAAAATTTTCAAAATAACAAGGCCCTAGCTGCTAAATGTCAAGGTTTAAAAAAGTAATGTCAAAAATCCAAAGGGTGATAATTGCAAAAAAACCTCCAACATGTTGTTCTCAACCTCTGATTCAAAGCCTGAATTTGAAAATTATCTACTTGAAATAACCCCCTACTGATATGGTGTCAAATAGGTATTAGAGCACATAGTTATCATTAGTAGTTTGAACCAGCATAGAGCTTGTTGTCTTCACAATCAATAACCCTTATCATATCTCAGACCCATTAACCGCCCGACCGCTCACACTCACAAAAAAAGGTCATACCATGTCCATTATCATTTATACAACACTTTTCTTCTCTTGGTCTTGTTGTTCCAGCAAGCCATTTCTGGCCACTCCTAAGAAGCATGGATAGTCCTCATGTGTCCTGTATGTGTCAAACCCCGACAGTCTCGCACCCTCTTTGGACATAATTAAATACATGCCGAACACATAGATAGCATGCAGATAAGACTTTCATCCAATTATCCTTTTAGTTAAGAATCAATTATATCCTCAAAAGCATTTTCAAGGCCAAGATCCATATTCTCACTACCCAAAAACCAAACCCAAGCACTAAAATGTAATCCAACAATGAAAAATTTAGACAATACCTACGTCATCATACAAAGCACCATACAAGATGGCCACCAAAAGAGAACAAAGTACACCTCAATAGTTAACTAAACTTGGTGAACTGGGAGCTCAAATGCCGACACCAGAGCAATAAGCACCAAGTTCAACAAACATTACTTCAATCAAATAAATGGAATAGTAAGCAATGGGGCAAACCTTAAACAATCAAGTGCCACCACAGCACCAAAACCCAAATCAACTTCTTTGATCCAAGATTGAAGTCTCACGCCATTCAATGTTCGCAGTACAACACAACAACCTTCAACCTAACGAAGACAATACTACCAAAACGAAAAAGGAAAAACCTAGGAGATAAATAGAGATGGCAAACAAAATACGGGATAGAATTGGATGAAGATCAAAGAAATGGGGAGCCGGTGACGATCTCAACTTGAGCACTTGACCGTTATCAGGTATGGTGAGCCGCTGTAATTGAAATGTCATAGGTAGAATGGTCGGCAGGGGAGGTTGGAGAAAAATTTTATCCCTAATTTTTGTATTAAAATATGGGCATTGTACATCTACTTTGCTTTTAGTCGCAAGGGGGAGGCGGTAAGCTACCTTTTTGATGGGACCTATTAAAAGCACGAGGTTTTAGAAACTCTTTTTTGAATGAAAAATGCAATATATGATAATATAGATCTATGTATAGACTCGAAACTATCTTGTATTCTTTTAATAAAGAAGCTTAAAGGTGAACAAATTGAAGAAGGTTTCTTTGAAGGAAAACAATTAACAAAGGAAAATAGTAGCACATAATAAGGAGAAGTTATATAGGTATTCTTTGTTCCAAAAATCTTGATTAAGGCATACTCATGTTTGGCAAAATTCATAATCAATAATGATCATACCCGTCAAATCGATATCAAAATAAAAGTAGCCAGCTCATTACCACAATAAAAACTTAGGATGTCCCTCAGCTAAAAATTTTAGTTGATAGCGACTGCCTTTAAATGATTTTGGCCACCCCTTACCTGAAAACCTCAAAATGGACTCTGTTTATCGGGGATTATAGGCAAGTGTTCCCTTTTCCACAAAGGCTGCCACATGGGCAGCTCATGCGGTTGGTATGGTTAAATGTCAATAATGGGAATTTAAATGGAGTTGAAGTTTCGATATTCTACTAAAACGTATAATATACTTACGACAATTATGCCATAATTCCTTCCTAACTAGACGAGTACTACTTAAGAGATGACTCAACTTGGATCACATGTGTCCTCATTGTAGTGAGGAATAGGACATGTCACATCCTCTTTTTCCAATGTCAAGCACCAAAGAAAGTTTTGAATTATGCTTTTCTTCCCAAATGGTTATCTGTTGATAAATGAACACTTCAATGCACTTACACTCCCTAACTTGGTCACAATTAACTTTATAATCCCATCTCTAAAAGTGAATGGATAAAATTGTGGCATTAACATAAAGTATATGGAAGTGATCAAAAGACAGTGTGGTGTTTTGGAGTGATCGCTTCAATGTCATACCCCTCTTACTTTGACCAAAAAATGAAAAAAGAAAAAAAGAAAAAAAGGCATACACTGATCAATTGCCTATTCGATATAAGCTCGCACAAAATATCCAACATTGCAAACCTACCACCCGCCTCCAAATACACGAGAATGGATGGTTTGGAGGGTATTACTAGGTGGATACATTAAAATCAATTTTGACTAATTCCAATCATCACAAGGGGTAGCGGGAGGTTACATTATTCATTCTTGGGATAATAAGTTCATACAAGCAACAACGTTCAACTTCGGATCAGTATTGCGTCTATTTACATAAGCAATAGCTAGGAGGAATGGAGCTAAAGCAATGGCTGAAGTAGGATATACACATATTTAGATTTAGGGTGATAACAAAGCATTGATTCAAACACTTCAGAAGAAAATGCACATATAGTGGTACTGGGAGATGCAAATACTTAATCAAGACACTACTTTTTACTTTCAATCTTGCATTAAGGTCGATATATATATCACTTATATTTAAAGAAGTTGATCACATAGTAAATTGGCTCGCCTAGTTTAGTCAGCATATTAAATCCGCAATAGTGTGATACATTGTACCTCGTAGGGATCTACTCCCTATTTTGTATGACAATGTCATAGGTAGAATCCTTAGAAGAAGAATTATCTACTGTATTATATGCCTTGCACCAAAAAAAAAAGTGCAATCAAATTCAGATTTTTTAGGCTTGCTTAACCTAGTAACCGTTTAAATGAAGGCCGAATGCAAGTCTAGCATGATCAAATCAAGGGCAGGCCAAGCTCTGGCAAAGTAAAGTTTTGACCAAGATGAGCTACGCCTGCCGTAGCTAGCTTGGACAATGTAGTTTTTTTTTTTTTTATAAATGACAAAAATCCTTATAGTGATTGGTGTGTGAACTATATATTGATTTTTAAAAGACTACAATTACGAACTTAAAGTAATTAGTATCAAATATATGCTTTGATTTCGGTATATGTTCACCCAACTCCGACCATAACTTATGGTTATGGGCTTATGGCCTCTTTTCTTGGGGGGGGGGGGGGGGGGGGGGGGGGGGGGGGGGGGGGGGGGGGGG
>JACYFF010002017.1:60830364-60842889 GCA_017589665.1 Selenicereus undatus
TTAATAGGAAACTATAACTTGAAGGAATCCTAATAGGAAACTAGATACAAAAGAATTTTCCTAAGCATATATACAGAATATAAAATATAAAATCTTTGAGATTTTATATCCTTTAACAGCTACTGTTATAGGGTCTCTAGAAACTCAGCTGTCTAAAAATCCGATCCATTTTTTGCCGTGAATGAAATATCTAAACCACAGTGATGACCTTTTAATATTACATGTGAGTAGAACTCGCACACAGTACAGACGAATTAATATACGCCGTAAATCCAATAATTACGTTCAGCGTTACAACGTGAGGAATGCATGAATGTGCGACCCCAAAATCTCACTCCCTTTTATTTCTGCGTTTAGTATCTATAATTCAAAGCACTTTTATAGTGCTTAATTCGTCACTAATATATGTGAAGAAAACATTATCAACTTGAGGCATAGAGTTACGTTCACCGCTTCATTGACATGGCAAAGAATACATTTTACGATCAGTTAGGCATTGAAATAGGCAGGCTAAAATGGCCTCAGCTTTGGTCATGCTACTCTACATCTCTGCCGATTTTCACTAGCAATTAATTTGGTCAAATTTACTTCTGCCAGTTAGTTGTTACGGGTTACGTTTTTCTTGTTTTCTTTTGCATTTTACTAATATAATTTTCGGACGCAAAAAGGGACGTGGCTGGGCACAGGGTATGGTGCGCTGTTTGTTCGTTCATAAAATGGTAATGTTTTTATTTGTGATTTTTTTGACATTTATTATACTCTAATCTTGAATATAACAAATTTGTCACAAAATATGACCTACTTTGAAACTTAAACCATTAGTTTAACTTTTCAATTGTGATGATTCTTAAATATGAATTTGTATTGGATTATATAAATCCAAGATTGTGCCCCACATTATCAAATTTAAATGGCTTAAACATGTATATAAGCAAATGAGTTACTGTATCCATTGTCAGGTGGTTTTGGGTTGGTGTTTCACCTAGATTGTATGCACTGTCATTAATTAAGACCCGATTAGATAAACATCAAGCGAAAAGAACTCTCATACAAAGGGACATGTTGGGTTTCGTGGCCCAAAATCCAAGAATCGGCACAGTGGGACCGTGCTAGACAACATGGCTGTGTCAGGCCGAAGAAGCGGAATATCGAAAGAGGGCAGCAAAATGGCACGTGCATGCCATGCCATGTGGCACGGGGTGACCGTGCCACGCCAGTTCGGGCGCGGGCTTTTCTGGCGGCTAGGGTTTTGCTTCGAAGTGCAATTTTTTTTTTGCGGTTAGGGTTCTCCTCTAGAGGTAAAACCTTGGACTTCTATACCCTATATAAAGAGGTCTTGTCTAGGATCTAAAATCACTGCTTCAGACTTCAAATCCATGAATCCTTAAACACATTGAGAGGTAGAGAGATTTTGAGAGAAATTACAAGAGAGGTTGTAATTCTCCTATTGGATCGAATCACTTGTTGTGATTGTGATCATTTTGTACTCTCCCTACTCATATAGTGAATTGATTGTGCTCGTCGCCGTCCGTGGTTTTTTCCCGCATTGGATTTCCACGTAAATCTTGTGTGTCATTTCTTTGTTCTTGTTATCGTTCTTTAAATTTTGGAATATCTGTTTCATCATATTACTTCCGCTATTAGTTTGCTCTAATTCCTAACAAGTGGTATCGGAGCTTTGGTTTAGGATTTCTTCAATTATGAAGGTTGATATTCTGAAATTTGTTGGGGAGATTATTTTTAATCTCTGAAAGGTGCAAATGAGAGCAGTTCTCATCCAGCATGGGTTATGGAAGGTTCTGCAAGGACCTCACGTGAAACCCGAGAAGATGACTTATGAACAATGGGCAGCAAACCAAAAGAAGAGACGTGAATCGCTGAAAGACGAGGAATGAGAAGAACTAGAGTTGAAGGCAGTTTCAGCCATTCAGTTGTGTCTGGCACCACATGTCCTGCGAGAGGTGCTCGATAAGGCAACTGCGGTGTATGTGTGGACTCGACTGGAGGAACTCTACATGACAAAGAGTCTAGCCAACAAGATCCGTTTGAAGGAAAGGTTTTACACCTTTTGTATGGCTGAAGGTACCCCTGTTCAAAAACATTTGAATGAGTTTAACTCTATTCTTATTGATTTGGAGAGTCTGGATGTAAAGGTTGAGGATGAGGATAAAGCTATTCTGCTTGTTGTGTCTCCACCCCTCTATAAACACTTTAAAGAGATCATGCTATACAGTAATTCTAATACTATATCATTTGAGGATGTTAAGTCAAACCTGTTGTCTAAGGACAAGTTTGATCTTAACATTCATGCTGAGTTTGCTGAGGCATTAGCAGTAAGGGGTAAAACAACAGAAAAGGAGAATGGTAATAGGAGTAAGAACCGTTCTAAGTCTATAAATCCTCACGCTGGTAAGACCTGCAATTACTGTGGTAAATTGGGTCATATTATTGCTAACTATTGGCAACTGCAAAAGAAAAGAGAGAAAGAAGAAGATAATTCTCGTGAGCCTGCAGAAATTTCGTTTGCTAAATCTGATTATGATGGTGACGTTCTGTTTGCTACCTCTACTGAAAGGGGGAGCGATTCTAATTGAATTCTTGATTCTGGGTGTACCTAACATATGTGTCCTCACCAGGATTGGTTTTCAACATATAATCCAGTTGACTCAACTATTGTTCACATGGGCAATAATGCCCAATGTAATGTAACTGGAATACTATTAAAATCAAGACCCATGATGGTGTTGTCAAGACTTTATCAAATGTTCATCACGTTCCTGACTTGAAGTGTAACCGCATCTCTTTAGGCACCCTTGAATCCAAGGGGTGCAAATATTCAACTGAAGTTGGAGTTCTGAAGGTCTCGAAGGGTAGTCGGATTCTACTAAAGGGTTTAAGGCATGGAAGCCTCCATGTCTTACAGGCACCCACTACGGCAGGTTATATGAAGAAAGGTTCATATAAGTCATCTCCCAGAGCTAAGTTCAAGCATTGTTTGGACTTAGTTGGCATTCGCAACATTTGAGCGCCCATGGGGGCATTGCCCCTTGGGGGGCATCACCCTTTGGGGGGTGACGATGGTGTTAGAGAGATTGGTGATTGGAGATTTCGGTCCAAGGCGGAGATTGTTGGGTTTCGTGGCCCAAAATCCAAGAATCGTCACGGTGGGACTGTGTTAGACGACACGGCTGTGTCAGGCCAAAGAAACGGAACGTCGAAGGAGGACAACAAAATGGCACGGGGTGACCGTGCCACGTGGCATGGTCGTGATGCGCGCAGTTTGGGCGCGGGCTTTTCTGGCGGCTAGGGTTTTGCTTCGATGTGCAGTTTTCTTGGCGGCTAGGGTTCTCCTATAGGGGTAAAACCCTGGACTTCTATATCCTATATAAAGAGGTCTTGCCTAGGATCTAAAATCACTGCTTAAGACTTCAAATCCCTGAATCTCTAAACACATTGAGAGTTAGAGAGATTTTGAGAGAGATTACAAGAGAGGTTGTAATTCTGCTATTGGATCGAATCACTTATTATGATTGTGATCATTTTGTACTCTCCCTGCTCATATAGTGGATTGATTGTACTCGCCGCCATCCGTGGTTTTTTCCCGCATTGGGTTTCCACGTAAATCTTGTGTGTCATTGCTTTGTTCTTGTTATCGTTCTTTAAATTTCTGAATATTTGTTTCATCCTATTGCTTCCGCTATTAGTTTTCTCTAATTCCTAACAGGGCATAATCTTCAAAATTAGTGTGCGATTTTGAAGGGCTCTTGCGTTGGTAGGCGAGGGGAAGGTGGAGGAAGCACGTAATGGATCGTTGTTTGTTTTGATATTTGAACCCCATAATGAAGACATTCTCCAAGAATATAAGAGAGGTTGGAAACAAGTGCATAAAAGCCAAAATTATAGTTTCCTACGAAGAAACTATAACTAACCGAATGGATGCATGTCTTCAATCCCCTTATTCAATCCCCTTAATATTAATACTTAGTTCCCATAGCAAACTCTTCTAGCTCTTGCTACGGTGATCATGGTGTGCATGAGGATTTGGATACTAATTCAATTGTAGGTCATCTTTCTGAGAAGGAAATTTCAATGGTATGTGACAACAAGATCCTACAACCACTTTTGCTGAAGTGACGGAGGTAGATGATGTAACCAAGAAAAGAGCAAATGCAATAGCCTAGGGAAGCATTTGTGCACTCAGGGTGAGGGTACATGTGTAGCGGATGAGTTCGGAGAATCTTCTACAGTGAGATGCAGGCTCGCATAATGGGGCAAAGGGGAAGGAATCTAGCCAAGATTGCTATTGGAGATAAAGGGTTACCAAGCGTAAGCAAGTCCAAATAAGAACAAAAGAAAGTCAAAAGAAAAAAAAGGAAAAAGAAAAGCCTAATCTAGAGTATTTTTGGTCGGTTCTGATGTTGAAATAAACAAGTTCCCTGGCAAAAACGCCAAAAACTTATTGTGTTAAAATGTCGCAAGTACACGGTGTAGCTCTAACTAGCAAATGGCAACTACGGGTAGTGTCCATAAGGAACTCGATTTCGATCGCTAAACTGACTTTCAATACTCAATTTAGGCAAATATCTACTTCAGTTGATGGTTGCTGCTAACAATTCTAATCCGCCAAATATCAGAAACCCAAACTAATCAATTGACGATGGAAATCTCAGGTTGGAATTCACCACACTATTATGTCTTATGAATCATTAACCAAATTATGCAAACATGCCTATGCAAATAATTGAAATGGAATGATTACAAATTGAAATGTATCTATACCTTCTTTCAAGGGTCGTTAAACTAGCTAATCAATCCTAATTATCTATTTTCATGAAACTAGAGTTATCAAAGCCACAAAATTGAGTAATCAGAAATTCCCAATTGAGAACCCTAATTGTTTTCGCGTCAAGATACTCAATCGCTCAAAACATTGCACTGGATACAGGATTCAACTGTCATTGATCTCCTAAACCTTAATTAAGAACAATGAATAAATCTTTTTTGAGCAATTCAACGAGAACCTGGCATACCAAAAACTTGTTACACTAAAAATTGTCGCAAGCACCTGGTGTACTTATAGCTAGCAACCGGAGAGTGGTTGCTAGTACGGATCGTATTCCACAGGCAGTTGTGTTTTCAATTACCAAAGTCAACTCAAACGTATCAATTTAGGCAAGAAAGACTATGAGGGGAAAAGAACTAAACTACTAAAGCGAGAAAACAAAAAGGGACTTTGATTATGATTGAACCTAAGATAGACCAACTAATCATCAAACCCTTACCGTCACAAGTTATGCTATTATTCAAGGATGATCGGCTGCGTCATTAAAGACCACATAATCCTTCTTTTAAGGGTCTTATGCTAGTCTAATTGTTCTAACCACCTATTTTTGTTAGGAAAATAATAATTGAAATTCGATTTTAGTATATGCGAAAGAGATAAAAGATGTAGATATTGTAGAATGTAAAACAAGATAAAAAAATAATAATTGCAGGCACATGATTTTTAGGTAGAAACCCGAATCGGGAGAAAACCACAGGCGGCAACAATGGCACAAAATCCACTATGATATGAGTGAGTACAAAACAATTGCAAAGCAAATGCCTAAGGAAGAGATCAACAAGAGAGATAAAGATCTCAAACCAAATGCCCAAAGAAGAGATCAATTACTACGAAAATCTCTCAATAGTAACTCTCAATAAAATGTGGAATAGAAAAGAGAAGTATTGAGAGGAACTCCCAAATGCCCCGTGCCAAAAAAGGTTAAACAACCTTGTATTAATAGAGATGCACCAAAAGTATCAAGGGTTTAACCCTAGCTGCAAACATATATCTTAGCTACCAAGCATCATCTTTACAGAAAAGGAAAAAGATATTCAATACAAAATATGGAAATAATATCATTTTTATAAAATAAAATATCTCCAACTACATAACTTGAGCCTTGAGTGCCAAGCAATAATATTCAAAAGGAAAATAATTTAATTGTTTCCGAAGCCGGTAAAGGAATTTTGGACAAATCCTAACAATTTTCGTGGGATTAGCTCAATTAAACTATAAGATTGACAACCCTTGACCTAGCTAGCGACCAAGACTATTTTCAGATCCCAATCCCGACTATTCACTCTACCCACACTAGACAATCAACCTCATCTTTCAACATAAGTCAATTTGGCCCAAAATACGGATGAAAACTCTTTCAAATATTTCATCGAACACGTGATGGGTGTGAGAGAAAACCCTGAAACCTAGCATAAACAAGGTGGGTAAAGGCCTAAACAAGATCAATTAACCATCAAGAGGCTAATCTATATCAAATATCACAACTTTTTTTTGATCAAAAATATCACAACTTTAATCACAAATAAGCATCCAAAAGAAAATCAAAGCAAGAATTAACAAATGAATAAACAAAACAATAAATGTAATTAAAGAGAAAGAGAGAAGACAAACTTAGTCTTGAATCGCAAAATTCACAATCTTGTACATGATATACACTAATCTCCTCTAAATTATTCTCCCCCTAATGGGGTTTGGTGGCTAATAAAAACCCTAAAAACTTCTAAAGGAGTAGGTCCCTAAGATAGTCTAAAGATGCCTCAAATAAAGTCTGGAATCTGCTTAAATAACTCGAAAACTAGGATTTCCGCACGGTTGTGCCATTGGACACATCCAATGTGTACTCTTTTTGGCCCTTTAGACTTGCTTTTCTAGCTTTCAAAACTTCATAGAACCTCTTTTCCTCCTCAAAATATGTCCCTTGGACCTCTTTTCCATCAAAATTAGTGATTTTCTCATCTTCTTGGCAAGAACTCCTGAAAATAAGAAAAACCACTTATAAAGCACAATTTGGACCGAAGAAGACAAATTTAACCCTTTCTCATCAAGATCCAACATAAAACTAGTGGGAAAAGGGAATCAAATGGGGGCTAAAATGAGGTCAAACTAGAGGTTTATCAAGTAGGCAAGAATTCAATTCATAACCATGGGCATAATTTGCAAAAATCTAGAACATGATTCAATTAAGAATAATAGGGCCCATTCCCACCCCAAGATTGGGAACTTAGCCTCTACACATATCCAAAGTCTCAATCCCTAAACCAAATTTGAAGAACAAGGTTGATGTAAAAGCGTGAATCGAATTGCAAAAAGGAAGGAAGAAATACAAACTTGAATTTGTCGCCTGTGAGAATTGCACGATTCAATCCTTGAATAATCCACCAATCAAAGCCAAGAAAAGATCTTCAAAAACTTCCTAATAAACCCTAGTTTTTTTGCCCCTAATCAGTGCTCTCAAAAATAAAACTCCAAATCCCAAAACAAGTCCGAAAAAATAATTAAATCGTGAGAACTACTAGCGCGTACGGTCGTGCATCGACACACGGGTGCCCATACGCCCCACGCACTAGCAGGCGCACAGTTGTGCACTGCCCGTGCACAACCACTGGTTTGGAGATTGGAAACTATGGAAAAGGTGCATGGTCGTGCACTTGGGTCTAACCAACCATGCACCATCTTGAGCTTTTCAAACCTTCTTTCTGGGCATGCGGTATTTCGTAAGACTCCTTTCTTCGCTTAGAACCCATCCTCTAAGCTTTCTTTTCCGCCAAAACTAGTGATTTCCTCAACTTCTTGGCTACTACCCTAAAAATAAGGAAAATCATATAACAAGCGTAAAATAGACCCAAGGAAACAATTACGACCCTTTCTTATCGATGTTCAGCATGAGAACAAGAGGAAGAAAGAGTCAAGTAGAGGCTCAAATGAAGTCAAAATAAGGGTTTATCAGAAAACCACAATTCTACGTCTTGATTTGACTCAAACTTGCACAATAATAAACCAAATAAATAAAATCAAAGGGGATATATCAAACTTGACTCACCCAAGCTTTTATTTCATTAATCCAAGTCTGTGAAATATTACAAGGATCAAACGAATAAATAGGAGAGTAACCCCTTTCCCAAGCCATGTACTAACCAATAGGATTACAAGGAAATTAACATTTGAATTCCTAACTAGTGATACAATTTTGAAGGGAACCACAAGAATATAAGCTAAGCTGGAATTGGCTACATTAGGGCTAGATTGGATGAGCCATCCACTATCTTATATGAATGAGTCATGGGGAGATTTTTCTGTAGGTGACTTCTAGAAGAGTCCACCAGCTTTCCAAGAAATATTAGCCCCTAGTTTATCTATTTGTTAGCCCAATTAATTCCTTAATAAAAAAATATGCAATTACATTATTTAAATTATAGGTTTAATTGGGCTAGCAAATGGTTGAATTAGGTGATGAGATTTTATTAATAGCTGGATGACCCATCTAGAAGCTTTCTCACAAAAGATGATCCTCAAATTCCTTTGGTTGGATTAGATAAGGGTGTCACCAAGATGATGCAAGTGCAGCCAATTCCATCTTCCTCCATCTAGAGTTGTGCTTGGTTTACGCCCCATCTCTTCCTTGATGCTTGGAATATGAAGACTTTCTATAACTTGATGGAAACTATACATCTGGGGCTATCCATGCATGTGTAATTTGTCCAAATTGGAGCCCATTTGCTCTTCAAAATTGAGCTACAAATTAGGTAAGATGCTCAACCCCAAAAATAAAAATAAGCTAATGAATTGGTTTTGGAGAATAAAGTAGCTAAGCTCCTTATTTAAGGCTATTAAATTGGATTTGAATATTTGAATATAATGAGTATCAATTACCTAACCATCTTTCCCGTGCTTAATTAAGCTTCTTTAAATGTTTCAAGAAAACATTGACCTTGGAGGACCAAGTTCTTGACCCCCACTTCCAAGAGTCAACATTGTTCCCACTTGATTCATAGCCCTTTCTTAGAGGAGTAGATCAATCCGTGGGGTTTGCTCCGCATCAACAAGTAACTTCTTGACACCACAACCCCAACTTTAAACCGATACCAAATACAAGAACTCCCCAACACCATCAATGCAACATCCTTTCCAATGCATTTCACCTCCCAAAATGACTGCTTATCAATCTCAATAGGATCAATGCTTGTGCAACAACCATCCTCATATTTCAATTTTCTTCGTTTCACAAATATACCACCATCATGAAGATGACGGATAACATTATCTTCATCCATTTTACAAATTTTTGAGCCGCATTTAAATAAGCAAAAAATCATAAATCAACACTGTACAATCACATACCACGGTCATTGCCAAAAACAAAGCAAACTAACATACCTAAGTTACTAAAGCCTAACATATAAATAACCCGCAATTTTCACATATTCTCCCTATGAGACTCATATTGCATCAAATTAACTTTAAATTAGCTAGAATAATAGCAAATTATGTGAACTTTAACTTCCAAAGTTCCAATCCAACTAATTTCCAAAAGGGTCACCCCCACACCTATCTTTTGCTCGTCCTCGAGCAAAATAAAAGAAAAACTAAAGTAAACAACTAACTCACTTTCGTAGGAATCACGGTTGCATTTAGCATATGCAACAAGCCCTTTAAACCCCTTGGTTCCCCCAAGTGGACGAGTAAGGTCTCGTGAGGGTTTGCAGAAGATATACCCACAAAATCTCAAAAAGGAAAAACAAAGAAAAGAGAAGCAAAAACGAAAAATGAAAATGACAAAACACAATATATACATCGGGGTAAACTGTACACAATCGGATCAACCAAAACCCCATAGTAACTCAAGTATCAGTCTGTACACAAGCATTATATGCATTTCAGGACACATCATCCCAAAGAATGGTATCTAGGCATCAGCTTTCACCCCACGGCGCATGAAAATATTGAATCTACCCTGGTGCCCGGTGTGCAAGTGTATCATCACCCTAAAACTTTGGCCAACCAAAACCAAACCCAATCCCACTTCACTGACACAAGCTACCTTTTTGAATGGCTAGCATGGAAAGCAGGCTTCCCCAGTAGCAGTATTGCCTCAAAGGGTAACACCCAGTAGCGCATGCCTCAAAGGGGTACTTGTCATTTCCAACTCTTTTCTTCCCCACTTTTTTTCTTTCCATTATTTTTTCAATACAAACTCATGTCACGCCTCAAAGGGATACACCCAGTAGCGCTTGAATTTGTTTGTTTTGTTTTTTCGTTTTGGAAAAGAGGGTGCCAGCACATATAACGGGAATTGTGCAGTAGACAAGAGGGAGAGTCAATCATGGAAGCCTAAGAATATAGGATGATGATAATACATAAATCAGGACTGGATTGCAAAATTACAATGGACTGTTGGGGTTAGAACTGAGGTCTAAAATGACAGACTAGGGATGAATATCTATCACGCATATTATACTTATATACGAGCTAATAGCCAAGGTACTGGAGATTAAGACTGATCTAAATAGTACAAAACTCCCCTAAATTCAAAAGAAAAAGAAAAATTTATACAAAAAAGGAAAAGAAGAAAATTACACAAAAAAGAAGAAAATAAGAATAAAAGGGGAGATGACGACCCCACCCTCACACCTAAATCTCACAATGTCCTCATTGGGAGCCGTGAGTCATCATCAACACACAAAAATAAAGAAAACAAAATCAAACACAGGACATACTAAATCGACACATATATACACGAGCAAACACACTCTCCCAAAAACACAATCTCACCCAAACAAAAATAAGACCACATATATATACAAACTAACACCACCAAAAACATCGATAAACCAACCCATCAACACCACCAAACACAACACACAAAAATCCATAAAAACACAAAAAAAATGGTGATCATAGCCATCAACAGCTCAACAACTCACCACAAGATGATCACTAACAAAAACACAATCCTAATATTCACAACTAAACAAAAACAAAAATAGAGAAAATAAAAAGAAATATAAAAAATGAGAAGAAGGGGGGAAGGGTGAGAACGAGTATACCAGGTCGGGTACTAAATGTACTCGAACTATTCCACGACGACATAAGGAGCATCAACCACTCCTTGCCGCTCAAGATGCGAGTCGTCAGCTCGGATGCAGTTAAAGCTCGTAAGAGCTTATCATGCATTGCTGCATGCAGCTCAGAATGGTGTGAGTAAGAGAACACTGGTAAAGATTGAGCAAACAAAGTTAGTGCCCTCTTAAACTCACCAAATACCTGGGAGAAATCAACAGAATAATCAAATGCAATAATCAATACGATTTCTCCAGGCATGCCTTCTAGGTACAGACGATAAGGATCAAGGAAGGGGTCATACCCTCTAAAAGTACCTAAGGACTTACAACAGTCAACCTCATTCCCCTCAAGTATCACATGAGGATCGATAAGTGACAAATTACAACACCTAGGGGAATGGGAGGGTGGTGAACAGGAATAGGAAGTATGGGATGTATCGAGAGAGTTGGGGGATATGTTATCAATAAAATCAGGACTAGTTGGTCCTGTAACCACAACATCCACGCATGAAGTCCCTGTGGGAGTCTCATGAAAGTCATGCACCTCAATAGAAACGTTGTCAGACTCAGACCAAGTATCATCCTCATCAACACTATCGCTAACGCCGATGGTCTCACCTACCTCGAACTCCATCGACTGAGCTAAAGGGGAAGGTGTATCAGGAAAGGTCATGATAAACGCAGTGTTGTCCCAAAGGGTACTAGGTAGGGATGGAGCAACAAGGGGTGAAGTGGTCGAGGGAGGGTCGAGTACGTCCTCTAGTCCAGACTCTAGAGGAGGAAAAGACGCACCATCATCACACAGATTGACATCAAGTCTAGGAGCACTAGAACTAAGGTCAGTCTCGGGTGATAGGTCATACTCCCGCATTTCATTAACAGACTTAGCAAACTCGACTTGTTGCTTATTCATTGTCTCTATCATATTGCTAAGTCGAACAAAGCTTTCATTAGAAACATAATAGGGACAAGAATTACTAGCGTGGTCAGAACAATTGCAAATTTCGCACACAGGAGGGGCACAATCAGGGATGCAAGGGGGTGGGGTACAAGAATCAGAACAACTAGTTTCAAAATCATAAGTATCCCGAGCCAACCAATCAAGAAAATCCCATGCCTCTTCGACATTCCTAGCATAAAAATCCCAATGCTCAAAAAGAGCACGGGTCTCACAATTCACACCCTCATCAACAACATGCAATATTTCCCATTTCTCATATAAACATCCACAAGAAGCACATTGAGCAAGATAAGCATGTAAAAGATCCCAATAACGGTAAAATAATTCTTGCTCACATTGGGGAAAATGGAAAATTGCCATTGCAAATTTTTTTCAAGATATATTTTTTTTTGGATTTTCTAAAGGCCTAGTCTCGAATGCTGAAGTAAACCCCAATATTGAAAAACACCAATTCCCCGGCAACGGCGCCAAAAACTTGTTAGGGAAAAACCACACAGTTTTAATATTTATAAACCCCAAGTGCAATGTGTATCATTGAGTACTTGGGGTGTCGTCCGCGGGGAATTGTGCTTTCAACTACTAGAGTTCACTAGAGCGTATCAATCTAGGCCAGACAGAGAGTGAAGGGAGAAGGATTAAACTACTAAAACAAATAAACAAAA
>JACYFF010002017.1:60843289-60888541 GCA_017589665.1 Selenicereus undatus
CTCTCTCAAGCATTTCATCGAACACTTGGCGGGCGTGAGGAAAAACTTTAGGTTCTCAGCATAGATTAGGTATGGTTCGGCCTAGTACAAGATCAATTAGCCATCAAGAGGCTAATTACAACCCAAGTCCACACAATCTACCAACTAGAAATCACAAACACATCAAAACCTAAACAAACAACTAAGAACATAAACTTGAAGAACGGAACAAAAAGAATGAAATAAAACAATTCTAAACAACTAAATAGCATGAATCAACAATGAAAACTAAACATATAAACTAAACAAATCGAATTCAAGAATTAAACTAATCAAGAATCAAAACAAGAACAAAAGCGTAAAATAAAGAGAGAGAGAAAGAGAGAGAAAACTTAGGCTTGAATTGATAGAAGGAACTTGAAATTCACAGGTTGAATCCAAAATTACAACCTTCAATCCTAAATTGATCCTCCTATTGAGGTTTTTACTTGATAAACTAACCTACAATCTAACCTAAGAATCGCCAGGGAGAAGCCACAAAGCGAACCCCCAACGACCCTCCAACAGACGCCCTAACGAAGCTTAAATAGAAACCGAGGCGTTCGACGAACTGGGGGAAGGCACGGTCGTGCCACCTACGCACGGGCACCCGTGCGTGTCTGGGGTAGGCACGGTCGTGCGCTCAACCGTGCGCAGCTTCTGGCTTCAAGGCACGGTCGTGCGTATCCTGCAACTGACTGTGCGCTCCTTGATTTGTCCAGTTTTGCCGGTTTTCGTCGGTTTCCGCTGTTTTTCTTTGTTTCGTCCTATCTTCGTCCCTTTTCGCGACGTTTGCTTGATTTGGAGTTATTTCCTGCAAAACATAAATAAAACAAGTAAAAATCCTAAGAATTAAGTTATTATACGAGCTAAAAGTGGGTGTAAGAGGCACGTAAAATGAGTGAATTTATCGTTCATCAGTCCTCAGGCAAATTGTCATTCGATTCTCCTTCTATTTTAATTCTAATCCCTTGTTTCTACGAATGTTGACTTCAATTATCCTTCCTCAATCACAAACAATTGGTGTCGAATTTGAATAAAAAAATGCTTCATCATCCTATAAATTTAAGATGAAATATTAGATGAGAGTCATAGTGCTAGTCGATTTTGATCATTGCTTTGTGAGAGAGGTTGGGTGAGAGGAACACTATAATTCTCTCTTTTTGTCAGCTTTCGGGGAGGTTTTAACTTTTTCTTCGGGTGTGTGTGCGTGTGTGTGCATGTGTGTGTGTGAGAGCGAGTGAGAGAAAGGAAGGGAGTGTGCTTTACCTTTGGTTGCAAGATTATAAAAGAAGGGTGTAATAGTCAACCTAGATTAACCCACTGACTGAGTATTCTGCTCTGCTTGTCACATCAGTCGGTCTTCACATAAAATGATAAATAGGCTAACAATATGATCCACGCTTGTCCAAATTTAAATTTAAATATATTACTGTCAGATAGCTTCAAAGTTCAGCATATCAGCATCTAACATTTTTAATAGATAAATTATTTTCGATACATAAGACGTAGAAGCCTTGGCATAAATATTTTCATTCATAAACTCCCGTCAATATAGTATCACCGTAGCGGAACTTCTTATGCATGTTAGCCTGCTTTATTGAATTGTTTAAGATTTAATTCATTTGCACTAAACATCACTTGCAGTCTTTTCACCATCGCATGCTTTAAGATTTTTAATCATTTCTGTTTTTAGGGTTTGGTGTGTCGTGGCCTAATTTTACCTCGACGACCCAACGAAGAAGCAACCGCTGCCAAACAAGGCAGTTAGGGTTTTGCGGAGTTCGTACGGCCACAGCAGTTAGGGTTTGCGGAATCCTCGCTCATCCTAACCCTTTATAAAGGGCTCATCTCTCCTCTTTTAAGACACCAGCAAGATATACCTACAGAGTATTCTGTTTCCACTTTCTTAGAGTTGTGAGAGAGAAATTATAAGAGATGTTGTAATCTTGTGCTAGATCAAATCACACATCTTGATTGTGATCGCCCTTGTACTCCTCCTTCTCATAGTGGATTGTTTGGGCTCGTCGCCGTCTGTGGTTTTTCTCGCAGTGGATTTTCCACTTAATTCTTGGGTATTCTTGTTTTGTTCTTGTTATCTTTGTTTTATTTCTGATTATCTATTTCATCCTATCGCTTTCATAAATTAAAGATGCTCAATTTCCTAACAATTTCCTAACAAGTGGTATTAGAGCATCAGGTATAGGATGTCTTCAATTATGAAGGTTGATATTCAGAAGTTTGATGGGGAGATTAGTTTTAATCTCTGAAAGGTGCAGATGAGAGCAGTTCTCATCCAGCATGGGTTGTGGAAGGTTCTGGAAGGATCTCACCAGAAACCCGAAAAGATGACTGATACAATGGGCAGCAGAGCAAAAGAAGAGGTGTAGATCATTGACATACAAGGAATGGGAGGAATTGGAGTTGAAGGAAGTTTCAACTATTCAATTGTACCTGGCACCATATATCTTGCGAGAGGTGCTCGATAGGGCAATTGCGGTGGATATTTGGACTCGGCTGGAGGAACTTTACATGACGAAGAGTATCGCCAACAAGATCCGTTTGAAGGAAAGGTTGTACACTTTCCGTATGGCTGAAGGTACTCCTGTGCAAAAGCACTTGAATGATTTTAATTCTATTATTGTTTATTTGGAGAGCCTAGATGTGAAAATTGAGGATGAGGACAAGGCTATTTTGCTTATTGTGTCTTTACCCCTATTCTATAAACACTTTAAGGAGATTATGCTATATAGTAATTCTGATACTATATCGATTGAGGATGTCAAGTCTAATTTGTTGTCTAAGGAGAAATTTGACCATGATATCAATGCTGATCCGGCTGAGGAATTAGTTGTTAGGGGTAGAACAAATGAGAAAAAAGGGAACGGTAATAGGAGAAAGAACCGTTCTAAGTCTAGGAATCCCCATTCAAATAAGACCTGCAATTTCTGTGGTAAATTGGGTCATATTCAGGCTAACTGCTGGAAGTTGAAAAACAAGAAAGGGAAAGAGAAAAAGGAGGATCATGGTAAGAAAATTGCTACAGCTAATTGTATTGTAGAGTCAGAGTCTGATGGTGATGTGTTGCTTGCTACTATGTCTTTGGCCACCACCTCTGGGAATGGGTCAGGTGATGATTGGGTTTTAGATTCTGGCTGAACGCATCATATGTCTAGTTTGCTACTTATGAGCCTGTTGATGCTGGGGTTGTGCTTATGAGCAACGATGCTGAGTGCAAGGTTGCAGGAATAGGTACTATGCATATTAAAACCCATGATGGTGTAGTTGGAACCTTATCTAAGGTTGGTCACGTTCCTGATATGACTTGCTATTTGATCTCCTTGGGTACTCTTAAATCTAATGGTTGCAGGATTTCTATGGAGAATGGTGTCCTAAAGGTGATAAAGGGTGCCATGGTGTTGATGAAGGGACAGCGGTAGAGAAGTATCTATATCCTGTAGGGAACTACAGTTACAGGAGTAGCTGTAGTTTGTACAACTCCAGCAGATGTTAATGCTACAAGGTTATGGCACATGAGATTGGGCCATATGAGTGAGAAAGAGATGACCATTCTGAGCAAGAAAGGTTATCTGGATAGCGTTGGTATGGGTAAGCTTGACTTCTGTGACCACTGTGTGTTTGGGAAACAGAATAGGATAAGTTTGTCTACAGCGAAGCACTGTACGCAGGGGATCCTTGATTACATTCATTCTAATCTCTGGGGTCCGTCAAAGGTTCCTTCTTTTGGAGGTAAGCACTACATGTTGACTTTTGTTGATGATTTCTCACGCAAAGTTTGGGTTTACTTCTTGAGACAGAAAAATGAGACATTCTCCATGTTCAAGAAGTTCAAGGCTTTGGTTGAGAACCAAACTGGGAGAAAGATAAAGATTAAGAAGCTTAGGACTGATAATGGTCTTGAGCTTGTTGAGTCAGAGTTCAATGAGTTATGCGCAGTGAATGGCATAGCTAGGCACAAAATTGTAGTTGGAAAACCACAGTAGAATAGAGTTGCAGAACGGATCAATAGGACTCTACTGGAGAAAGCTCGATATATGCTTTCTAATGCAGGGCTTTAGGATCGCAAAGCTTTCTGGGCTGAGGCTATTTCTACTGCCTGTTATTTGGTGAATCGTTCACCATACACCTTCATCGACTTTCAGATTCCAGAAGAAGTATGGCCAGGTAATCCTATTGATTATTCTGTTTTTAGAATATTTGGAAGTCCTGTTTTTGCCCATGTGAATCATGGAAAGTTAGCCCCTAGGGTCGTCAAATGCATGTTTTTTGGTTATGCATCTTAGTCTAAAGGATACCGCATGTGGTGTCCAGAATCTAAGAAAGTTATTCAGAGCAGAGATGTAACTTTCAATGAGACTGTGATGTTATCTTCTGGAAAGAATCCTGTTGTTTCTTCTACTGGTGCAGGTGATCAGGAAGATGCCAGTAGCAGTATGAAGATAGAAGTGGAGACTACTGCAGCTCAAGGTGAAGCTACTGATAAGCCCAATAGGGACGTTCAAGTTACTGAACCTGACACTATCAGTTTTGATAAGTCTCAGGTGGAGGTTGATTATTTTATAGCTCTTGATCGTCCTCGCATGAAGATTAGAAGGCCTTCTCGCTACAATGATGATGAGGGACTGATAGCATATGCACTTTCAGTTGCAGAAGAGATTCCTGAAGGTGTGGAGCCTTCAACTTATTCTGAAGCAATCGTCTGCCCGAGTTCGCCTAATTGGGTCCTAGCTATGCAAGAGGAGATAGAGAGCCTGCATAAGAATCGGACTTGAGAACTTTGTAAGCTACCTAAAGGTTGGAGAGCCTTAACTGCCAAATGGATCTACAAGAGAAAGAAGGGTCTTCCTGGAGTTGAAGATGCAAGGTGGAAAACACGTCTGGTTGTTCGAGGGTGCAACCAGAAGGAAGGTATTGATTATAATGAGGTATTTTCTCCTGTTGTTAGACATACCTCTATTAGACTACTTCTTGCATTTGTTACTTTATTTGATCTGGATTTGGAGCAGCTTGATGTAAAGACTGCATTCCTTCATGGGGAGTTAGAGGAGGAGACTTGAAGGTTTTGTTGTTCCCAAGAAGGAACAACAGGTTTGTAGATTGAAGAAATCTGTTAGTGAAAAACAGAGTTTAAATATTTGTAAACCCCAAGTGCAAGGCGTATCGTTGAGTTACTACAAAAATACATCTAATCTACGATGGAAATACCGATGAAAGAAGGTAGCTTTTCTGACGGAAAATACGACGGAAAACAGGTCGTCGGGATTCAGCTCGTCGTAGAAAATTATCCGACGGAGATTGACGGAATTCAACGGAATTTCCAACAAAAAACACCCGTCTGAAGGACCGTCGGACAACCTTTTGGAGCGCAGGCAAAATTGCAGAGGGGGGGAATTCCAGAACCCCCCGCCCCAATTTTTTTTTTTGAACACATTTAGTTGTATAAAAAAACCTTAAATCACCACAAAAACTTAAACCATCACATAAAATAAAAATAATAATTACCAAATATAAAGTTTTATATTTGAAATTAAAAATGTGCTAAAAACATTCACCACAATATCCATCAAACATAATTGTTTTGAATCTGCACGCAGATCATATATATTAATTAGAATCAGATAAATTTGTGGGATCATCATCATTGTCATCTTCGGAGTCCTCTTCATTATCAGGGCTCAAGTTGATTTGGCTAGAAGAACCTACACTTTGTCCTTTAAGAAATCTTAAAACTTTTTTCATAATCCGCTCTGTCCTCCCCTGTTTCTTGGCAATTTGACTTATAGCCTCTGCTTGCTTGGTAATGCTCTGATTGAGGAGTTGCGCTTGCTCTTTTAGATCAAATTGCTCAGCTGATTGATAAACCTATTTTTATACCATATTTTAGCCCGTATTTGACTCGATCTTTCCAACATTTTCGTGCTTTATCACATCAGAGAAAGGTCAAATTGACCTTTTACGCATATATTTCACTCATATGACATCTTTCTGTAATTTCAGGAGCTTTGTTGAAGAAACGGAAAGATAGTTAATATTTGGTAGAAAAGAGCGTCAAAGAGGCAAATCTAAAGTCGCGAAGGAGGTCAATTAAGCGTCACGTAGAGTTCCACGGATCAAGCACGGACATCTAGGGGCAAAAAGCCAGACCGTACCACGCGAGCACGGCACAAAGGTCGACCAGCCAAGTGGCACGGCCTGGTTGTGCCATGTGGCACTTTGTGGCCGTACCACGTGGCGGCACCGTACCACATGCACTGTGCTTGCATGATTCTAGCAGAGTTTGGGCACGGTGACCCCATGCCTCTAGGCACAACCGTGCCTCCCTTTTCGACTACACGACCTAAGTTTTCCTCAGGCTGTTTTTATTATTATGCAGTTTTCTCTTTTCACAGACTTTTAAAGGCAATTTTTAGGTTTCATATTCTGGCTTTGGATTTCCATTGTTTTGTATTGAATTCATTGGCATCGAAGTTAGATCTACCTTTCAGCAACAATCAATTCAAGTTCATTTTTCCGATTCCTTCTCTTCTCTTTATTGTTATTCTAGGTTTTCGTGAATTGAAATTATGGCTATTGATTGTGAAGTGATGTGTGGCTAAATTCCCAACTTGGGTTGGGATTAAAGCCGATTATGTTTAGTTGAATCGATTGCAGCCTCAATCTCTTACTTTCCTTGCTTTTGTGTTCATGATTTCTACTATGCACGCTACATGCTCAATGAAATGCCTGAGAGGGCATTCATCCATTATTACTTGGGTTTAGGGGAGCGTTGAAAGACGGAACTTTCACTTAGTTCGAATTAGTAGATAATTAGGATTTTGATATGAAAATAATCAAGGTTCTAGTTGGGATTAGAGATTTTAGATGTGGTAATCCTGTGACTTTTAGTCCCATGAAAATAGGTGACTATAGTTCTTGGATTAGTCATCCACCCTTGAGAAATGGACGAGATGGGCTTAATTGGCAATCTATTCACTCATGACGCATCTCTAGGATTGCTCAGCGTTGTTCGTAATTGGTTCGGCTGCATAATCGTGCTGTTAATTCCAACCCGAGTGCTTTAATATTCTGTTCCCTCATTCGATTCTTAGTTGTTATTGTGTTCATTAGTTTAGTCATAAACTCATATTTTGATTTGGCCTAGATTGGGTTAGTTGATTAGTTTTGGTAGTCGAAAGCAAGTTCCTCGTGGACACGACCCGTACTTGCCGGTTGCTCGCTACAGCTACGCCGTGCACTTGCGGTATTTTTAACTCAACATTGATGAGTGACATGCAGCTGCAATTGTAGTTGATTTCTTCAACTTAACTCCCTCCGTGCCAAAACCGTATACACGGCCTTTTTTGTCCAGATTTTCTTTAGCCCAAAACTCTCCTGGGGTCATAGGGGGCAGTTGGGAGCCACCTTGAGTTGCAGATTAAGTGTACTCCTCCCATTTGTTGTGATAATCCTCCTGAAAGTTGTCAAAAATAAAACTATTAATTTCACACTAAACAAACAATTAATATTATAACTTATGAATAATCTCTGAAAAAAATGAGTAAAACTGACAAACTTTTTTGCAGATTTTTTATCAACGAAAGTTTTGTCTTTGACCTTGCAGTGAGTGTCCTTAAACAGTTCTTCACATGTTGGTTCCCTACCTAATGCTTTGGCCTAAAAAAAATATATAACGAGTAATTAAATGTAAACAAGGACTAAAACCTCAATCCATACCGTACATTATATATGAAAAATACGCTTATTAATAATCACATAACTTACCAGGCGCCTTTTCCTTTCACTAATCGGAATTGAGCCTCATGTGTGCAATAAAGGACCAAAACATTCTGCATCACTCAATCTATTCTTTTTATTTTGTTGACTCAATTTCTTGAACTCGTCATCCTCACTCGAATGTTTGACCATCTCATTCCAAACACTAGATGGTAGCCACTTTGGCTTTTTGTTGTACTTCTTGGCATATCCAAGAATGTCCCTAAGTCGAGTTGCACCTGTGTACTCAAAGTTATGCCGGATATGAGTTTCATTGTCTGGATGCCAGTAGTAGTGTTTCTGTGACAAAGTTGAAGTATATTAGTAAACATCTCAAACAATCCAATGACGACTTTTAAATTCATTGTACAGTAAATTAACCTTGAACTCATTAAACCATATGTCTCTCTGAGATTGTGGAACTTCCCCCTACGTGGTCCAAGGACGTGGGTACTTACCTGCAAAGCTTTCAACAATTTTTTGAACTACGCCCTGATATGGAACAAAACTAAGAACAAAAAAAGAAATTATTAAAAGTAATTACTGTATGCATTAAAAGAATATGATTACTGAAGAAGTTACAAAATTTGTAATGAACTTACGTATCACCATCAGGTTGTAAATATATTTTATTATTTCTGCTTGCAGTTTCACTATGAAGTGCAGGACTTTGTCTATCTCTTCCTACCCCTTCATTTTGGACCCCTTTGTTGTGGACTGAGTGGCTTGGCATTCTAAGTTGACCCATAATTTGATTACTATTGTAATGTGGACCAACATTACCAAACTGTTGATAGAGTAATGGAGTAGCTGAAGTAGCACCGACGTAAGGAACATTGGGTTGGATTGGTGACTGCATACCCGCACCAAAAAAAGGTGGTTGCATATGGGGCTACACATTCATGCTACCAAAGTAATTTCCAAATGATTGAGTTGGATTAAGAAAACCTCCAAACATTCCACTAAAGGTGTTTGTTTCATAGTTTTGATCAGCAGGATCATACTGTGGGGTCGGTTGTGGTGCTCCTCTACCCGCATCATTCCTAACCGTTCGACCACGTCCACTATTGAGTCCAAACATCTAATAAATAAGAACAAAATAAAAAAAATACAACCACGCAAATATTCATAGTATTGTCAATGAAAAATTACAGTACATATGTACAATTGTTTTTCTGGACTTGCAATTAAAAAAAATTACATACACATGCATAAGTATCCATACAACTAAAAAATTTAATCAATTATTGTGGGACACATCATCATCATCATCATCATCATCATCACCACTTTGCAATGCCATATTTTCATCATCATCATCATCATCAGTGTCTTCAGCTTCATCCTCCCATTCAACTTCTTCATCCTCTTCATCACCATCAACATGTTCACCATTCCCATCATGATCATCACCCAAATTATGTCAATCAACATCATCAGATTGTGCAATTTCATCGACTAATGTTGCGGCTATTACGTTATCCACATTCATAGTTGTCATTCCTAACTGTCGATAGGCAAGTTCTAGATTATCCTTATCTTTAGGAGCACCGCGAGGTTTGTTTGGTATAGCTACCCACCAATTCTCTTTTCCTCGTATCCCCTCAAGGTACTTAAGATATGCCACTTGAGTTGCAGTATCAGCAAATATGAATGGGTCAAACTTTCTGTAACGTCCGGTATGATCAACCTCAGGATATGGGGTAAATTTAGGATAACGTATCATTCGAGGAACATCCGGGTCAAATCACTCACAATTAAAAAGTACTCATTTTTTAATTGACTCACCTGTAAATTCAACACGAATAACTTCGTGAAATATGCCATAATAATCCCTTGATACTTCATCATCTTCGCCAACTGCTTTGACACACACGCCACAATTATATGTTGCTTTAACTTCATTTCTAGCCTTGGTATGAAACTGATAACCATTAACTTTATACCCAGAAAAACACTCCACTACCATAATCGGTCCATCAGATAAGTTCACCAAAAAATCTTACCTCTCATCATTAAACACCCGATGAGAATTGACTTATGAAGAAAGAAAAAAGGTAATCCTCTTTAGAGTTACAAAAAAAAAAATAGGAATTGAAGGTTACTTAAGAGAAATTACTTACATTATACTTAAACCACTATGCAAAATTTGCCTCGATAAACAAGTCAACCTCCACATCACTCGCATTTGGATTATGACCGCAGAATTGATGTCTGAACCAACTGTAATATTTAACGAATGAAATTAATTAATTATTCAACAATTATTAAGCATTCAAATGAAACTTTCAGTAATTGATATATATACTTACTCCAAATATGGTTGCAGTTCATCACAATTCAGTAAAATGTGAAGGCGCGCAACACGATACTCCAGCTCAGTAAGATATCTTTTTCCTCGATTTCCAAATGGAGTACCCTTACGGTTGAATACCGAAAGAGTTCGCATTTGTGGTTCAGGTTGTTACATACCCTCATTACGCCCAATACTTGGACAATGCAAGCTTGATTGAAAATAATACTCAGCGAAATGTTTTATCTCAAATGCTAAGTATGCGTGAACCATAGATGCCTCTACACGAGCTTTATTTTTTGCCGTAGGCTTCAACTAGCCAAAGTACCTCTCAAAAGGATACATCCATCGATATTGAACAAGACCACCCAACAAAGCTTCTTTAGCTAAATGAATAGGCAAATGTTCCATGACATTCCAAAACCAGGAGGGAAAATTGTCTTCAATTTACAAACAATTATAGCAATGTTCTTGTTCATCTCTTCTAGCATGCTAACATGTAACTCACTGGAGCATACGTTTCTGAAAAATTCACTCAATTCGACCAAGGGTCCCAACACATCTTCCGGAAGAGTAGCAAAAGCTACTGGAAGAAGATTTTCAAAAAACACATGATGATCATGACTTTTCATATTTTGCAACTTTGTGTTAGATGGATCCACCCAATTTTCCACATTAGAACAATAACCATCAGGCACATGAACCTCCCACAACCATTGACAGACAGCCCTTTTTTGAGGTAATGACAGTGCAAATTTGACTTTTGGTTTACACAATCTATCAGTTGACCCTCGTGTAACCAAGTTCAACTCTTGCCTACTACACAGAATAGACATATCCATCCTTGCTTTGATATCATCCTTTGTGTTTTTCGGGAACATCCATCACTGTGTTTATAATATTTTCACTGAAGTTTTTCTCAATATGCATAACATCAAGGTTATGCCTTAGAAGTTGATGCTTCAAATACGGTAACTCCCAAAAGATACTTTGCTTTGTCCAATTATGTTCATTTTCCTCAAATCCCGGAATTTGAAAATGGATATCTGTAGTCGTTGTAGGTAATGTCGATACTATATCAGACAACATTTCACCAGAAATCCTTTGGGGAGGGCCAGTGTGTATGCTTTTCCCTTTAAGAAAAGCAACTTTATTAGCTCTAAAACAATGATTCCAAGGCAAAAACCGACGATGGCAATCGAACCAAGATGGCCTTCGGCCATGCTGTAACTAAAATGCACAATTTTGATGCATACAAACCGCACAAGCTAACAACCCATGAGTACTCCAACCGGATAACATACCATAGGCAGGAAAATCATTAATTATCCACATCAACGTGGCATGCAATCTAAAAGTTTCCCCACATGAAACATCAAATGTATCCACCCAAACATCCTACAACATTTTCAATTCATCAATTAACGGTTGTAGGTACACATCAATCCTATTCTTTGGATTTATTAGACCCGGAATAATACAACTTAAAAACATGTATGGAGTAGTCATACACATATCTGGACGCAAGTTATAAGGTGTAATAACAATTGGCCACACAGAATACGCTCTTTCAGATATGGAAAATGGTGTGAAACCATTAGCACAAAGACATAACCTTACATTCCGAGGCTCTTCTGCAAAATTTGGATACTTTTGATCGAAATGCTTCCAAGCTAATCCATCCGACGGATGCAGGAGAACACCCGATTCTTGGCGGTGCTCATGATGCCATCTCATATGGACGACAGTCCTTTTTCAGGCATACAGTCGTTGCAATCTTGGGATTAAAGGCAGGTTGTGCATTTTAGCATATGAAACATCCTTATGACCTCGTTGGTTGGATTTCTTTGGTAATTGTCTTACATGTCCACAAAATTTGCATGCAGATAAACCCTCATCCTGTTTATAATAAAGCATGCAACCATTCGGACAATAATCAATTTCTTGAACATCCATACCTAAATCTCTTACTTTTTTGAGCTGCTGATGACAATTTTTTTGAATGCCACTTTTAGAAGGGCATATATTTTTCATCAGGCCAACAACTTCGTTGAAAGAACGTTGACACATGTTGTGCCCCGTTTTAATACTAAGTAGCCTCACAGATGTTTCAAGTTCACTTATGTTACACCCTTCATACAATGGTCTTTGGGCAGATTTAAGCATACTGTAAAATGCCCTAGGATTACGTCATGATGGCTATTCATGTTCATTTCATTAGCTTGGAAGGCAGCATGAAGCATGCTCTCCATATGATTATGATCGTTGTGATCGTAATCAAAATTCATAGAATGTGAACTACTTGCACCCCGTACTTCCGAATTATCTTCTTCCCCATGACTTGTCCAATACCAATAATTCTTCACAAATTTCTTTCTATACAAATGAGACTTTACAATGTCAAGTGCAAAATATTGCACATTCTTGCACTTTACACATGGGCATCTATAAACTCCATTAATTCTATACTCCTCCTGATTTCGTGTAAATTCATCAAACATATTAACTCCCATCAATCACTCATCTCTAAGTCCATGCCCATTCGGATTTCTTCTCCTATACATCCATTGACGATGCAACGGCCCATCCATATGTTGCTAATATGATTTCCTTAATTGTTATGTAAACTACAAGTAATTGTAATAAAAATATTTTAGAAATCTATTTAAGCTGTTCAATATATATATATATGTATTACATAAAAGTATATTTAATAGAACTATTAAATATATCATAACACACCGAATTAAGCATCAAACATAAATTACATAATTTATTTCACACTTAACATACTTAAACAAAAAATAAACATTCTTAACACACTTAAACAATTCAACCAAAATTTCACATCACTAAATTATTTGTAAAAATAAATGTAATCAAGCATCAAACACAAATAAAATTATTACTTCGTATTTCATCCAAATAAATAAATCCAAACAAAATTGACAAGATATAATACAATTAACATAATGAGAAAACTTCAATTAATATATACTTAACACACCTCAATATATACTTAACATACCTAAAAAAACACATACACTTCACATACTTACAAAACATTAATATATATCACAAATCAAACAAAATACAAACATACTTAGGAAATTTAAAGTATTCCCTAAAACAAAACACATTACACATGTCTAATATACTTCAACATTTCATAATAATTATACAATTATTATAAATGTACATACTTATCATATCTCCACTTATTCAAATAAATACACTTCACAAATAAAATTAAAATTTAACATAATTCACATCCATACTTTACGAAAAAAATAACTTTGATATTAAACCAACCAAATCATACGAAAAATTAACCATATCTCAAAAAAAAGAATATTATTCACATACTTACCAAAAATTAATATACACAACAAATCGAACAAAAAATAAACATACTTAACATTCTTAAACCATTTACCAAAACAAAACATATATTACACATGCTTACGTACTCACAACTATTTCAATTATTCAAATCAACATACATTACATATTAAATTAGAGTTACATTATGCATTTTTCCTATAAAAAAATCTCACAAAACCTAAAATACAATAATTAATGTAATTAATCATATATGCTAAAAATAATAAATTTAATATAACAATATTATTTTTCCACATAAGCCTCATTAAGCATCAACCACAAATTAAAATACTTATTTCACACTTCATCTAATTAAACAAACCCAAACAAAAATAACAAAAGACTATTAACATACTTAGCAAACTTAAATTAATATATACTTAACATACCTAAATATTGTAAAAATATAAGAAAAATTCTTTACATATCAAACACATCATAAAAAAATTAAACACACCTCAAAAAACATACATGCTTTACATATTTAACATTTTATAATAAACAAACTTGTTTTACTTAAATTATTCACATCAATAAAACATATTATACATGCTTAACATATTTAACATTTTAAAATAATTAAATAATTATTTCAGATATACATACTTAACATGTTTTACTCCACTTATTATAATAAATATATTTTACAAATTAAATAAAAAACTAACGCAATTCACATTCATATTCCAAAGAAAAAATAAATACATCAAATTAAACAAACATGCTTCAAGATTATAATTCACAAAAATGAACATCACATATCAAATTAACACAATTTTAAAGCGCAACAATTCTACTAACCTTTAAACCCGAAAAATCAAGTGTATTAGCGACGGCGGCGACCGCCAAACTTGAAAAATCAAGACCGTAAAAAATATCAATTAACTTAACTATTTTAACTTTAAACAACAATTAACAAAAAAAATTACTTACCGTTCAATTTTCCGGCCACTAAAACCTTCAAACCTTACTTTCTCTCTCTTCCTTCTCAACCCTCTCTTTCTCTTCGAACCTCTTTCTCTCTCTAATACTTCAAATGCCCAGTGAAACCAAATCCTCCCCAAAATTTAAAACCCACAAGCGAACCTCGAGATCTGCACCGCAAAAGTCGACTGACAGAATTTCCGACGGCAAGCAACGACTTTCGACGGAAACCAGTCGGAATTTCCGATGGAAACCGTTTCCATCGGAATTTTTGACATCCGTTGGGGCCCATATGTTTTTCCTTCGGGTCTTCTGAAACTTTCCGACGCCCGTCCCTCTCGTCGCTTTTTCCGTCGGAGTTTGGCACCGTTTTTATAGTGATTGGGGTGTCATCCACAGGGAGTTGTATTTCCAACTACCAAAACTAACTAAAGCGTTTCAAGTTAGGCAAAATTGAAGGGGATAGAAAATGGAACTAAACTACTAAAGCGAAAACAAAAGGACTGTGATTAGACCTAAGATAAACCAAGTAATCAAGTCAAGCCCAAACCTTCCCTAGCAATGCTAGCATTCAAGGATGATCAGCTGCTCCATTAAAGACCACCTAATCCCGCTCTCAAGGGTCTTAGGCTAGTCTAATTGTTTTAACCACCTATTTTCAAGGGATTAGTTCAATTAAACTACGAAATTGACAACCCTTCACCTAGCTAGCGATCGAGAGTATTCTCATCTCCTAATCCCAGCTATTCACTCTACCCACACTAGACAATTAACCTTACCGTTCAGCATAGATTAATCGCCCCAAGATACGGATGAAAGCTGTTCCAAGCATTTCGTCGAACACGTGGTGGGCGTGAGAGAAAATCCTAAATTTCAGCATAAACAAGATGGTCGGGTAAAGGCCTAACAACAATCAATTGACCATCAAGAGGTTAATTACAATCAAAACTCACAAACTTAATCGAAACTAAGCATCTATAAACAAATCAAAGGAAGAGTTAACAAATTAGAAAACAAAACAAGAAACGTGAAATTAAAGAGGAAGAGAGGAGAGAAACTTAGCCATCAATTGCAAAATCCAAATCTTGTACAATGTATATAGTAATCTACTCTAAATTATTCACCCCGTAGTGGGGTTTTGAAGCTACTCTAAACCCTAAAAACTACTAAGGGATGAGTGTTCTCAAAAAGAAGGAAGGAGATCCCCAAAAGCTGGTCGAAAATACGTTTAAATCGCAGAAGCTGACGCGGCGCACGGGTGTGCCTCGGCTCACGGCCGATCGTGCTCCCAGGCACAGTTACATGCACGATCGTGCGCCTGGCTGTGCGTGGTCTCTGGCCGCCAAGCACGGCCGTGCTTCCCTGTGGAATGGTCGTGCGGTCCTCCAACCTACTTCCTTGGTTCCCAGGCCTTCATTAAACCTCTATTCTTCCTCCAAATTCGTTCCTAAACCTTCCTTTGTATCAAAATCAGACAATTTCTCTTGAAAGTTGGACAAACCACTTTCTAAGCACAATATGAATCAAATGAAGTCAATTTGACCCTTTCTCATCTAGATTCAATATAAAAACCATGAGAAAAAGCGATCAAATAGGGGTTGGAATCAGGTCAGATAAAGGTCTATTAAAGTCCTTGTACGGACTTAAGTAAGCTCCTATACAGTGGTATAAAAGGTTTGATACCTTTATGATTGGAAAGGGTTACACTCGCAGCCGGTATGACAATTGTGTGTATTTCAGGTAATATTCTGGTTCTTTTATTTACTTGTTGTTATATGTTGATGATATGCTGATAGATTCCAAGGATAAGTCCTTGATCAGCAAGTTGAAATCTCAACTCAATGAGGAGTTTGAGATGAAGGACCTGGGTGCGGCAAAGAAGATTTTAGGCATGGAGATTCAGAGGGATCAAAATGCCGATAAGCCGTACTTGTCTCAGGGTCGCCATCTCGAGAAAGTACTTGACAGGTTTAATGTGGTTAACTGTAAGGTAGTTTCTACACCTCTTGCTGCATATTTTAGGTTGTCTGTTGAGTGTTGTCCACAATCTGAGGAGGATATTGAGTAGATGTCTAATGTCCCTTATTCTAATGTTGTAGGTAGCTTGATGTATGCTATGGTGTGCACTAGGCCTGACTTGTGAGATGCTGTGAGTGTGGTAAGTAGGTATATGCATAATCCTGGAAAGGATCATTAGGAGGCTGTGAAGTGGATCCTTCACTATGTGAAGGGTACTATTGATAAGGGTTTGGTGTTTGATCGGAACAAAGTTGCTACATGTGATGTTACGGGTTTTGTTGATTCTGACTATGCTAGTGATCTTGATAGGAGGAGGTTCATATCTGGATATATCTTCACTTTGTGTGCATGTGCTATCTCTTGCAAAGCATCGCTTTAGTCTATTGCAACTTTATCTACTACAAAAGTTGAGTATGTTGCTGCTACTGAAAGTGTGAAGGAAGCTACTTGGTTGAGGGCCTTGTTACTGAGCTTGGAGTTCCACATGCTACTATTGTAGTGTTTTCTGATAGTCAGAGTGTGATTCACTTGACTAAGAATGATGCCTATCATTCAAAGATCAAGCACATCAGTGTTAAATATCACTATGTTAGAGATACAGTTGCTGCAGGGGAGATAGTTGTGAGGAAGGTTCATACTTCAGATAATCCTTCAGATATTCTTACTAAGTCTCTCCCTATAGCTAAGTTCGAGCATTGCTTGGACTTAGTTGGTGTTCACAGCATTTGATTGCCCTCTGGGGCTCTACCCTTCGGGGTGCTTTGGCGATGTTCGAGAGCTGGTGTTACAAATTGGTCCAAGGTGAAGATTGTTGGATTGTGGCCCAATTTTACCTCAACGGCCCAACGAAGAAGTAACCGCGGCCAAACAAGGCAGTTAGGGTTTTGCGGAGTTCGTGCGGCTACGGCAGTTACGGTTTGTGGAATTCTCGCTCATCCTAACCCTCTATAAAGGGCTCGCCTCTCCCCTTTCAAGACACCAACAAGATATACCTACAGAGTATTCTATTTCCACTTTCTTAGAGTTGTGAGATAGAGATTATAAGAGATGTTATAATCTTGTGCTAGATCAAATCACACATCGTGATTGTGATCGCCCTTGTACTCCTCCTTCTCATAGTGGATTGTTTGGACTCGTCGTCGTCCGTAGTTTTTCTCATATTGGGTTTTCCACGTAATTTTTGGGTGTTCTTGTTTTATTTGTGCTATCTTTGTTTTAATTCTGATTATCTATTTCATCCTATTGCTTCCACAAATTAAAGTCGCTCAATTTCCTAACAGGGTTTCCAAAGATTATGTAAAGACAATGCGTGTTGTGTTGCTTGTGTAGGTTTTCTTTTCTTTTTTTTTTTATCGACTCAACTTAATTTAATTCAATAGCACGGGCTTGATCATTCAAACAAAGCTGTGTTAATTAAAGCTTCTTCAACAAAAGCACGCTGAGAACTGTGTGCTTTTGAATACTACAGAGATAGGAATATATAATAACAAAAATAAATTAAACCAGTTACACTGGCCATTTAATTAGTAAATTATAGGTAATTTTACCCGTGATTTAAAAACAGATACCTCCATTAGTAGTAGTAACATAAAAACCAATTTTAATCACCATTTGACCCTTTTCCCAACAGTTTCAGAGTTACTTGTTGCTCTGTCCCCCTCTCCTTGTCTGGCTGCCTCCATTTTTCCTTGTCTCAGAACGACGAACCAGGTATTTTGCCCTCTTTTTTTCATTTTTGACCTCATTTTTTCCTGTTTCATTTTTCTTTCTGAATTCTAAATTCCTTTTGATTTTCTTTAACATTTTGAGTTTTTATCCTTTTAGTAAAATTACCCATCAATCTAATATTAGAAGGAGGGTGGGGTAACGAACTACAGGCGACATCACTGCAAATACGTAAGTCATAATTTACATTATAAAAGAAAATTATTTTAGCAACTCAACAATCAAGTACAGTGCTTATTCCGAAAGCGCTAGCCTAGGATGACAACCCCTGAAAATCTTTCAGGACAGAAATAAATGAACAATACAGAGTAGGCTAAACAGGGAGAATGCAATCTCACGTCAGTAATTCATGAACCACTTACAATAAAAATAAATTTCGGATTCTGTCCAATACATGTTAACCACTTAACCCTTTTTTTTTTTTTGCGTTTCTTGGGAGAGATTTGTTAACCTCTTTGTTGGCACGAGGTTAAATCATAGAAAATACCTATATCATAATTCTAGTAGCGTATACTTTTAGACCCTACATTTGTAAATATATATTAAAAAATTAATATATGATAAATGCACATGTGAAAAATATATACATGTGAGCAATAAAAGTACATGAAAAATTGCCCAATTAAAATATGTGCTCTCAGAAGCACATAAGAAATTGTCCACCATGAATATCTCACAGACTCGTTCTTAAAAACTTGTATAGGGCGTTTTTTATCATAAAATTGATGCCCAACCCACTCCACCCAATCACACAATGATGATAACAACTAATTTATTTATTTATTTATTTTGGATGGGAGGGGATGGACATTTCGGAATGAAAAACAACCACAAAATAGAAAAAAAAATGCAAATTGTACCATGGTCCAAAATATTATGATCATATTTTCTTGACAAATATATTAGACAAATTGAGTGATACAGTTTTATACGAATATACACAAAGTTTAATATGAACAATTTAAGTAGAACTGAGCCAAAGGAGTATTCCGATCATATTTAAAGCTAACCTAACACCTATTTGCCAAGTCTAAAGCCTTAGCTAAACACATCATGCCTCTTATAGCTTATAAGGCATAGTCTCCTACCAAAACTCAAAGAATGGATCTTTTTTCTAGGGAGGGGGTGTAACACTTGTATAAAAGACGAATGTTTATAGAGTCGGTAATATGGTGCATTTTGGGGCAGAAAAATCCGTATTTCTTGAAAAATAGGACCATGAAAATAGAGATGAAATTATTTAAAAATTGAAGCAAACTTCACTTGATTATAATTCAGGTCTATGGACCTCGGATTGCCATATAATTGATAGGATTGGAGGTGGAGGCCAGCATGTCACACAGATAAGACGAAAACAGTAGATCCATAGGCCAATAAAATGTGTAGAACTTCCAGTATACGCTGACACCGCATCTACTATCACAAGAGTAGCAGCAGAGCAAATTTCAGTATCTTTATGTCTGATTATTAGTTAACAAGGCTACATCTACTCACCATTGAGCTCTCCTAGTCCACCTACAGTTACCCCTTTGCCTACCCATCTCACTCCCCTATCTTCCGTATTGCCTTCCTCTGCTATGTCACTGTGAAACGCGACAGGGGTCTTTGGGAGGAGATAAAGCTCTTTCCTTTATTATGTTTTCTGCAAAATTTTAGTTGAAAGAGGAAAATGGATAAAAATACCCTCCTTCTCTAGCTAAGTTACAAAATCTGACCTGTAAAGTAAATCCAAGAATACCCTGATCTCCTAACATTTAATTATATCCCAACCCCGTGTAGACTCTAGAGGGTTACAGTTCAATTTTCATTTTTTGGGTGTTGAAATACTTTTTAGATTCTTTTTGCTTTCTTTGTAATCCCTATGAAAAAGTCTGTCCTCCCTTTTTTCAATCATGAAAATTGGTGTTTAGTTTACAACTATTGCAGGGATTGATGTTCTTGTTCATAGGATCAGTACAGTGTAAAAGATTGGTTTAATGATGTTCAGAACCTAATATAATAATAATAAGAGAGAAACCAAAACAGACAAAAAAATAAAATAAAATTGAATTCTGGTCGTCTTCCAAGAAGGAATCTAAGTTTATTCGAGTGTTTCAGTACAAACTGGTTAAATTTGCAAAATCTGCAGCAGATTTTACACCAGTAAATTTTGCATTATATTATCAGTATGCTTGCATGGTACTGGGTTCTTAATTCATGCTAGTCAATTTGCACGCTTGCTCAGATTTCAGATAACAGTGTCACAGATTAATGCTCATCTGTTTTTTGTTTGCATTATTATGTTCCTCGTTGGAATATTGAGCTGCATGATGTTGGTCATAAACAACCTGAAAAAGTCAGGAAAACTTTAGCCAGCCCCAACCTATAAATTAGTTACATATGCTTTTGAAAAACTTGCTTTATCTTGTTTCAGATGTATTAACCACTAGATAATTATTCTGATCTCAGAACAACTGAACCAGATTGGCAAAGTTGCCAAACCTGCAAATGAGAGATCTAGAACAGAAGCATATGATCTCTAGGAATTCTGAGGAGAGTTCAGTGATTGAGCGAGCAAAAACCCGACTTGAAGATGCTCCGAAAAATCCCAAGAGAAGAAGAGGAAGGAGAAAAGACAAAGGTTCCCATGTTGATGGAAGACATGACTTGCATGTTGATGAACCCTGAATTTGAACAAGAGCATCGTGTTCCAGCAACGGCCAGGATTCGGTCAATTGGGCAGTAAATGTACTGTCAAGGCAAATTATTTCCTTACTGATCTATGCAAGTAAGAAATTTGTCATTATAGTGTAAGTTCAATGTTGATTTTGTGTTCATCATAGATCATTTAAGATATGTTATGATCTTCTGGGTGTACTTATCTTGATCATGTTTCAGGTTAAGATAACCCCTGAAGTCAACTCCAACAAGCTAAATAAAGCTATCATGGCTTAACTGGTAGAACTTCATAGAGAGACTGAGCTGGGAGCACGGCTTCCTGTTTATGATGGAAAGATGAATCTCTACACTGCTGGTTTGCTTCCTTTTATGTCAAAAGAATTCGAGGTTGCACTGACTGATCTGTTTGAAAAGTGACTTGAAAAAGTATGCTAATCTTTTTCATTGCTTGCTACTTATATATATTTGAATCCATATTGATGTTTAATTGAGGAGTTCTGCTAATATGCTGTTCTTTGGATTAGGGAGAATGAATTCAAGGTGAACATCGACTTTATCGGCTTTGCTAGAGTGCAAGAACTGCAGGGACTTCTTGCAGGAAAACACGCAAAAACACCTTAAGAAACACGCACGATTCTTGACACTATCTTTTGGGAACTTGCAGCGAAAACGTATGCAATGTCATAGTTTAAATTCTTCACATATATAGCACCAAAACATTATCATCTTGCCATGACTTTTGCATAAATTATGTGAAATTTGAAGGTACACATCAGTTGGAAGATTATTCTACTCACCTAATATTCAAAAACCTCGCCAACTTGGAGGTGGTTTGCACTCATGGTGCGGTTTCTACCAGAGTGTAAAACCAACACAAATGGAATGGGCTTTTGTTGGCCCGGTTTGGCTAGTTAAACCACCATAGAGGAGTAATTAATCAAATAAAGAGCGGAAAGATAAACGTGGACAAGACACGAGTAATTTTTTACGAGGTTAACATCAACAAAGCTTAGTCCCCGCCTAGAGTTCCCTAACTTCAGGATTAACCCGAACTTTTATTAGGAGGGATGATTACACAACTCTAGAGTACACCTACTCTAAGTTCTAAGCTGCAAGTTGACCCTTCAACAAGTCGTTGATAGAGTTGACCCTTCAACTCTATGATTCCACCCAAATTACAACTTGAACAATACAATGAAATGTAATATATATATATATATGTAGAAGCAAATTTAAGCTCAAGGTATGCCAATAAGTTCTCGAGTAATGTGTATGCCAATGAGTGGTTGCTCTCTCTTATGCTTAAACTCTTCATTCAGCTCTACATTTATAGCCAAGTCTTGAAAGAGCTCTTGCAAACTAGCCGTTGGACTTTTCCAAAAAAACTGCTTCAGTTCAAGGCCTTGAGCTTCAGTTCAGGACCCTTGAAAATCTTCCATTTTCAGTTCCAACGTTCAGTAGCTATTTTTGCTGATTGCAGATTTCTTCAACAGCTACTTTCTTTAATTTGGGTTTAATATTTTGGCTGAGAATCTTCTAGAATCATTCATAATTTGCAGCATAATTTTTCAAGATATTCTATCACAAGATATTATCATATTAAGAGCAAATCTTTGACATTGATAAATATAGCTCCACAATCTTATATTCAAATTTGAATCACACAATACAATATCATAAAGGCAACCTTCATATTTGAATATTAAACTATGTCAAAGGTATTGTAACACCTAATATAAAACCAACTAAGTAATATTAATATTCCAATATCTACTTCAAAAATATAGCACATTTAAACAATAACAATTATTAAGATCATTTAATTATAACATGATGAATATGTCAATTGATTAATCCCTTTTTGTCTTTCATCAAAACATATTAAAAAAACTCAATGTGAGCTTTAAGAAAGCTAACAACTTTGAACATCAGTGAATGTCTCTTTTACCCTGAATTAGTGCTTTATTAGTTGCATTAAAATTTTACTGAAATTCTAACACATTTCTTCTTTCCATCACTTAGATATGTCTGCGGGTGCTTTCATTGAATCTCTCCCAGTTGTTGAGTTTGTAGCTCAGATTTTGTCGAAAGATGTGCACTTGAGACCACTTTCTCATACAGATTCTGTTAAGGTATGCTTTGAAGTCTCAGTGCTTCATATGTCTTGGTACTCATTACAAGGATTACTTCATGTATGGCTAAACTTTCAGGTTAAGAAAGCGCTTAGAGGTATCAGAGTGGAGGTTACCCACAGAGGAAATTTACGGAGGGAATATCGAGTATCAGGGCTGTCAGCACAGCCAACTAGGGAGCTCATGTACTAATACATTTCGTATTTTGCTAATGTGCTTCCTAGTCATTAGCAGATTGCAATTTTTTATCTCCGAAATCACATACTTTTTTTGCTTTCAGTTTTTGTACTGATCTTCTCCATGTTTTTCCTATTAGTTTCCCAATTGATGAGCGAATAAACATGAAGTCAGTGATTGAATACTTCTGTTCAGTTAAAAATACTGCAAGTGCACGATGCCAGTTGTAGTTAGCAACGGCAAGTACGGGTCGTATTTTACAAGGAGTTAGGTTTCAAGTACCAAAGCTTGCCCAAGCGTATCAATCTAGGCCAGAGAGAGAGTTGTTATGATGTATATGGTTTTGATGATGACAAATCCAAGTGTTGCTGTTGTTCCAAACAGGTTAAACTTATTGTTCTCAATGCCTTAAAATTTGCTTGGTTAACAATGTTCTAGAACAGGCCTTAAGAACAAGGACTGAAGATAAGTTGGCTAGCAAAACTTTCCTGAACTTCAGAAACAGCCGTAAAAACAGTTCTACAGAGTGTTTGGAGCAGCTATGGTTGATTCAACAAGAGTCTTAGGTTTGCTATGGTTTTATTTTATTAGATTCTCGTTAATATGTCAATTAGAAAGTCTTGACTTATCACTTACTTGAAACGGTTTGCTCTTTTGAAAATCTTTTTGGACCAACTTTCAGAAACAGTCCTGGAAACAGGGCGGCTAGGGTGTTTCCAGACTAAACTGTGAAAAATGGTTTCACACGATTTTCTCCTTGATTTTTGGGCTAACTTCTCTAAACTTTCTGGATAGATTTTCTGCTAATTGATAAAGTCCAAAATGGCTATTTTTGGCTTTGAAAACTTGGAGAGGATTTTTAGCCTATTTTTTAGCCTTGCCTTATCCTCTAATAACCTCTTCTCTATTTTTAGCAAATGGCTAGATTTTTGGAGAAACTCATGGGCTGAACTTCTGAAAGTTTGTGGCTAATATTTAGCCATTTAACTTAAGGGAATTTCGTTCACATTTTTTCCTCTTTTTATGGGATAAGTATTTTTTCAAATTCGCCCAACTATTTCTATTTAAAAGGCAAGTTTCCACTTCTATTGAGCATCGGTTTTTGAAGAGAAAAACATTCAGCATTCAAGTGCTTTAATTTTCAAGAGAAAAACCGAGTCAAGAGAGTGATATTGTGAGCTTTCAAGATTGGCATACTAGGACTTCATTTGTACCCTATATTAGCTTAGTTGAGAAGTATTGTAATAGGGTGTTCTCTTTGTAATCTCTCTTTTATAAAAGTGAGGTGAGTGTGTCCTAAGTCAAGTGGACTTTTGGACGTGGGGTAACCAGTCTTAGGGAAGACGGTTACGTAGGTTGCAATTAGTAGCAAGGTGTGTTACTGTTGTAACGTATTAAGCCCGTTTAGTGAAGTGGTTAAAATCCTACACAAGGTAGGTCGTGGTTTTTTCACCTCAGTTGGGCTAGAGGTGTTTTCCACGTAAAAATCCTATGTCCTTTATTTCCGCATTCAATTTCGTTGGATTTTTACTTCTGCTCAACTTAGGAACAGTCTGTACAAACAGGGTCTAAGACTGTTTGCCAGAAAAGGGCGAAAATCTCTCACCACAATTCCCCCCCCTCTTGTGGCTGTGTACTCTCAAAACTAACAAGAGTGAAGGAAGAAAGACTAAACTACTGAAACAAATAAACAAAAAGGGACTTGGAGTTGTGATTTGACCAATGAACGAACCAACTAATCAAGACGAGTTCTAACCTACCCAAACTACATCACGAACTAGAGATGATCGGTTGCACCATCAAAGACTACCCAAGCCCAATTAGATCACAAAACTAGCAACCTCGGACCTAACTCAATTCGGATACTATTTTCATGTTCCGAATTAAGTTATTCCCTCTCCCACACTAGCTAATTAACCTCACCTCTCAGCATAAGTCAATTGCCCAAAAATATGGATGAAAGCTCTCTCAAGCATTTCATCGAACACTTGGCGGGCGTGAGGAAAAACTCTAAATTCTAAGCATAGATTGGGTATGGTTAGGCCTAGTACAAGATCAATTAGCCATCAAAAGGCTAATTACAACCCAAGTCCACAAATTCTAACAACTAATCATTAACACAATACAAAGACCTAAACCTAAACCTAAACTAACGAAGAACATAATAAATATGAACTGAAGGAAAGAGAATGAAATCTAACAACCAAATAATACATGAATTAACAATCAAAACTAAACACTTAAACTAATACAATCTAAACTAATAAGATTAAGCAAGAACAAAATTGAATAATAAGAGAGAGCGAAGAAGACTTGTGCTTGAATTGAATGAACGAACTTGGAATCCACAAGCTTGAATCTCAAATCAATACTACTAAAAATCCTAATCTAATCCCTTCAAAGGGGTTTTTATTGGCTAAAAACCTAAACTAAACTACCCTAAGGAAGTGGAAGAAGAAGCCCCCGCACAAGGTCGAGAAAAGAGGATTAAATAGAAGACAAGGCGGGCCGCAAAGAACCGAAGGAAACAAGGGGGCACGACTGTGCCTATGTGGCACGGCTGCACTGTGCCATGTGGCACGGGGTGGCCGTGCCACCTTGCTGGCCGGCTGCCCCGGTTGGCTCCCGTTTTTCCGCCTTTTCACCTGTTTTGATCCTTTTTCACGCTTTTTCGCGATATTTGCTTGGTTCAACTTATTACCTGCAAGAATAAACAAAACAAGTAAAAATCTCAAAGAATACTTAATAAAATAAGAAAAACTCTAAAGATTACGTTATTATACGAGCTAAGATTAGGTGAAAAAGGCATGTAAAATGCGACAAATTATTGCCTAACAACTTCCAAGAGACATGGATTTGCCATCAAGTATGTCCATCTTCCATGTCGTCAAGCAGGGAGTCAAAAGAAGGTTAACTATTTGCCCATGGAGGTACATTTGATCAAAAGTCAAAACTTTCAGAGTTTAACAGGTCTTCAGTTATGACTCACATTAGTGGTGATTGTAATTTCCAAAACATTTGTACCACAGGCTTGCAAAATTGTTGAAGGGCAGAGATACACAAAGAGACTGAATGAAAGCCAGATAGCTTCTTTGCTCAAAGCTACGTGCAAACGCCCATTGAACAAGAAGTAGATATTTGCAGGTCCATAGTCTGTTTCCTTTTTTGTCCAACGCTTTGATGGCTTCATTTTTGACAAGCCTTTCTCCTTGTCTTCAACGTGATAATTGCTTGATTGCTATATTTTGCTGAATTTCCTTTCAAATGGTTCATCGGAGTGGCTACAATGAAGATCCACTTGTACAAGAGTTTGGTATTTCCATTGATGATAAACTTGCCAAAGTTGAGGGTCGAGTTCTTCCTCCTCCCTGGGTTTGTGCTCAAGCTCATCCCTATTTTTTCTTTTCTCATACTAGCTAGACTAACAACTACTAAATAATGGTCAAAACATTTTTAAAATAGCTGAAATACAATGATGCGGGGAAGGAGAAACAGCACTTGCCACAGCTTGGTCAATGGAATATGATAAATAAGGTAAGTACCCTGTATTATGAAGTTGCTTTATGAACAAAGTAGAAGAGTTCATTAACACAGTAATATTTTTTGTTTCTGAACATAGAAAGTACTTAACGGAAGCACAGTCAATCATAAGGCTTGCATCAATTTCCCAAGAAGCATACAAGAAAGTGCTGCTCGAGGATTCTGTCGTCAGTTGGTCCAAATCTGACAAGTTTTCGGCATGGTAATTCTTCCCTGTTTAATCATATGCTGCATTAATTTCTTGTAATTAGCAATTTAGCTTGCCTTGCAAGGCTGATGGACTAATTTGACTGACTTACACCGTTAGGAATTCAAACCTGAACCAGTTATCCCCATCCATTGTGTAAGACCAGAACAAGTGAAGGAGGATTTACGATATGTTCAAGCTGAAAGTAAACTCGAAGGGAGGGATCTGGAGCTAGTTATTGCCATTCTTCCAGAAAACAATGGCTCCCTATATGGTCTATTGTCCTTAACTTTCATTGTCATCGTCATGTTTGCTTAATTGCTTAAGTTACTGCTATGTCCTTCGCAGTATCTGGCCTTTACCTTAAGTTACTGATTTGCCATAGAGTTGTAACTTGTAAGGATTTCACACCCTTACATCTTTAGAAACACAAAGTTTCATTGCTGTTAGAGCATTATGGTCATGAACAGCGTTACAATGACTTAATCATATTGATATGTAGGAGTTTCAGGTACCCAATATGGATCCAGGTGCCTGGCTAGGCCAGTTTTCTGAGAACTTAAGATTGTTTTTATTATAAAGTTAGAGCATCAAGTGCTTCATATTGACATGAAAGAAGAGCCCACTAAAATGAACATAAATCATCGTTATAATGAATTGTATATTATTGTTCACACAGATGATTTAAAACGCATTTGTGAGATAGGTTTAGGATTGATTTCACAATGCTGCCTTGCCAAGCACATATTGAAGGTTTCCAAACAATACCTAGAAAATCTTTCACTCAAAATAAATGTAAAGGTAACTATCTGTAATCACAAGTGCATGCACATCTAAATCAGTTTCAGAATCTCCAACTCCTTTTCTGAATTCCTCAAATGAGTGATGTGTCATATCTGCAAATGGGAGGAAGAAACACAGTCCTGATGGATGCCTTAAATTTGAGAATTCCAATGGTAAGTGACATCCCCACTATAATCTTCGGAGCTGATGTTACGCACCCCGAGAATGGAGAGGACTTATGTCCATCCTTTGTTGCTGTAAGGAAACCACAGCAGTCAAACTTAGTTGCGAAATCACAGCTTTGAATTTCATACTGATTCTACCGCTATTTTGCAGGTGGTAGCCTCTCAAGATTGGCCAGAAGTTACAAAGTTGTTGCACCTATACTTCCCTCATTTTAGCCCTTATTTGACCCATTTTTCTGAGTGTTTTCATGTCAAGTTTAGATGAGAAAATGCCAGATTCACTTCCTTCAAGTGATATCGTGCTTATAACATGTTCTGTCTTACTTTTAGGAGAAATCCTCGGGTTTTGATGGGAAGAAAGACCTTAGGAGCGATTTACAGGAAGAACAGAGGTTTAGCGAAGCCCAAGAGCCAACAGGAGATGCGTGGAAGAAGGCATGACTGTGCAACAGGGTAGGCACAGCCGTGCAATGAAGGCCGAATCCGCGCACGGGCAGCACGGCCACAAGCGCGGCCTTGCGTGGTGGTCGTGCGTCGAGGCAAGGTCGTGCGTCCCTCGGGCCTACGTGGCGGAGCGGTTTTTTGACCTTTATAAGCAGCTCCTTTCTTGAGGGGAGGCCTTTTGCTAAGTTCTTAAGGGGACCAATTAGGGTTTATCCTAGCCTCCACAAAGCCCTTTAGGGGGATATTAGATTAGGTTAGTTCTTGTAAACATTGCGGAGGATTTTGGATTCGCAATTGAAGACTAAGTTCTTCTTCTCCTTTTCTCTTTAATTTCATGTTTTGCTAGTTCAATGGATTATTGTTTTGCTTTGGTTTCAATGTTTGTTTGTGAATTAAAGCTTTGATCTTTGGTTGTGATTTGTTCTTGAGATGGCCAATTGATTCTTGTTTAGGCCTTGACCTAACTTGTTTATGCTAAAACTTAGAGATTTTCCTCGCGCCCACCAAGTGTTCGATGAAATGCTTGAAAGAGCTTTCATTCGTTTTTTTTTTTTTTACAATTGACTTATACTGAAAGGTGAGGTCAATTGTCTAGTCTCAGTAGAGAGAATGACTAGCATTTGGACATGAAAATAGTCCAGGTCCTAGTTAGATCTAAGGTTGCTACTTTTGTAGTTTAATTGGGTTAACCCGATGAAAATAAATGGTTAGAACAATTAAACTAGCCTTCGACCCTTGAGAGAGGGCTTAGGTGAGCTTTAATGGTGCAACCGAACAACTCTGAATCCTAGCATAACTTGGGAAGGTTAGGGTTTGACCTGATTTGTTAGTTTGTCTCAAGTTTAATCATAACTGAAGTCTTTGTTCTTGTTTTAGTAGTTTAGTTCTATTATCTATCTCTATTTGTTTTGCCTAGCTTAAGACACTTTACTTAGTTCTGGTACTTGAAAACACAACTCCTTGTGGACGACACCCCGAATACTCAATGATGCACCTTGCACTTGGGGTTCCCCTTAGACAGGAAATCATTTAAGATTTATTCAAAACATAGAAAGACCCTCAAAATGGAACCTTCAACGGAGGAGTGATCAGGTTTGTTGTTTGTGAAACATTTGAAACCAAAGCCGCTTATAAGTTTGAAACCAAAACCTCATAAGTTTAATTTACTTATTAGCTCTGCATTGTTGCAGAGAGCATTTGATTTCATTCAAGCAGGCCACCGAACAAAAGACACTAAGGATAATATTTTACAGGTGCTTAGCTTCAAGATCTATATTTTTCACAACAGACTTCTCTTCAGTCTAGTCACACTCCAAAAACAACGACTAAATATAATGCAATGCAGGGACGGTGTGAGTGATGGGCAGTTCCATCAAGTTCTGCTCTATGAACTTGATGCCATTAGCAAGGTGTATGCACGAACCTTCAACAAATTTTGCATTATGGATGCCATATTTGAAGGTTTAGACTACCCTAGAAGGGGGTAAATAAGGTGATCTTAGAAAATTAAAACCAAAACTCTAAGTAAGAACCAAAATAAAAGAGAGACAAAACTCAAGGATATTTTAACGAGGTTGGACCTCAACAGGCTTAGGTCCCCGCCTAGAATTATCTAACGCTAGGATTCAATGCTCTACTTTTCTTATTAAGATGAACCTCCACACTTTCTTTCAGAGCACCTCACTCTAAAGATCCCAACTACTTAAATCAATCACTGATTTAAGTTTGGGATGAGTTGTGACCTCACACCAACTCCTTCGGTCACTTCTTAATAAGAATTCCTCAAGATCTCTCAAGACTTTTGATTATAATTCAAGACTCAAAGGAATTTGCAAATGTATAGCTCAATCTAGTATGATTGCAACTTGCTTGTGTGATTTCTTGGGCCTGCTTGCTCTTGCTCTTGTGATAAGTATTTATAGCCTTGCAAGTTGTGACTCCCATCATGCAATAAGGAAGTGTCTCATCAAAGATATTCTGATGTTATCTTGTAATCTTCTCCAATAAGAAAGTATATGCTCACAATCTCTTCTCTTGCCTTTTGGACATGTAAATCTCTTTGAAGTTTGGCAACAAAATATATTATGTTGCAATAAAATAAAATCATGCAATATAATCTTTATAAGATCAAGTTTGAAATTCAAAAATAATATTCCAATCAAGTAATATTGCTAGAATATTCCAATCAAATAAGGACAATATTTTGTCCTGGCTAGAATCGAGGATAAAATCATTTAATCAAATAAAATCCTTTTTATTTGAATAATATTTCCCATGTTGTCTCTTGCATAATTAATCTTATGATATCTTTGCCTTTAAATAATATTACATACAATATTTCCAATCAAATAAATGTGATATGCATATAATCTTTGATATCATCGAATAAATTTGAAATGCATGCAATCTGTTATATTTTCTTCATAATTTCTTTATGATTATATTAATATATGTTACATCTTTTTAATGCAACAACTAAGTCACTAATTTTGTGTTTCATCAAAATCTTCTTAACCACTAACGGAGTCAATATCCACAAAAGTATATTGGAACGAACTTAGATATTATATATGAAGTAGAATAATTATAAAATCAACTCACTTCACAATTTCATATATAACACTAATTATTTTGTTTGTTATCATCAAAATCAATATGTGACTCTTGGAGTCAACAATCTCTCCCTTTTTGATAATGACACACAATCAAACGTTAGTGTGAAGCAATACCAAGATACATACCTTGATGCTTGCATACACTTACCATAAGCTCATTCTTCTCCCCCTTTGTCATCATTAAAAAGGGATGTGGAATATAAACTAACCAATTAATAGTACAACTCCCCCTTAATATAACACTCAAAGCAAGACCAACGATACTCTTAGTGAGTCAATCAATCTACTGACCTCCAAGGTCGATGCTATGGCCGCCCATCAGGTGAGCCTCCTGTCCCGACCTCAGGGGCATCTGTTAGGCCAGCCCAAGACTAACCCCCGAGGTCACGTTAATGTCATCTCCACGATGGTAGAGGGGTTAGAGGAGAGCCCAGTGATGGTTCTCCAAGAGGTAGTTCCAGTTCCTGATTCTGCAGGAATTGAGGGGAAGAAAAGAAAAGAGAATATGAGCCTTGCTGAGGAGCCTAGTCCGCCACCTCCTGCCCGCAGTTACAAGCCCCCAGTGCCTTTCCCTCAGCGATTGGCATGGTCCAAGCTATCTCAGCTTGAACCTAGATTCGCGCGATTCCTGGAGACCCTACGCCGAATCTATGTCAGTAGCCCCTTCTTGGAAGCTCTCAAGGATGCACCTGCCCATTTGAAGTTTTTGATAGAGCTCCTGTCCAAGAAGGGAGAACCTGGGGACGCTTCAGTGGCCCCCATTAGCAGATTCTGCAACTCACTCTTACCGAGGCGGTCCCCATCAAAACTGCAGAATCCTGACAGTTTCTCTATCCCATGCTGCATAGGGGATATGCAGATCGAGAGAGCCCTTTGCGATCTGGGCGCTAGTGTGAGCCTCATGCCACTCTCTCTCTGCAGGAAGTTGCAACTACGGGACCTCACGCCCACCAGCATGACTATTCAGCTAGCAGACTGCTTCATCAGGCAGCCTGTCGGCCTTCTGGAGGATGTTCCAGTCCAGGTGGACAAGTTCCTCATTCCCTGTGAGTTTGTCGTTCTTGACATGGATGAGGACTTCCCGGCCCTACTCATCTTAGGTCGGCCATTCCTTGCGACCGCGGGGGCGATGATCGATGTGCAGACAGACACCATTTCATTCACTATATGTGAGGAGATGGTAGATTTCAGCTTCCCTCCTCCCGCTCCACCTTTAGTGCCTGTTTTTCTCCCACCCTCTTAGGAGCATATCCCTATTTCCCCCTTCGATGCTGTTCTCAGGGTTGATATGTCTAATGGCAATGGGGGACCCCACCTGCTGTTTGAAGGTTCTTCTGCTGTTTCTGTGGCCGTCCCATCTCGTTTCGCGACCGCTTCTGCTTGTACTGGGGAGGTAGAGGATCCTGCTTCATTTTTTACACCTCCCCAGGCCACCTCCCATATCATTACCGTCTACTATTTGGATGTAAGGGTCAAGCTAAGGACCTTAAACAAGCGCTTCTTGAGAGGTAACCCAAGGCATTTATCGCTTTAAAAAAAACACACAAAAAAAAAACATTCGTGTGTCACTCCTGCCCTGTCCCCTCCCCTTTTCCATATTCGTTCCTTGCATTCCCCCTCCCCTTACCCTTTTTCTACGTCGTTTTCATTGCAGACAATGAAAATGTTAAGCAGGGGGGGTGAGCTTATCGCTCTTTGGGGGGAATGGTGGATTTTGGGTTGTTGGTTGAATGATATCACTTGCATTTACATCATATAGATAGGATGACATATAGTTTTCCTAGGGTATCTTTGCATTTCTTTCCTTTAATAGAGCATGTAGGTTAGAGCATATAAGTTACTTGTTGCATCTCAAAAGGAGAAGTGATCGAGTTGGACGTCCCTAAGCTTTTCAGGTACCACTTCTCACCCTTCTTCTCACTATCCCTTATATATGTTTTTGCTTTTCTTAGTTAACTTTATTACTTTTCAATAAATGTGTGCGAAAACCCCTCTTATGAAGAGAACACAAGGGGTGATGATTGATTGATCTAGTTGAGTTGTGTATTGAAGTGTGGCATGTTGTGGTGTGAACTTTTGTGAATTGCGCTCTAACACCGCTATCTGTATTTTCTCTACCCTATGCTATATGTCATATTGTCATTGAGATTCATGTGACTTAGCTTGATTGACCTTGATAAGTGGGATATACTTTGGAGTAAGTTATTGGACTGTGGTAGACTTACCTGTGAAGCTTTGAGCCTAATGACTATTCATTACATACAGTTTCATACTTTCCTTCATGTGTGACTCATTCATGATTGCATATCTAGAACTTGGTCTTGTTCTCTTTGAGGTCGCATTTGGCATGTGCATGTGTTGATATGACTGAGGCAATTTTTGTTCTATTTAGCCACACGAGCCAAAAAGCTACCTATTGATATGTACTACCCTCTTTGCCCTTTGTGCCTTTCCCCTTGTTTTTGTTGTTACCCTCCTACACACTAAACACTTGGCCTATCGATATTCCCCATATCTTTGTCAAGGTCTAGTGGAGCGACATTTTCATATTGAGTTGGGTTTGCTTTGAAGGCTAATTCACCTTGGGTATGCTATTAATGGCTTGTTTGGGGGGATTTGTGATTCAAGTTTGTGTTCCCCATGCCATTCACATGCCTTCCTCCTTTCAATGAAAAATAAGGAAACAAAGGAAAAGAAAAAAGAAAAAAAAAAGAGAAAGAGAAAAAAAAAAGAAAAGAAAAGTTGTGAATAAGGTGTTTGGCATAGGAGTGTGACAATGAGATTGCTAATTTCCTCCCTTAAGGTTTTTGTGGGGTTTGTTGTTCAAAATTTCAATTGTGGTGTGAAGTTGTTGTTCCGACATTAGTTGTGGAAGTGTTTTTTGCTCCCTAATATTTTGACTATTAGCTCTACTCTTCCTAAACTTATTCTACCTCTCACCCTTTACTTTTGACCCCATTACATCCCTTTACAAGTCCTCATGATTCACACATTGCACTTTGCATTTAGCGGTGGAGAATTGAGAACTCTACCAAGCTTGTGGTAATTGCTTGATTGGGTAGAGTATTGAGTACACCCTTGTTACATATTTTAAACACATTGAGATGAGTATTCCACTTTATCCTAAAGTGAGGTTCTACCAGTCCTGCTTACTCACCGCTCATCAAGGAAGGTCCTATCTTGTTGTGTGCTTCGATACTAGGGCATTTGATGCATTGCATTTGGGTATGGGGACCCATGGAAGGAAGTATGCGAGCTATATTTGAATTGTTTCACATTTTGACTTGACCCTCTTTGATGCATGGTTTAATTTAGATTATTGATTATTCACCCCTTGCCTGAGGAGGGCATGTTAAGGGGTTTACCGTCCTCCCTAATCCTTCATAGCATAGTCTTGTTTGGGGACAAGTAAGAGATAAGTATAGCGGCGTGATGAACCTCTATTTAGTCCCACTTTTAGCCCCTATTTGATTCATTTTCTCCTGCGTTTTCACGTTCAATCGTGTTAAGAAAGAGTCAAATTGGCCTCCTTTAGCGCACTTTTTACTCATATAACATCTTTCGATATTTTCAGGAACTTTATTAAAGAAACGGAAAGATGAACAACATTTAGCAGAAAGGAGTGCCAAGAATGCGAGAAAAGCTGTGAGAAAGCATTGCACAGAAATCCCACGGAGCCGGATCCACTTAGCACCGCCAAGCCACTCGGACCGACACAAGTGGTCGGGCAGCCAAGTGGCACGGCCTGGCCATGCCAAGTGGCACACCTGTGCCACTTGTGCCGTTTTGAGGTGTTTCGGGCAGGGTTTTGGCACGGTGCCACCGTGCCTCGAGGCACGACCGTGCCACCCCCGTTTTCGCGTCGCGACTTAAATTTCTTTCGGGGCTGTTTTGAGGGGCCATTTAGTTTTCGTTTAGTTTTCTTTTCCCATACTGTTCTTTAGGCGATTTTTAGGTCTTATTTGAGAGTTCTATTTTGGTACTTTTGATGACGCTATTGGATTGAAGCTTATTCTACTTTTAATTCATTCAATTTATTCCAGGTTCTTTTCTCTGAATTCTCCTCTCGTTCTTGATTATCAATTCTCCGCTCTTATTCTTGATTATTTTGGAGTTTACTATGGGTATTGAATTGAATGTCATGGTTGTTGTTAGAAACATGATTGTAGGCTAAATCCTCCAACTTAGGTTGGGATTAACGTGGAATATGTATGGTTGAATCATGAATTGGCCCAATCCCCACTTTCCCTTTGTTTTGTAATTGCGAATTCTACTATGCACGCCACATGCTCGATGAAATGCTCGAAAGAGCATTCATCCTCCTTATTAAGGTTTAGGGAAGCGTTGAGAGACGAAACTTTTACCTAGTGCGACTTAGTAGACGTTTAGGGTTTTAATATAAAAATAATTAAAATCCTAATTGGGATTTGAGATTGTAGACCTTGTAATCTTTCAACTTTTAATCCCATGAGAATAGGCGACTATAGTTCTAGGATTAGTCTTCGATCCTTGAGAGAGGGAGGAGATGGACTTAATTGACAATCTATCCATTCGTTATGCATGCTTGGGAATGTTTGGTGGAGCTAGTAACTGATTCACTAGCATACTCGTGTTGTTAATTCCAACCTAGGTGTTTACTTTTCTGCTGTTTATTCCATCTTTTAGTTGTTATTATTTCCCTTAGTTAAGCTACAAAACGCCAATTGTGATTGCCTAGCTTGAATAATTAAAATCGTTCTAGTCATTGGAACCAAGTTTCTCGTGGACACGACCCATACTTGCCAGTTGCTAGTTACAGCTACGTCGTGCACTTGCGGTATATTTTTAACTCAACAGTCATATTAGGGGATTCAGATATGCAACTAGCAACCAAAGCTCCCTAATCCACTCTCTGCTTTCTCTCATGTTAATCCTGCCATCACATGGGCTTTGGGTTTGGGACGGGGATTCAACGGTGGCTCTAGTAGCCACTGATTGATTGTTCATGTTGATTAGTGACCGATTTCTGAGCAACAAGATTCTACGCTTCTGCACTAAGGTATGCCCTTATCTTCTAACAATCCCATTAAGGAGGTTTAGAACTGCACCAAAACCAATAATTTTGCTTCCATCAGATTGTACTAGGTGGTCTTAACAAATAGTAACATGGTACAATGGAGAATTGAGATGAGATAAATGGACACTATTGTTCACAAGAGTCAAAGATGCATAGGGAAGGACGGCAAAAAGGTGTGGTAGGTTAAATTTGCAAGGCATTTCTAAACTCCGATTCTGCATCTTTGCATTGAGACTGTTGTTTTTGCCAGCCAACTAATAATGCAGTGTTTGGTTACAGGTAGCCCTCAGAAAAACGCAATGTAATTGACACCTACCAAATCCAGTTGCCATTTTTGGTAAGCCATGCTTTGGAAAAACAAAGGGGGGGGGGGGGGGCCACACCTACAATGCTTAGCCCTTGACGCTTTGGCAGTAAAAGCTACTGCATTGACAGCTCAATATGGCCACTGCTGGTGTGTACTACTCTATGTTCACGATGTAAAAATATTCACAAAAGTATACTATCCCTTGTTTGGTCATATTCTCCTCCTATGTTGATTTGAACAAGTTGATAAAAGAAAATTTTAATTATCGTAATTTCCTAATGAACAATGCCAAATTTAATATTTATAATTTGTTGATTTCAAAATATATCTCAAAAAGGCATAGTGATCTATACTATTATATTTTTAATAGCAATATATCGTATTTATTCAATAAGGAAAAAATAGTATAAAGAGAATATAATTCAATTGAAAAAGAACTAGGTGTACATAATGCTTTTTTTGGTACGAAGGGGGGAGAGAGAAGCAAGTAACTAGTGTGGATCACATTATAATAAGGTCATCTTGTATATGTATATATGTGATTTTTTTTAGGGCAAAAAAAAAAAAAACCTACATACAAGGTTCAGTATGATAAAACTGAATTACTTAAATAGCTTGACATTGTTTTGGCACAAATAAGTTTAAATCCCTAAAAGAGGTGGGACAGGCAAAATATTCAAATTTATTGCCATTTTTTTTATAAAATGAGAAATAGTAGGATTTGTAGGGCCCGTAATTGATGTTACCTTTTGATGAAAGAAACCTACCTCAAATTTGACAATTTTGAAGAACAAAGACATTTACTTGATTAGAAATAATAAGCCAATTCGATAAAAAAGAAGAAATAAGTAATATGCAGCCGAAGAAAGGAATTGAAAATTAATTAAATGAAGATAAGAAAATACCTAAGTTAACACAGACAGACGCACATTGAATGCATTAATTGAGAAAATTATTTAAATTTTTGTATAAAATTTTTCAAAATCTAAAAAAAAGATCCATAAAATTAATTGACATGAACATCATTAAATTCTAGCAATTCAAAAGTAGAAGGCATTATATGAAATTTCGAGTTCTTTCACTTTTTTTTTTGGGTGCTACTCTAAAGGCTTTCATTTGTTCCTTGTTAAAAGTAACTTCAAATAAATTTATCATTGTTTGGCTACTTATGATCCCATGCAAGTCGGAATCATACTTATGAATTGGATGATGATATATGTTTTGGGATAAGACCCTTCTATACTATCTTGTTTTAACCTAAGTTATCATGTTATATAATTTAAAATCATAAATTTTCAATAATTACAATCAAATATTTCAATACTCGTTGGCCACCCCTACGATTACAAAATGATAAACTACTCGGATTAACACTATCCACGAAGATGTACACATACCAAAACATTTTTTTTCAATTAAACCCATGATAATATAACTTTTAAGCCAGTATAAGAATACTTAAAAAAAGTTTTGTAGCAAGACATTTGTCAACTCGCTTACTAGTTGTCATAGTTCACATACATGTGCTGATGGGCAACACAGAAGTTTCTTTTCTTTACTTTTTTCGATTGGGGATTGGCGGGGAGGAAGACTTTTTGCGCTCGCTTTTTAAAGGACAAGTCGAGTAATCAAAGTTTCATGCAACTTGAAGTTTTTCCAACCAACTTATTTGTACAATTTATGATCTAATGTGATTGATCTTCCAAAAATACTTTTCAAAATATATTAAAATCTATACTCTTAATTTATCTGTACACTTTATGATCTAATGTGATTGATCTTCTAAAATACTTTTCAAAATATATTAAAATTATACTCTTATCTAAATGACTGTCCGTAACAAAGACTAGGTAAAAAGTGAATTTAGTTGCACTCAAATTTAATAGGTTAACTAGATGCACCTTTAAGAATTATTATGTGAAATCAACTTATAACTATTATGTGAGATGAACTTAAATTATAAGTTATTTTACAGGCTAATTAGCTTGCCTTGACTCTATCTTATATGTCTGATCAATGAGGCTCAAGATACTACGTGTAGGTAAACAAATATTGAGAATACTTCAATAAATTTCTTGATTTTAATTGTATTGATTTGTGAAGCGTGATCCAATGATTCTGTGCCTGATGAATGCATTTAATAAGCATGGAGCCCCAAGTCCAATAAGAAATGAATATGATTTTTATTTGACTTGAGATGGCCATCAATCTAATTAAGAGTAAGTCACGTTCTTTCCAACAACACTGGCCCACATTAGCCCTCCGTTTCAACGTGTCCCGCACACTCCTCGCTCTCTGGTCTTCTAATGAGTTAATATCAGTCAATTTGTGAGCCTAATGATTGACAGTAATCAAACTATCCCATTCGTCCCTACATTATAATGTTAATCACACTGATTTCCTTTCTCTTTTGTCTTTTGAATTTTCTGATTTGATAAAAGATGGTATATAAGTTAGAAAAGACAGAATTTAATACCATAAATTTTTATTCTTAATTTTTAATAATTTTATCATCAAAAAGTGCTAGTAGCCGACACCCCCATATTAGTCATATTCTTCATATTGTAATATTGCTTATTGGTAGATCATTTTTCCTAGTATTAAATAGTATAAAACACGTCATTTTGTAGACTAATAGTCGACTGCATCGTGCATTATCGACTCTTATAATCTTCAAAATAATTGAAATCACATGCCAAGAATTTAAGATCGAGGACTATTTGAATGAAAATAAGGCCTCATTATCTTGACTTTTTTTTCCTAAATTAGGGAATCATTTACCATAAAATTTAAACTCACTACAAATGATAGTGTTGTTCTTGAACTAAGGGTGTGCTTGATAGGAGTAAAAATTATTTTCTATGAAAAATATTTTCCCAAAAAAAATGATTTTTCACTTACATTTTCAGCTGTTTGATAGAATGAAAAATCATTTTCTTTCCACTTCATTTTTTGCTATTTGATAGAATGACCCCCCGCCCTCACTTCATTTTTTTACCATCAACCCCCTCCCCTACTCACTGCTCTGACCCGACCCAACCAACGAATTCTGTTTCTCTCTCCTCTTCAAAATCAAACCCAAAACATCAATAAGAAATATGCCCGGTAATAAACCGAAAAAGAGAGAGTCAATATTAATGAATCTTAATTTTTGCACTATTCTCAAGGATTACCCAGTTGACTTTAAGTGATATTAAACTCAAACTAAAGAAAATGACAAACAGAGAGATGACGGGTGTTTCAAATTGTCAAGTTCTTTAAAAGGGCAACAGTAACAAGGTCAGAGAACTCAAGAAATAATTGCAGAGATTGACGATGGAAATCATCGATGAAGATGACGAACATGAAGAAGAGAGGAAGAATGAGAGATAAAATGAGAGTGAAAATAGAGTGATTCTGGGCACAATTAAAAGAAAATAGAACGAAAGATAAAATTTGGCAATGAAAATCAGGCCTAAAAAATCATTTTTCCTACTTTTTCAAGCAAAAATAATTTTCTTCAAATGGGGTCAAATGATTTTCCCTTGAAAATAATTTTCCCCTCTTTGTTTTACCAAACGACGTAAAATGGAAAAATTATTTTTCGGAAAAATAATTTTTTTCCCTACCAAAAACACCCTAAATGACACATATTTCAACTTCTAATGGACCACATCTCTGAACAAAAATTAGAATACAATGTTACAAGTTTAAGAGGTGATTGAATTTATTTACCTACTATTTATTAAACAAGTAATGTATGTAGGTTGTGATTGCTAATTGAGTATATTGGTATGGAATTTGGACCTCATATTATGTGGATTATATGACAGCTACATTCTAATTTGCAGCTCTTTTACATTCTAAAGACAATATTAACTAATTTTAAACGTCTTATTAATTGTAACTGATGAGTATGAGAGAATAAAGTGCATAATTGATGAAAGTACTTCATAATTGAGTTATGCAACCAGAAAAAAAAAAAAAAAAAACCTCTCATAAGAATATTGCCCAACATTGACAATGCTAGTAATCCAAATTTGTGATAGATAATTGCCAACACATGATATTTCGAGTACCAAAATGGCAATTTTTAATGCTCAAGGATCAAATTTGCATCCCCACAACTAAAATATATTCAATGTTGGCCAGCAAAAGAGAACGTATCAGGAGATATTCTTTCTTAAATCCCGTCGTAAACATCATACTAGAACCAATTACACCGCCTCTAGGCCCTAATGATCTAATTAATTAGACCTAATTAATTCTAAGAAGATGAACTACACGACGATGACCCATCAATCACAACAGTGCTGGAGTTCTCAGCTTGAGTCTCCGCTCGCCAAGCCGAAGCCGCAATGAGAGGGCGGTCATGCCAGCCGAGCTTCAAACATCCTTCACTCTCCTCCACACAATACCCTTCTGCTGAAGACAAACTCAGCAACATGCTTACTTGCTTGAACGCATTTTTACCCATATTCACCTTCTTGAACCCGGCCCGAGCCATTCGGGCCCTCCATTGGGCCAGCGGCTCGTGCCTCTCAATCCGAGCCGACCCCTCACAGCAGACGATGTTGGATAACTCTCTCTCTAAGTATAGCTCGGCTAGGTCCTTGTCGGCCTGGACTTGACAAGCCTCTAACGAGTCGAACATAGTTGAATAGTAATGTAATGCCTCCGTGAACCGGGCCAAAAACTCGGGCTGGTTGTGGTTCGCCTCTTGCTCCGCCAGTGTCACAATTTTCGGGTTTAGGCTCCGGACCCAGTTTAGGACAGGGTCAATACCCGACCCGATTAGCCGGTGGAGTTGGAAGATAGAGTTCACGGCTACGACTTCATTTGGGCTTGTTTTAACCATCCATGGTTTGATGTCCTCGAGCCGTGAGACGGCGACGGCCCGAAATGCGAACCCAACATTCATGGATAGGGCTAACTGGGCCAGTGTTGACCCGATAGGTTGAAGCGAGCACGACCCGTATTCAGAAGGCGGCCCGATTCCGGTTAATCTTACGAAAGGCGGGCCACCGTGCCGAACAGCCAAGGCTTGGATTAGAGCTGGCCATTGCAAGCCGTGGATTAGGCCGAAGTCGATGATGTGGACACAATCGTGGCCGTCGAATGCCTCTAAAATCGCTTGATTAGCAGTGAAGTGAGCGAATTTGAGGAACGGGCAAGCTTCATAGAAGTGCTCGTACAACACCTGGTACGCCAGAACCGACCCGATTAGGCCCGACACTGGGCCCTGCTGGTATAGTCTTCGGGTCAAGGCATCTATGAAGTAGCCGGCTACTTTGCCAATACCGCAGGACGGGTTGACGCGTGGCAGGAGGTCATTGCTCATCTTGTTAACTAACAAGACAGCCAATCGGAAATCGCCACGTTGGATGGCCTCCGCACACGTCAGCAGAGCGTAGACCAGTCTTATCCCAGAGTCCTCCTCCATGGCTTCGACTGCAGTCAACACCTGCTGGCTCTGCTGCAACCTCACTGCTGGGACGAGGGAACCTGCAACAATCTGGTCCGTCCACGTGTCAGCAATCCCAACCACATGGTTCCCTGAGGCAGAACCCTGGTAGAAATGGGTTGGCTGGGAGGATGGACCGGGTCCAAGAGGAGACTGAGAGATGGGGTCGGGTAGACGGGCATGGAACCAGGTGGTTGGATCCGGCAACTCAGGGCTAACTTGCTGAAGAAGCTCCGAATTCATAACCCGATAACCGTCGGGCACGCGGTCCATAGCTATGAGTTCTTTAGAGCGAGAGAGTGTCTGAATGGAGGAGAGATAGTGGACTCCGGGACGGAAAGATGAGTATGCAGAAGGATACGGTGAAGAGCAATATCATATATAGTAGGTGTATTCTAATATTTTTACCTACTACAGTACTACTACTGGCTTGAAAGCAACTCATAGTACGGCCGGCATTATTGGACGTAAAAGTTAAAACTTTAAAACTAATTCTTTTGAAAAGGAAGTATTGGCTAGTTTGGAATAGGTTCCATAGCTAAGACAATTAAATCAAGGTGTACTTATTTAAGCTAGGTGAGAGTAACTTTATTTGAATTTACTAGTTATTTGTAGATTGGTCGAGTTGTCACGATGTTGACACATATACTATGCTTGTGATAGAGACAATTCTGAAAATACATAATAAATAATAATAACAAAATAGGATGAACTTTTCCCTATTTATATCTTATTTGTTTGTTTTAGTGTTGTCACCTTAAACTACTATTTTTTAAATTTTCATATTTTTATATATTTTAATAACTCAGTATATAGTGACTGTATATGTCAAAAATTATTTTGACAATCCAGACACATTTAATACAAATATATATATGAGATTTTAGCTCAAATTTAATACTTTGCCATTTAAATTAATATCGGTAATGTAAAACTCATGAGACGGTGAAGTAAATGAGTTAGCATACGTACAAAATTTGTATCACACTCACAGAAAAGTCACCCGGGCAAAAAGGTCACATGGGAAGGGGATACAGTAAAAGGACAGAAGAGGATGCATATGAGTGCATCTCTTGGTCCCTAGAAGTCTAGAACCAGAGTGCGGCAGCTACTGCTACAGCTATGAGGTTCCAAAGGTGAAAAAGTTTTAACTACTTTTTAATTTTGCTTAGATATTAATTAAGTTCATAATTAGCATGCACTCATGCAAAAAGCAAAGGACGATGGTGACTTGTTCGTGCACCTACCTATTTTATAGGGACTTTAATTGCATGCTCCGATGTAACTGAAAATGACCCTTTAACCATATGTTACATCATTATCACGGATAAATCCTTTATTGGATGTTTCATACTGAAATTTGATTTGTTGGAACTGGAAAGAGAGTAGGCTTACATGTTAGCAGTTTTTTTAAATCGGGTTGGCTTCAAGCCCTTTTTCTTTAAAAAGATAATTTAGTGGTTCGACTCCTGAGGAACGTCCCTCCAATGCTCAAGTGAGTGATTTGATTTAAAAGGACAAAAAGCTGAAAAGGATGAAAAAAGATCAGATCTTAGAGAAAAGAGTATATGGTGCTTCTAACAATAAGGGTAATTCTCTTTGTCAAACCTACGGCTATGTGTCGTAATCAACACCCCTTTTCAAATGGGGTAGTAGAATATTTATAGGGCATTTGATCAAGGATTAAGTAGTAATTTTGATGCTTTTAGCGCCGGATGGGATGAAATTCCCTAACCAAATATGGCTTGGCCTTCTTGCACTGGTCCATTGCTAGCCCCTCTAACATTTCCTTGGCAAGCTGGGTTCCAATACTGTTGTGGGCCCTTACTAGATTTTTTTCAAATCATTTAACCCCTCACATTTTACTATTCATCTCCTGGAGTGGCGCGGGCGAGTGAAATGTGGAGCCTCATCCTTCCTTTATTACTTTGTTTTTTTTTTATCCATATTGCTTGGTTTCTCCATTTCTTTCTTTTTTTGTCTGTGGGGGATGCACATGTTGGAGCCTTTCAAGGAAGATTTCGCATATATCAGTGTTACTTTCGAGTTGCATCTGGTTGATTGCTATCCCTCTAGTGTATTTAATGCTGCTTGTTCACATTTACCCTCTTCACTTAGGCATAAATTGACATTGAGGGATGAATTTCCATTCCATCCTCATTTTAAGAAGACCTTCCTTTGAACAGATGATGATTTACCACGGCTTTTTCCTAACTCAACAGCAAGAGATGGCCATTCATGTCATTGAAACCTTCAACTTCTAGTTGTTAGACAAAGATCTATCGCCTCCCCCTCAAAACCCCTTGCCCACTGATTTCCAAGCGATCTGCCCTCCTTTGTTAAGGAGGATATGGAAGAGAGCGCCCAACACTACAAGGTCCTCGAATGGTTATAACCGACGCTTTGAAGTTGACATCGCCAAGGTCCTGAGACCTTCCTTGGAGAACCTTAATTGGTTCTTGTTTGACCTTTGGTTTGGCATTCATAAGGCGCAACTGCTGGAACTCTGTAATCCCATCTAGGTGGCACCCTTAGTCATGGCTGAGGAGAGTGTGGGGTCTAATGTCACCCTGGCAGCCTCCGAGAATGAGGGTGCTCAACCCATTCTTGTAGGGGCGTGCCTTGCCCCCTCTTTTTCTTTCATGTCTTTGTTGTTATTTTTTCTCTATTTTGTAAATATGTACCCAATTATGGTTGTAATCAAAGGAACTTCATTTGGTTGTCCGCTCTATGTGTGTTCTTGGTGGTCATACATTTTGATTGCTCATGCAACTTCGATAATTTGTGGCTCCAAGTCCTCGACCAATAGGGCCCTCAACAACTAACACTATGGAAGACGGCAACAGGGTTGCACTCTTACTGACCTTATCACCTTAGGGGCTAAAGTTGCAATGGATCGACTACCAATGGAAACATAGCCTCTTGGAGTTAAAGTTGTGGTGGATGGCACGAGAACTGTGCTTAAGGAACCTTTTCCTTTTGGGACTAGAGGTGTGGTGGCTAGCCAGTCCTATGGTAAAGATGATGATGAACGCCTCAAGGACAGCCATACAAACCACATAATGCGACTTGACCGAAATCCGCATGGTGAAAGTGGGATTTGTTAGCTTTCTTAAAGCTCATATTGAGTTTTTTAATATGTTTTTGATAAAAGACAAAAAGGGATTAATCAATTGACATATTCACCATGTTATAATTAAATAATCTTAATAATTGTTATTGTTTAAATGTGCTATATTTTTGAAGTGGATGTTGGAATATTACTTAGGTAATTTTATATTAGGCCTCACAATATCTTTGACATTGTTTAATATTCAAATTTGAAGATTATCTTTATGATATTATATTGTGTGATTCAAATTTGAATATGTGATCTTTATGATATAATATTGTAATTCAAATTTGACTATGATATTATGAGATAAAATGTGTCACTTTATTAGGGAGCCAAAGTTAGTAAATATTTGACCTTACTTAACAAAGATTCAATATTTACATGGTTGATATTTGCCTTGTATATGGAAGGCCTACAAAGCAGCTTTAAGAAGATCTTAAGCCAGCAAAAGATATGCTAGCCGTTACAAATCAG
>JACYFF010002017.1:60893541-60909231 GCA_017589665.1 Selenicereus undatus
TGTGTGTGTGTGTGTGTGTGTGTACAAAAACACATCTGATCTACGATGAAAATATCGACGGAAAAAGTCTATTTTTCCGACGGAAAAAGGCCATTCTGACGGAAAATATGACGAAAAACGTCACGTCGGGATTCAGCTCGTCGCAAAAACTATTCCGACGGAATCTGACGGCCTGCGACGGAAATTCCGACGTAAATATCCCGTCGGACCACCTGCACCTCAAACTCTGCGCGAACAGGGAAAAGGGGGAGGGAATTTCCGACCATCGGAAATTCCGTCAGAATTTTCCTTTTTTTTAAAAAAAATTTTTACAAATCCAAAAAAATTTGTTTTTTTAAATAAAAATTTTATTCAAAATCCGAAAAAAAAGATTTATAGAAAATTTTTCTTCAAAACTAAAAAAAAAAAATTTAGAAAATTAATACGCATGTAATAATATAATTACCAAATATGAAGTTTTATATATATCTGTCAAAAGAAACATGCAGAATTAAATATTAATTACGGCATACGACATTGTTTTAAATGTACACAAATTACTAAACTATTCACAGTCGGATAAATTTGTGGGATCATCATCATTGTCATTTTCGGAGTCCTCTTCATTGTCGGGATTCAAGTTGATCTGGGTGAAGGAGCCACACTTTGACCTTTGAAAAATCTTAAAACTTTTTTCAGCATGCGCTCTGTCTTCCCCTGTTTCGTGGCTATTTGAGTTATAGCCTCTGCTTGCTTGGTTATGCTCTCATTGAGTAGTTGTGTTTGCTGTCTTGGATCAAAATGCTCAGCTGATGAGTGACGTGCAGCTGCAATAATAACTGATTTCTTCAACTTGACCCCCTCCGCGCCAAAACCGTATATACGATCTTTTTTGTCGAGATTTTCTTTAATCTAAAACTCCTCTTGGGTCATAGGTGGCAGTTGAGAGCCCCCTTGAGTTGCAGTTTGGGAGTACTCTTGCCATTTGTTGTGATAATCCTCCTAAAAATTATAAAAAATAAAACTATTTTATACTAAACCTACAATTGTAACATATGAATTATCTCTAAATAGAATGTGTGAAACTTACATATTTTTTGACAGATTTTTTATCCGCAAAAGTTTTGTCTTTCACCTTACAGTGAGTGTCCTTGAACAATTCCTCACACATGGGCTCCCTACCTAATGTTTGGGGCTGAAAAAAAAAGTAAGCCGCAATTAAATATAAACAATGATGATTTGCGAGAACCTCAATCCATACCATACTTTACATATAAGAAATACGTTTATTAATAATCAAATTTCTTACTAAACGTCTTTTCCTTTCACTAATCGGAATTGAGCCACATGTATGTAACGAATGACTAAAACCTTCAACATCACTCAATCTATTCTTTTTATTTTGTTGACTCAATTTCTTGAAGTTGTCATCGTCACTCCAATGTTTAAGCATATCATTCCAAACATTAGGCGGTAACCACTTCGGTTTTTTGTTGTACTTCCTGGCGTATCCTAGAATGTCCCTGAGTCGAGTTGCACCTCTGTACTCAAAGTTACGTCGTATCTGAGTTTCATTGTCTGGATGCCAGTAGTAGTGTTTCTGCGCCAAAATTGAAGTATATATATTAGTAATTAAACATTCCAAACAATCCAATTACGACTTTCAAATTCATTGTACAGATAATGAACCTTGAACTCATTGAACCAAATGTCTCTCTGAGATTGTGGAACTTCCCCCCACGTGGTCCAAGGACGTGAGTACTTACCTGCAAAGCTTTCGATAATTTTCTGAACTACACCCTGATATGGAACAAAACTAAGAACACAAAAAGAATTTGTTAACAGTAAATACTGTATGTGTCAAAAGAATATGATTAGTGAAGAAGTTACAAACTTCATAATGAACTTACGTGTCACCATTAGGTTGTAAATATATCTTATTATTGGTACTCGCTGTGTCACTTTCAGGTGCAGGACTGTGTCTATCTCTTCCTCCCCCTTCATTTTGGACCCCTTCATTGTGCACTGAGTGACTTGGCATTCTAGGTTGCCCCATAAACGGATTATTATTGAAATGCGAACTAACAGTACCAAACTGTTGATAAAGTAATGGAATAGATGAAACACCACTCATGTAAGGAATATTGGGTTGAATTGGTGGTTGCATACTTGCACCAAACAAAGGTGGTTGCAGGTGGGATTGCTCATTCATACTACCAAAATAATTTTCAAATGGTTGACTTGGATCAAGAAAACCTCCAAACATTCCAGTAAAGGTATTTGGCTCATAATTTTGATTAGCGGGATCATACTGTGGGGTCGGTTGTGGTACTCCTCTACCCGCATCATTCTTGACCGTTCAACCACGGCCACGTCCACCATTGAGTCCAGACATCTAACAAATAAAAACAAAAAAGTAAAACCGCGTCATTTTTGATACTATTGTCAGTGGAAAATTACAGTATATACAGACAATTTTTTTCTGAGTTTGCAATAAAGAAAAGCTTTATACACATGCATAAATATCCATATAACAAAACAATTTAATCAATCATGGTGGAACACATCGTCATCGTCATCATCACCACTTTGCAATGCTGTATTTTCACCATCGTCATCATCAGTGCCTTCATCTTCATCCTCCCATTCACCTTCTTCATTCTCTTCATCACCATCATCATGTTCACCATTCCCATCATGATCATCACCCCAATCATGTCCATCAACATCATCAGCTTCTGCAGTTTCATCGACTAACGTGGTGACTATGACATTGTTCACATTCATGTTTGTAATTCCAAACTGTTGATAGGCAAGTTCTAGATTATCTTTATCTTTAGGAGCACCACGAGGTTTGTTTGGTATAACTACCCACCAATTCGCTTTTCCTGATATCCCCTTATGGTACTTAACATATACCACTTGGGTTGCAACATCAGCAAATATGAATGGGTCAAACTTTTTGTAACGTCCGATATGATTCACCTCGGGATATGGGATAAATTTAGGATAACGTAACCCTCAGGGAACATCTGGGTCAAACCATTCACAATTAAAAAGTACACATTTTTTAATTGGCTCACCCGTGAATTCAACACGAACAATTTCGTGAAGTATACCATAATAATCCCCCGGTACTTCGTCACCCTCCCCAACTCCTTTGACACACACGCCACAATTATATGTTGCTTTACCTTCATTTCTAGCCTTGGTATGAAACCGGTAACCATTAACTTGGCTTGGTACGACAGCTCTTTTTTGAAGTAATGACAATGTGAACTTGGCTTTTGGCTTACACAATCTATTAGTTGACCCTCTTGTAGCCAAGTCCAACTCCTGCCTACTTCACAAAATAGACATATCCATCCTTACTTTGATATCATCCTTTGTTTTTCCCGGAACATCCATCACTGTGTTTATAATATTTTTACAGAAATTTTTCTCAATATGCATCACATCAAGGTTATGCCTCAAAAGTTGATGCTTCCAATATGGCAACTCCCAAAAGATACTTTGCTTTGTCCAATTATGTTCATTCTCCCCAAATCCCGAAATTTGAAAATTGATATCTGTAGTCACTTTAGGCAAAGTCAATATTATATCAGACAACATCTCACCAGGAATCCTTTCGGGGAGGGCCAATGTGTATGCTCTTTTCTTTGCGAAAAGCAACTTTATTAGCTTTAAAACAATGATTGCGAGGTAAGAACTGACAATGGCAATCGAACCAAGATGGCTTTCGACCATACTGTAAATGAAATGCACAATTCTGATGCACACAAACTGGACATGCTAACAACCCATGCGTACTCCAACCAGATAACATGCCATATGCGGGAAAATCATTAATAGTCCACATCAACGCGACATGCAATCTAAAAGTTGCACCGCTTGAAACATCAAATGTATCAACCCAAACATTCCACAGCAATTTCAACTCATTAATTAAGGGTTGCAAGTACACATCAATCCTGTTCTTCGGATTTGTTGGACCCGGAATAATACAACTTAAAAACATGTATGGAGTAGTCATACACATTTCGGGAGGTAAGTTATAAGGTGTTACCACAATTGGCCACACAGAATACGATCTTCCAGATATGAAAAATGGTGTGAAACCATCAGCACAAAGACCTAACATCACATTCCGAGGCTCTGTTGCGAAGTTTGGATACTTTTGGTCGAAATGCTTCCAAGCTAAACCATCTGACGAATGTCGGAGAACACCCGATTCTTGGCGGTGCTCATGATGCTATCTCATATGGACGACAGTCTTTTTTGAGACATACAATCGTTGCAATCTCGGGATTAAAGACAGGTAGTGCATTTTTGCATATAGTACATCCTTACGACCTCGTTGGTTGGATTTCTTCGGTAATTGTCTTCCATGTCCACAAAATTTGCATGCGGACAAACCCACATCTTCTTTATAATAAAGTATGCAACTATTCGGACAACAATCAATTTCCTGAACATCCATACCCAAGTCTCTCACTTTTTTGATCTGCTGATGATAATTTTTGGGAATGCCACTTTCAGAAGAGCATATATCTTTCATCAGACCAACAACTTCATTGAAACAACGTTGAGACATGTTGTGCCCTGATTTAATGCTCAATAGCCTCACAGATGTTTCAAGTTCAGTTATGTCACACCCTTCATACAAAGGTCTCTGGGCAGATTCAAGCATAGTGTAAAAAGTCTCAGGATTTACATCATGAGGACTACTTATGTTCATTTCATTAGCTTGGAACACTGCATGCACCATGTTCTCCATATGATTATGATCGTTGTGATCATAATCAAAATTCATAGAATGTGAACTACTTGCACCCCGTATTTCCGAATTATTTTCTTCTCCATGACTTGTCCAATACCAATAATTTTTCACAAATCCCTTTCTATACAAATGAGACTTTACAACGTCAGGCGCAAAATATTGCATATTCTTACACTTGGCACATGGACATCTATAAACTCCATGAATTTTATACTCCTCTTGCTTTCATGCAAATTCATCAAACATATTAACTCCCATCAATCACTCATCTCTAAGTCCATGTCCATTAGGATTTCTTCTTCTATACATCCATTGATGATGCAACGGCCCATCCATATGTTCCTAATATGATTTCCTTAATTGTTACGTACACTACAATTAATTGTAATAAAAATATTTCAGAAATGTATTGAACCAGTTCAACATATATATATGAATTACATAAAAATATATTTAACAAAACTATTAAATATATCATAACACACCTAATAAAGCATTAAACATAAATTACATAATTTATTTCACACTTCACATACTTAAATAAAAATTAAACATACTTAACATACTTAAACATTTCAACCAAAAATTCAAGGCACTACATATTATTTGTAAAAATAAATGTAATCAAACATCAAACACAAATGAAATTATTACTTCATACTTCATTCAAATAAATAAATCCAAACCAACTTAATTACATATAATACAATTCACATACTTAAAAAACGTTAATATATATCACAAAGCAAACAAAATATAAACATACTTAAAAACTTTAAAGTATTCCCTAAAACAAAACACATTACACATGTGTAATATACTTCAACATTTCATAATAATTATATAATAATTAGAAATGTACATATTTATCATATTTTATTCCACTTATTCAAATAAATACACTTCACAAATGAAATTAAAATTTAACATAATTTACATCCATATGTTACGAACAAATAAACTTTATATTAAACCAATCAAATCATATGAAAAATTAACTACGTCTCAAAAAAAGCATATTATTCACATATTCACCAAAAATTAATATACATAACAAATCGAAAAAAACACGCACTTAACATTATTAAACCATTTACCAAAACAAAACATATATTAAATTAGAATTATTCCACATATTACACATGCTGTTTAATTATTCAAAACAACATACGTCACATATTAAATTAGAATTACATAATACTTTTTCCTTATCATAAAAAATTCTCACAACACCTCAAATACAACAATTAATGTAACTAAACATATATGCTAAAAATAATTAATTTCACATAATAATATTATTTTTCTACATAGGTCTCATTAAACAACAATCACAAATGAAACCACCGATTTCACACCTTATCTAATTAAACAAAACCAAACAAAAAAATTACCATTAACATACTTACTAAACTTATATTAATATATACTTAACATATATACATAAATTCACAAAAATAACAAGAAAATCAAACATACTTTAAAATTCATACATGGTTAACATATTTAACATTTTATAATGAGGGAACTCATTTTACTTAAATTAATCACATCAATAAAACATATTACACATGCTTAACATACTTAACAATTTAAAATAACAAACTAAACAAACATACTTCCAGATTAAAATTCACAAAAATGAACATAATTTTAAAGCGAAACAATTCTACTAACCTTCAAACGCGGAAAATCAAACGGATTACCGGCGGCGACAGGCGAGGCGGCAGCGAGACTACGGTGACATGGCTGGGACGGTCACACTCGAAAAATTTAAAACGTACAAAACATCAATTAACTTAACTATTTCAACTTTAAACAACGTATTAACAAAAAAATAACTTACCGATCACTTTTCTGATCACCAAAACCTTCAACCCTCGCTTTCTCTCTCTTCCCTCTCTTCCTCTTCGAGACCTTCTCTCTCTAAATTTTACAATTGCCAGCGAAACAAACCCCCTCTCCAAAATTTAAAAACAAACGCGGTAGGTCGCCTCAAGATGCACAAAATGGACCGACGAACACCGACGGATTTTCCGATGAATCCGACGGTTTCCGACGGAATTTCCGACAAGCAACCTTTCCGTCGGAAATTCCGTCGGAAATCCTGCTGTCCGTCGAGCCCCGCCTGCTTTTCCATTGGATTCTCTGGTACTTTCCGATGTTCAATTTACTCGTCGCTTTTTCGTCGGGGATCCACGGCGTTTTTGTAGTTTGTGTGTGTGTGTGTGTGTGTGTGTGTGTTTAGTTACGTAGAATGCTCCATATGACGGTCACTTTTGTTGATGGAAAAAAATATATATTATCACACTACACCATTTTTTTAATCATATCACAATATACTTAATAATGAATCAAACATAGCTAACCTAATTTTAGTGTAGAAATGAAGGTGGGTATAAAATGATAGTGTTGGTTGTTAATTTTAAATTTCTAATTATTGTATAGTGAGAGAAAAAATTCCTCAACAAAGTTAATGATGGCCACTAAAAATATAAATAAATAACATAATTAGATTATTACTTGTAATGTACATATAATAAAACTTACACATAATTCTTACTTTCTAAAACGCCTGATTCTTAATTTCTACAACTTCTCCACCCATTTTCTCCAATTACATTCAACAGAATTTTTATATTTATATATTTCATGCCATATATATGCGAAAGCTAGGTTTCTTCAATTTTGTTTAAGGATAAAGTTTTATTTAGTTTAACTTTTCATTCCTTTTATGCCAACTCAATGTAAAATAAATGTTATGGTAATACTTTTCTAAACTTCCTGATTTTCAACTGAATTTTTTTTGGTTTAAAAGTAATCCAAAAATGACTGTTGGTTAATTAATTTTTAAAAATTTAGAAAACTAGTATAAAATGATGGTGCTTGTTATAATAAATGGGAGGCAACTGGTTGGCTGAATATAATTATGATTAAGGGTTGAATGGGTGAGAGTGTATAAATTTTTATAATTATAAATTTAAGAGGTGGTGCATCTAACACTAGAAAAAGAGGGGTGAGCAACAAAAAGGGGTATTTGGTTCCAGATCCAAAATCGGTTTGATCCTGGCGGGTATGGGTTTGGATTCGATACAAAATTTAATGAATTCGGACTAGTTTCGGAACCAGTTAGACTGGTTTCGGGACCGCCTACAAAATTTATAAAATTTGGACTCGGATCTGGACCCGGACCAATTACCCAGTACCCGATCAAAATTTAATGAATTTTGATGAAAAAATGTAAAACATAAACTCTTATTCTTCAAGTGATATATCTTTTATACCAAGATCTCACTCCTGACTATCTCAATTTACCCCTTTGTTTTTTTTCGCTTTCAATTGATTCCTGCTTACTCTTTATGTACCCCGATCGGCATGGATTTCTTCCTTCAAGTTTTAACTCTTCTCCTCATGAACCTTGTTGCTTAATACATATTTGGTTTTATATTATTTTGATAGTTCCCCTCTCTTTCTCTCTATTTCAAGTGAATTAAAGTAATTTTTGGGTTTTTCATTTGTTTTGTAATCTTGATTGGCGGGTTTATAATTAATATTATCTCCAATCCTTTGAGTTTATTTTAAAGTACATGAATCTTCTTTACTGCTTATTTCATATTTAATTTAGCATTACAATTTAGTTTTTAGGAAATTGGCTTCAAATATGAGTTCTCAACTTCTTTCAATTCTTCACTCTCCGGGGAAAAAATGAGAACAAAAAAAAATTACTAAGCAACCGGCCGGGTACCCGGAATGGACTCGGTTCTGACTGGATCCAGGACCGGGTCTAAATTTTAGAATCTGGGTCTAACTGGGTCTGATTTCGGTTCCTGTTCCTAAAATTTCAACCAGGTACCCGGTCCCGCTCACCCTTACCTGCGTTTACTCCAAAGTGAATAACTTCCAATGGCCGATATTTAATTGTAGTAAATTAAATTAAGCTAAAAATATAGAAAATGCAAGTTTATGTTTGAAAATTGATGTGCAAAATACTACTGAGTAAATTATGAAGTTGTACGACGTTTTCCTTGAGTGGTCCCAACGAAGATTGCATTGAATATACGTTTCATCCACTTACAATGATTAAGGAATTTATGAGAATATATTTATTGAAATATATCACATTTAATTTTATTCATAACAAAATTAAATTAGCAAAATGCTTGAATATAAATTTGAATTGAGATTCTATCTTCAAATGAGTTGAATGTATACATCAAAAAACAAATTTAAGCCAAAGCAACGTTATTTGAAGATCAAAAAAAGTGAGCTAATTTGGTAAACTAATCACCGTTAACGTTTAGAAGCTTAAGTTGCCTTTCCTCAAACGGTGTCAAATGACTATACAATTAAATACTGTATAATCAAGGTAAAATAGTCTATTCAACCAGTTCGAGAAAAGAAGAATTTATCTTCATATATTTGACAGCAAGTCGAGGAAGCTAAGGAAGATCAAAGAAGCTAATGAAGCGTTCTCTGTAGTCAAGAAATAAAGTTATGTTTATCTAGGATTCCCTGTTGCTTATCGTCAGTTTTTCTCCATAAGTGTTTTTACAAAATCATTCTTTTGTAAAATGTTTTCACAAAATTCTATTTTGTGTGTCTCTTGGAATCAGCCTCTCTACGGGCAGGAATGTCGGTAGAGATAAGACTGTCAACATATGAATCTCCCCAAATCCCGCGAAAGTGAGACTCACACTAAGAGTAGGAGGTGTTGTTGTTGTTGTTGTTGTTGTTGTTCTAAGATTCGCTTTAATGGCTATTGAGTACTCTAAATAATCTTATCATACTGAGAGCTCCATAAATAAAAGATCAAACAAAAGAAGCATACACTACACCGAGCTATTCAACTCTCTCATACACTCAAATCGATGTTGTACTGTACTGTATACTTCACCCAAAAACCTTTCATGTAATTCTTGTAATACCCATGAGACAAGAGGGTATGTAAAAATTCTTTCGTAATCAAATAGTATTTTGTAAGCTTAAGGAGGACTTTAGGTTGAATTTTCTAAGATGTACTTCGAGCGGGATGTGTTGTTTGTGAACTAGAGATAGCTGTTGTCAAGGGGTAACTCAACATTCAGTTAGTATAAGTTGATGAAATCTCATGCCTTAAGTTTATTGCTGGAGTCAAATAGTTATGCTTGATCTCTTTTTTTTTTTGGGGGGGGGGGGGGGGGGGGCGCCGCGGGGTAGAAGAGGGGCAAAGGCGCAAAGCCCCGAAAGACTTTGAACGAATCATACTTTAGTTAGATAACTTATCACATTCATGCTAGCTTAGCTGTACAGCAACTGAAACAGTCAACCCACGCATGTTGGACTGAACGTAAAGTGGTAAACTAAAGCAAGTTCATGTCAACATGATCATATAGAAAAAATCCAATTTGACTAAGTCAAATGATCCTAACATTGACTTAAATTCAGACTAGCGTAACTAAAAATCATAATGACTTTCCTGTCAGATTTACTTGAAAATTGACCACCTTCTAGATCAAATTGAGGTAAAATAAATCCTGCATCTTATTTTTGAATTACTGTTCTAAATTAATCAAGTACAGAATTAACAAAATATGCAGATTTTACAAGTAAGATTCAAGAAGAAATTATTGCTATTTAAAATATGAAAATATAGAATTTGTTCTTCGATATAGACTCATCATAAACTTGCATTATTACGCATATCATTTATTTCAAAGAGTCTAATATGAGAACATGTTTATTAAAATGTATTGTATTTATTATTCTCATACTGAAATTGGTATTCTAATTTTTGACATGTTTGGTTTGAATTGGGGGTGAGGAATACGCTGAATATATGTAAACAAAAGACATTCAAGCCCACAACCAAGTTCATAACTTATATTCGTCTGATTAACTGTTTAGTTATAGTCAAATATTGAAAAGAGTATAGCGTACGCAAGTTATTGAAGAGAGTGTAGCCTACGTACACAACCTAGTTCATAACTTATATTCATCTAATTAAGTGTTAATTATGATCAAATGTTATACTTCACTCCCAATTTAATTACTCTTGTGATATCTGTGAGGTAGGAGAGTTGAGTAAATTCTCTTGTAAACAATTAGGTGTTGCCAGGTCATAAACGACTTTGGATCCAATAAGCATGTCTATAAGGGACCTTGAGTGGATTAATAGAGTTCTATAGTTAGCTTTGAGGCAATTAAGGGCCTGTGAGAGACTTTAATCGAATTTGTTCATAGGAGACTTTGAACAGATTATCAGTGTTCCAGAGTAAGCTCTGACGTGTCGTCAACGTGCTGTAGAGACAAGTCGATATGTTGTCACTCACAAGGAGGAGCCTTGGGTAGAGACTAGATCTGTCGGTTCGGACAGGCAAGTTAAATACGAATCAGGTATATTTCAGTTCGGGTAAAATACAGGCGGGTGTATTTTGGGTTCGGGGTAAAATATGGGGGGTGTATTTTGGTTTTACGGATTTTGAATCAACCCAACAGGTTTAGAGCGCTTTTTCTACGAGTATTTTTTCTTTTTTCAAAATCAAAAATCATGCATATTCATTACTCAAAATTGTCAGTATTTCATGAAAATACATGATAATTATAATTTCTCAAAAGAATATTAAAATATTTAAAATTTTTATTATAATATGTGAACATCTTGTATGGGTAGACAAAGAATCAAGCCCCACTTGATTTTGGATTGATCGACACGTACATTGAAAGAAGGTCAATATCGGGTCGACCATTTATGGGTTATAGCAGTTTGACCGCTAATAACCTATTTAATAGTTTAATATTTTTATTAACTAACCTACCAATATTCAATTAGGTAAAACTTTACTAATGGGCCGACCCCAATACGAATACGGCTAGCCATTTTTCTATTACTAACATCATAGTTCAAGACTAGTTAGAATGAAAACCAAATAAAATTGAATAAAAGAAGTACCAGATACTATCTTGCAGTTATAATATCAAAATTTTAAATTATTACAAATTAATTAATTTTAAAAAATAATTAGACATATTTGTTTAATTAAAGTATATAATAGTATGACTTGCGCATTTTTAATACTTATCTTCCTTTAAATTAACTTTTTTTTAGAGATTAGATAGTTATTTCATGCCATTTTATATCCATTTTTAACATTTTTTCATTTAAAAGTTGTGTACGATATTATTTTCAGAGAATGGAGAAGAAAAAGTGAGGTTGTTATTGTTTAATTTGTAAATAGATGCAATAGTTATAAAATGTCTTTTTAAACTATTCGATAAAAATGACTAACCGTTATTGTTAAAAAGTATAAATTAGAGAAAAATCAAAAACTAAGGATATAATGTTTGGATTAAGCGTGCAGGTTTGGATTCGGATCGGGGTTGACCCGCTAATTGGCGGATTTTTTGAATTTGGGTCAAAAAAATCGTGTTCAAAATCCAAAATTTTCGAGCGGATTCAAATCAGATCAATTTTTGCTAGGCCCAATAGAGACATAGTCCGTTTAGAAGGATGAACTTAAATACATATTGGTTTTGTCCCCTTTACGTTCTTCCATTGCTCATGATCTCCGAGTTATATATATCTTCTGTTTTCGGAGTCCCTGAATTTCTACTTTATTCACCATCTCCAAGGTTATAGCACAACTTTATTCACCATCTCTAAGGTAATCTACCCTACAGACGATGAAAAAAAAAATGAGTATGATTCCTCCCGTGTGATGCACGGATAGTTTTTTTTTTGAGTTTTTGTATCTAGTAGACGTATGTACAAAATAATGATTATACAATATTTTATGTACAGTTTTTAAAATTAATATTTTTCAAACTTAAAGTACTGTTAACGTATATATAAAATTTCGTATATATAAAATTTCTTATATATTAAAATAGATTATGATTTACTTACTTGAATATGTATACAAATGTTAATATTAATGAATTTGATACATGATTCCTTGTATATTGTTAGAATTTATATTTTGATCGATATAAAGACAAAATATAAAATTATCATACACTTTGCATATCTAAGAAACTTTCACATAATGCAATAAGAATAATAATATGTGTTAAAGGAAGATAGTCTTACCATCCAAAAACTGTTAAAAAATATAATGACATTTGGCAGAATAACATAATGCTTGACTTTGTAATAATTACTATTAAAATATAATGATTTATCTTCTAATATATTCAAACAATAACAATGAATTTTTTTTTTTAGAAAAAAAATGCAAATTATGTAAGAATAATATTTGTCAAAATTTTAGAAGGTTTTATTTTATTTTTCTATAACCATGCAATGCATTGAAACAATTTTGAATTAATCTAATTGTAGTAACTATAGGTGACAGCTTTAGTAAATTATGTTCATAATGCATGTAATTTGTGGAAAATTGTTTGAGCATATTTAAAAAAGTACAGTAATTTTTTAAAAGATAAGTTGAAAATCCATGGCTAGAATTATTTGTGAATGGGAAAAAAATCATTTTAAAAATCATTTGAGAATCTATCAAAATAGTACAATATTTTTTTAAAAAAAAAGTGGAAAAATGCCCTCCCAGGATTAATTGTGCATGGAAAAAAATCAATTTATAATATCTTAAATAAAATTTGAATTTTGCACTATTTTTTAAATTCAATTAGGTAAAATAATTTTACGTGATTCATAAATTATTTATTATTTATATAACAAATTATTTGTAGTAAAATCACGTGGGTGTAATGGCAATGGTGAAAACATCTTTTGGGGGAGTGATTTGTGCCAATGAGCCTCCTGTCTCCTGACACACCTGTGTATTTCTTAGTAAATCAAAATTACCCCACAAATTGATGGTTTCAATAGTTGCTTGCTAATGATTACGTGTTTATTCCTGAATATTTATTTTGACTCTTTTTCAGCAATTCCAATAAAGTAAAGTATCCCGTGTTGGTCTGTATTCTGTTCTGCGCATCACAGACATGAGAAACCTGAACGTCTTCGTTTATATAATAAGTGGACAAATTCTTTGGGTGTAATAGTTGTTGGTAGTAATGGCATTAAGATATATATATTTTTTTTCTCTATAATTGTCTCACATAGAAAATTTTGGTATTTGGTGTGGAGTTTATATTTTCCCTTCTTACTTAGCCTTGTAGAATGATTTGGGCTTAGTTTTCCTAGTGGAATAGGGAAACGTGACCACCACGTGCACGCCACCCGCTGGCCCGGCTAGGCCGGACGCAGGCTATTAGAGTAATATTGTTTAATTTTTGTCCGTTGGCCTTCCTGGTCAACGATTTTACACTAATTTCTCTACAGTTTATTCTAAGCCACAACTATTTTTGACAGTCCACAATTTACTCCAGGCCACACCTATTTGTGGCAACCCACAATTTCCTCCAACCACATCTATTTTTAGCATCTTCCTCTCCACTCCAAAGGCTAGTTCTCTCCTATAAATACAACATTCTTCGACTACAGAAAGCACACAGCAACATTTGCTCTTCTCTTCTCTTCTGTTCTCTTCTTCTTTTGTTATGTTCTATCCTCTCTCTTTTTTGGACAATTCTATACTACGTGTTCCAAATCTCTAGTCTCGAGTGCACGAGTTCAGATGCTCACTGTGTTAACCGTGGGGAACAATTGGTTGATTTGATTTGCACCGCGGTCAAGCCAAAATTGCTTTTAGGGAAGTTGTATACAATGGCACAGTGTTAACACACTCTCTCTATACCATTGATTTGCTCACAATATTTCCTACAATAGTAGAAATTTTTTATTATTATACTTCTTAGTAATTGTGTATTCATAGTAATTAAGATCCGTAATTATCATCAAAATGTATTCAATATCTATGACATTCCATATTATAATAGTAGAGATCTTTTATTATTTATTATTTTGTTAAAATAAGAATTCATGTGACTTGAAATTAGATTTGAATTAGATTAGGAAAATTTTAAAGCTCTAGAAATTTGACACGTGTTACATGTTAGGTTTGAGATTTAATTTGTTTTAATACTAGATAGATAGATAGATGAGAGAGACAAACTTACATCAGTCTCGCCAATGCTCAACTGAAGTTTAATACCCGATTAAAATTGAGTAAAGAGCTCTATTATAGTTGATATTAAAAATATTCGTACATCAAAAGTTTTCTGCAAAGTAAAGGAAGGAATAATCCAGCTTTTGGCATTAATGTAAAGTGAGTCACATCTTATATCGCCTATGCATTGTCGTCTTTCACACAATTTTGGTGAATCAGAAGGGCAACCTATGGAAGCAGAAGGAAACCAATATAAAATAATGATCGAAAAAAAGAGAATTTTCCTATACAGATAAAACGAAATCAAAGTGTTCTTTTGCCTTTATCCTTTTGTCTCATTTCAGTCTTTTTAACTCTTCTTTTCCCACCCAGGTGACGCACTCAACTTTGTGTAAATTAGCCAGAGGGTCATTGTCTACGATGAAAAGTTTGTGTTTATTATTGTTAAGGTTGAAGCATGAGCGCAAACTTTTCTGTGTGGCTAATCCCTTGGCCATGGGATTTTATAAACACATTAGGTACAAAGAGCCGAGATCTTACCCTAATATATTATCCCAAATATATGATCGGATCCCAACTTTATGATCCCAATATGTTGTCCTAATAATTATACTGTTACATTTTTTCTATGAACTAAAAAATTAATGTATATGTACTAAAAAATAACTAATCAATGACAAGGCCAAAAATACACAAAAATTCAAAGTTCCACCCAAAATAAGCTAGTAATGATTTTGAATGAGTATGTGAATTCATATTAGAACTAATACTTTTGTACATTTTGTGTCTTGCCAAATAGCATGGGTTTTTTCTTGGAAAAAAAAAATCTTTGCACAAGTGGTAAAGTACTCACCTTTCAAATGCAAAAGTATCACCCCTTGTAATTGAAAAAGCTTACCCTTATATATACATCTATATATATATTTA
>JACYFF010002017.1:60909631-60929201 GCA_017589665.1 Selenicereus undatus
TATATATATATATATATATATATATATATATATATATATGTATGTATTTATATGTGTGTGTATATATATATATTAGCATTATTTTTCTCCATAAAAGGTGGTTCAGGCATCACTAGGTTTTGTACGTAGTTTGCATCAGGTTAATAGCGGATTTGTCTTAATTAGCCCTTTGCTAAAAAATTTGTTATAAAATTCTAATAAATAATTTTATTTTTTGAAGAGGATATCTATAAAAATTAATAGGCAGCCATCGAATCTAAAATGTGATCACCTCATACAAAATTTCTGAAATTATAACACTGCGTGACTTATATTGAAACATTGAGATATTGTAGAATTTTTGCCACTAGTGGTGGATCTTACCTTGATCATTAAAAAAAATGACCACCAACAATTACTTACTGATCAATTACTGTTTTATATTTTATTAATTATCACTTGCTGGCTAATGTGCTTCAATTATGTTTGTTTTATTTTCTTAGCTTTAGTCTTCCCCCCCCCCCCCCCAACCAAAAAAACCATGAATCATGATATAATCTAAATCAAGTGCATACATCCAACTTCTTTTTTTTTTATTCAACAGAGCTATGAAGTACAGAAATGGATATATCATATAAACAGAAGAAATTTTGGATGTACGACATTTTTAAAATGTTACAGACAGCAGGAATGAGGAATATTAGATCAAGAGGGATATTATGGTGAGCTATGTTTGGCAAAATTAATTGTTTGAGCAGTGGATAACTATTTAGATAGTGAATAGTTAATTGAGTAGTGGATAGCGGATAAACTTTAGTGGTTAGCTAATAGGCGTTGTGGTAGCAAATTATAATTTTATGTAATTTGGTGCGTGTGTAATTAATGAGATACGCATATGTAAGGACACACTTCCCCAAAATCGGACATGTAAGGATGCTTGAAACATAAGAGCTATAGCAACATTAAGGAGATGACGATTTTTCCATTCAACCCAACCATTTTATTGAGGGGTGTCGACACATGAGGTCTCATGAAGCATTCCCCATTTAAGAAAATAATCTTGCAATTAATTCTCGTGTAGTAAATTTGTTCAATTGTCACTTCATACTCTTTTACCATGAGTCCCAAAGTGAGTTTTTTTACCATGAAACAAAACTGCACAATAAGCTCCCAAGTTTCTTATTTATCTTTAAGAAGGTAAACCCAAGTAGCACGACTAAAATCATCCACAATGCACAAAAAATAGTAGCAACCCAATAAAGACTGGGTATGATAATGCCACCACGAGTCACAATGTATCAAATCAAATGGTTTACTTACTCTATTTTCACTCAAACTATTTCTGTTTGTTTTGCCCTATGGCACACATCACAATAATCCAGGAAGTCTTTATTCAACTAATAATTGCAAAGCGCAAATAATGAAGCTAATTAAGCTACAATGCGAAGGATGTCCCAACTGTTGATGCCATCTTATAGGATCTACTTTCTTTGTTGTTGCAAAGGCCGATCTACCATGCAAACTCCTCAAATATTACACCCCGTTCCCCGGAGCACCTGCTCCAATAAGTGTCTTCGAGGTGAGGTTCTATATAACACGAAAGTCAGGCCCATAAGAAACAACCCAATTTTCATCTTGTGCTACTTTATGAACTAAAATGAGGCTCTGCATTTAAATGTTGGAGTGTGTAGCACGTTTTTTAACCAAATTTCGAGCTTAAATTGAACCATGCCCGCCTACTCAACTTTAAACTGTCATTCATTAGGCTGTGAAAGAATAATAGGTACTGACAGGCCATAAACGTTTGCGGCAAAATTTGCGTCATGTGATGCAACGCACCCAAATCTAAAACCAATTGCAAAGAATTAATATGTAAAGACTTACCACTCATTTTTTCAAACTTTCTTTTGACTTTGCCTCTCCTCAAAGAGGGAAAACAAGTAGTCTACCTGTGATTGTGTGAACACAGAAAACCTATTTCTCGACCCAACTCGTGACCATTCTCTGTTTTGCGACTGCCTATGAAATCCTGCATATTCAGCCCACCGAATCCCAGATTGGGCGACTTGGCAACAAAATTTGAGCTCCTTTCCAGCTCCTCTGTTTCCCGCCATTATTGTCCCCTCGCCTACTTCTTTACCACGACTCTTCTCGCTGTTGCCCCAATTTCAAGGGTTCATGGTTGATATGAGGTTTCCCGAACCGCCACCAGAGTTTTGCTAGTTAGAAAGATGATTTCTCCAATTGGCAGGATATTAGACCAGTTCATAGCATTGGTGTCGCTCATGCCCTAATTTCTGACAGTCTGAACACTTGGGATTGTACTGCTTTGAAGGCTGCCCCTCCATGACAGATCTAGGTTCAACAATTTAAGTGAACTACAACTGCCTTTCTCCACGAACAATAGCAGCATACGCCTTATTTAGGTTTGGCAGGAGCTCATGCGATAGGATATTAGACCTCACTGTGTTGTATTTGTTGCGATCGAGTCCCATCAAGAATTGATGGACATCTTCTTGTTCAAGCATGGAAGCCACAACCTTCCCACACTTACAGTCACATATGCAGGCAAGCAACAATTGGTATGTAGCAAGTTCATGCCACAATGCCTTTCGTTTTGTGAAGTATTCAGTCACTGTGGGATTTTCTTGTGCAATCAAAGTTATCTTCCTTGTTAACTGGTGAACCCAAATTGCATTAGCTTGTGAATACCTCTCTTCTAGGTCAATCTAAATCGCTCTGGCCATGTTTGCATGTGCGATAGCACCATGTAAATTTTTTGCTATAACGTTGTATAGCCAAGCCATAACTGTTGAATCGCACTTCTCCCAAGCATGAACATTGAAGATTGTGCTTGCTGGTTTTGTCAAAGTTCCATCCACGAATCCAAGTTTGTTTTTGGATTTGAGGGCATTGATAACCAATTGTGACCAATTTCCATAATTGTCCCCGTTGAGTATCGTGAGACTGACGATGTATCCAGCTGGGTGATCAGAGCTATTAAGGAAGTATGGCAATTAAGGATCATTGTAACTCAAAGCAATTTGTTTTTGTGTGGTTTCTGTCATTGCTGGATTCAACATGTTTTAGAGCAACAAGCCTTACTGTTTTAACTCTGATACCCTGTAAAGGTTGAAGCTTGGGAGAAAATTTTTCTATGTGGCGACTCCTATGGCCATGGGATTTTATATACAAACACATTAGGCTACAAAGAGCGGACATCTTATCCTAATATATTATCCCAAATTTATGATCCCAATATATTATCCTAATAATTATACTGTGACATTTTTTCTATGAACTAAAAATAATGTATATGTACTAAGAAATAACTAATCAATGACAATGCCAAATATACACAAAAATTCAAATTTCCACTCAAAATAAGCTAATAATGATTTTGAATGAGTATGTGAATTCATTAAAACACTATTGCCGATCATTATCTTAATAAAAACATCATCCTTGATTTGTACAATATGTATGTTTAGTTCATGGTATTATAATGGACCATTACTCAGTTTGTCACTGTGTTATATTATCTTGCTTTTCTTCGGTAGTTGGATGATGAAACCTCATAGAGGTATTTTCCCATCGGCATTCCAACAGAATTTTAACAAGAATCTCTACTTTTTTGATAATATTGTAATACATAATTATCTCAGTATAATTGAGTTTTTAATTTGTTTTGATAGATCATTACTAAAAAAGTGCAAAATAACGACGAAATTCAACGACGGACAATTATGACGACGGAAATAGCGACGGATAATTTGTATTAGGAAAAAGTCAGACTCCGCAACGGACATGGCGATGAAAATCTAAATCCGTCGCTAGTGTTCAGTACTGGCGACGGAATATCCGTTGTCACATCAATAAAAAATCAATTTAATTTCAAAATAGCAACAGAAAGTCCGTCGCCAGATGAAAAAAATTCAAATTTTAAAAAAAATTGGAGCTAGGGATGGAATTTCCGATGCTAATTCCGTCGCCACCCCAATTTAATCTCAATATGGCGACGGAAAAGAAAATTTAAAATTTTAAAACAATTGGGGCTGGCGATGGATTTTCAGTCGCTAATTCCGCGCTGCCCCAATTAAATAAATCCAGATCTGGTTTAGAATTCATTCGACACTCGCGATAGAGAAAGAGAGGCGGAATCGCTTAGCAAACTCCCACCGCCCACGTCGCCGACCACCGCTGCTGCCGCCTTACTTCGCCGTCGGCCGCCGCTGCCACGCCCCTTAGCTGGTTGTTTTGAGCATTTTTGAAGTAAATTTTCTCAACTAAACTAATTGTAATTTCTACAAATTTTTCTATTATATTGTTAGAATTTCATAGTTAGTTCATATTTATGTTGAAATGTAGTATTTGTGTGAGGTTATTGCTTTAATTTATTTCAAGATTTAGCTAAATGCGATTTAGGGTTTAGGTTTGGTAATTTGAAACTAAAATTTGATATGTTGGTAGAATGAAATGCTTTAGGTGATAATGTTGTTGAAATGTGGTATTTGTGTGAGGTTATTACTCTAATTTGTTTGAAGATTTTGCTCAATACAATTTAGGGTTTAGGTTTGGAAATGTAAAGTTAAAATTTGATATGTTGGTGGAATGAAATGTTTTAGTTTATAATTTTGTTGAAATGTGATGTTTGTGTGAAGTTGTAGCTTTAATTTGTTTCAAGATTTTGCCAAATGTAATGTAGGCTTAGGTTTGGTAATTTTAAGTTGAAATTTGATATGTTGGTGGAATAAAACACTCAAGTTTGGATGAATTATTAGTTTTTTGAAATTCGTAAAAATATAAGTATATTTGTAGAAATTTATAAGTAAACATATGTAATATATAATTGAGTAATTTATGTAATTATTATTGTTTAAATTAAAAATAATTCTTTTGCAATAACTTATGTGGTTATTTATGAATGGTCATCCACATCGTAGATGAATGTATAATAGATTATTGCCTGATCGTAATGGTTATACGCAAGAATTTCTAAATGAAGTAAATCAATTAGATAAATTTGCACGTAGGCAGACAGAATTTTTGAATTTTCAAAATATCTGTTAGCTAACTATTATGATGTTTGAGTAAACGGTCGATATATGTAATTGTTATATATTTGTACCTGCATTTGTTGTCAACTATTTCAGGTATTGTTGAATTATTCAAGCGCACTCACAAACTCCATGGCAAAGAAGATGTCCTTTGGGTTGACAAGAAATCACAAACAACATATGTAAGCTATTCTCAATTATCAATCTTTATTAGTAGTTCAAACTGGACTCATATACTTTAATTTCATTAACTGTAACATATATGATTTTTTGCAAATGTTGTGATATTGTAGGAATTTTTTGAATGCGAATTTCAAAAAGCAATCAACTCCCAAGAGGCCTGGGATGGCACTTCTCAAAATTCATCCCAACCACTTTCAAATCCAAATGAGTTATAGATGAAGACGTAGAAGAACAAAAAAAGGCCGTATTTATGGCATGGGCGATGAGCCGATGAGATTGTCAACATTAGAGAATCATGTCATTTCTGTCCCACTCATCGAGCCGATACAGTTTTAATATTAAAGTTTCAATGAACATTGTCATACGATAAGTTTATTTAATTGATATACTAATGTTAGGTACTTCACATAGATGGTTGTCAGCAGTTACATGTTATATGTCATCTCAACAAGAGTTGAATGATTTAAGGGGTGTAGTAACCAAATTGGGAGGTGAGCTAACTTCACAAGCTGAAAGTTACCAATTGCTTATGGAAAAATGTAAGCAACTGGAGGAATCCAACAAACTGCTCACCCAAAGCAACCAGCAACTGAGCCAGTAAATGATGAACATCGATCAGCAATTGCAAGCTTTTTTTCACATGCAACAAGTTTCTGACTCGAGATCTCAACTACTCGTTCCTTAGCAGCTACAACATAATGAGGATAAGAATCAAGAAGATGATGATCCTCACCTTGGTGATTGAGTACGTTGCGGTTTTCCCCCAGTTGGTGGCTCTCCTCATTGGTTCTTTATGGAGTACACAACTTGGTGCCCTTGGTGTTTGCTTCTCCTTGCTTCTCCCTCTTCTTCTTGCTACTTGCTTGCTTCTCCCTCGACAGTGCCTTGCTGCTTAATTCATTCCCCTTTTTTTGGTGCTTGTTTCTCTTCTTCTTCTAACTTAATTTCACTTTGATTAACTAGCAACTTGTAGTTTGCTTGAGATTTGTGGTTTGTGATATATACCCTTCGTTTGAGACTTTTTGTTTGTGAATTGAAAACAATTGGTTTCAAGTGTTGCTTTATATGTGATATTCCATATGTTTATAGTTTGAAAATTATTGAGAACGCTTCGAATGAAGTCATACTTGAAGTCATTGGGTGTTCATGAAATGAATATTTTTTGTAAATTTCTTACAGAGATTTAAATGTATGTATTGAGGGATACTATAAAAAACAAGCGTTTTTATTTTTAAAAAATTACAAATCTAGCGACGGACTGGCGACAGAATACAAGATTTTATTTTTATTCCGTTGCTGACTTCTCCGCCTTTATCAGCCGCCAAAAATTTGGTTTGTCACTGCGGTCGTCGCTAGGTTCGTCACCAGGTACGCAGCGACGAGCAGAAATCCAACAACCATTTTCCATCGCCAATTCCGTCACTAATCTGTCTTTTTTCATCGCTGATTCTGTTGTTATTTGGACTTTTTTTTGTAATGGATGTATTCTAACTGACTAACCCGCTGTGTATATACTTGATAAACCTCAAATTTGACCCATTTTCGACTCTAATTCTTCCCCTCTTCTCCTATAATCTTTTGACTAATCTTAGCAAAAAGGGGGTTGAATACACTTTCTTGACCTATTATGCGCTAAGTTATCCTATTTCTTGATCTGCAGGTCTAAGGTCTAGAAAGTGGGAGTTTCCTACTGGTTTTGCCAAAAAAACGAAGCATCGACGAAGCCCGGGAGAACCATCTGGAGGAGCACGACTGATTGCAGGAAGCGCACAGTCAGTTGCAGGATACGCACGGCCGTGCCTCGAAGCCAGAAGTTGCGCACAGTTGAACACACGACAGTGCGCCTGAACCGTGCCTACCCCAGACACGCACGGGTGCCCGTGCGTAGGTGGCACGACCGTGCGTTACTTATTTTGTCGCGACTTAATCAGTTTCAACAGTTGGGGGGATTCTATTCTTTTTCTTTTCTTCCTCTCTGAAAAGGCGAGTCATTTTTGGGGGGTTTTGGACTTTGTTTCTGCTGATTATTGAATTCAAAGCTTTGGATCGGATTTTGTTACGCATCTCGATAGTTCATTGTTGTAGATTCTACAGAGTACATTCTTTTTTTTTCCTTCCTTCACGTTCTAATTCAAGTATTAGTATTTCTTGGTATGTGTATGTTTTTGATTGAGATGTTGTTTAGAATCATGTTTAGCGGCTAAATTCTTAATCTTGGATTGGGTGTAGCCCCTATGATGTGAATTGGATTATTGTTCTAGGTTTTGTGAATCTATGCCCAAAAGTATAATTGAATTCTCACTTAGCATGCCAGGTGCTCGATGAATTGCCTGAGAGGGTTAAATTCATGTTCTTAATTAGGGTATAGAGACTAACGAAAGTTAGGCCATTTACTTAGAGTGGCTTTGTGAGCGATTGAATTACCTGACACGAAAGTAGTTGGGGATGCAATTGGGAATTAAAATTACATGATCTTATGGTCTCGAGATTCTAGTTTCACGAAAGTAGATAACTAGGATAGCTTGATCAGTCTAATGACCTTTGAAAAAAAGCGTAGATACTTTTAATTGGTAATCATTCCATTTCAATTATCGTGCGGGCAAATTTACATAACCTAGTCTGTTTCCAAGGAGCATCATGGTGTGGTGAACCTCAATTCAGGATTCTCTTCCTAATTGATTTAGATTCAATAGAATCAGTAAAACTCACTCCACTAGACTTAAGCCTAGATTAAGCATTAAAGGTTGATTCGGTGATTGAAACCAAGTTCCTTGCGGATACGACCCGTACTTGCCTTTGCTGGCTACAACCGGCACCGTGCACTTGCGGTACAGTTTTAACACAACAATACTGAGTCAGGTTGGTTTGGTAAATCCTTGAATTTATTTGACTAACACTTGTGGAATGTTCCTTTTGATTTATGAAAAATATTTATTAGTTCTTATTACTGAAACATTATGAATTATGCTGAAATATGCTGAAACATACTAAAACATGCTGAATTATGAATAAAATATAACTAGGTATTTTCAATAAGTACTTTAATAGTGCTAAATTATACTAAATTGTGCTAAATTAAGTTAAATTGTGCTTAATTATACCGAATGCTTATGATAAATACTTACCATAAATCGAAAAAGATATAACCTTGGCTTATATTCATATTAGGTTGAACATCTACTATGATTTTGATATTTGATGATCTTTTCAAATGTGCATTTAAATTTATGTTACTTTTTTTTTTCCAGTGGAAGGCTTTAAAAAGACAAAAAATTTAATTTTCTAAGTGTATCTTTTGCAAAGCTAAAGTAGTTGTTGTCTCTTCCTTGAATAAAAACTAGTCGTTGTTGTTGCTTGCTTCGAGTCGATTGATATAATGATATCCTATGATCTTTTCACATATCTATTTAAATTTGTTACTACTTTTTTCGACTGGTATGATTGACGAAAACATAAAAGAACTTAATTTTCTATATGTAACTTTTGCAAAAGTAAAGGACTGGTTTTGCTCTTGTTGCTTTGATTCGAAGAACAATATGTTTCCTTTATGATCTATTTGATCCTTAGAAAATTTGGCGGAATGAAAAGTTGAATAAAAAAAAATGTGAAGGAAAAAAAGTAGAGAGAAAATGAGTTTTTTTTCCCTTATCTGGATTAGACCTGATCAAATAGAGGGTCGAGTCGGGTTGCGGGTCGGCAGATAGAATTTTCTAAACCCTAACCCTACCCGACCCTCATGCGGGTCAGCATACCTCTAAATCTGACCTTGCGGTTAACCTCGGGTCATCGGGTTAGACCTGACCCTCAAACATCCCAATATAGAAAATGAGGTTTTTCACTAAGTTTTCTTTTTATTATAAAGGTCAACATTAAACATTTTACAAAATAAAAAGTCAAACGATAATATGATGATTCGATGAAGCGTATTGCAACTACAAGCACTCTAATTCGTAATTTAGTCATTAAACCAATAGATCGATTAGTTCACTAAAATGACTTCTCAGTCTACTCCAAACATCAGAGAGGGAGCGTTAGAAAGTTACGAATCAGTGGGATTTGGTGAGGTGAATGGAGGGAAGATGTTAAGGGGAGATGGGAAAGTGAAAGCGAAAAAGTTTTGAACAAATGAAACCGAAAGTACCTTATTTTTATTTTAATTTGTAATTTTTTTTAAAAAGAGAAGGTCAGCGGGTCAAAAATTTTATCGAGGTCTGACCCTCATCATAGTCGGTGCTCTCAATTTGAGGGTCGGGACGGGTCAACGACAAAAAAGCCGACCCTGATCCTCATTTTTGAGGGTCGGGTCGGGTCGGGTCAGGTCAGGCTGGTCCATAACCGATTGATCAGGTCTAGTCTGGATTGAGGAAAAAATACAAAAATTTGGATGAGAAATTTGAATGTTGATGAGCTACTTGAATTATATTGATGTCATCTAAGCAATGCGAGGTTGGAGGAGGTTAAAAAAATTTCTCAAACTTTCCTCACAATTTTATGAGGAAAATTTTATTGCTTGTTTCTAACAATTTTTCCACCTAACTTTTCTCTATTTTTTTTCTTTGCGAATTTTTCTAAACCAAACATAAGAAAAAAAATATAATTTTTTTAAATTTGTTTCTTTCCACCAAATTTTTCAAGGTCCAAACATCGCCTTAAAGTGAAAGCAAAACATTTTGGATAGCAAATGAAAGCCATGCACAAAAACCTCTTGGACAAAGTTTAATGTAGTACTAAAGGTGAAAATAGAAGAGTAAAAAGAAAGAAACAAAGGTTCAAAGCTGAGGATTTTTTTTAAATAAAAAACAATATTTGGCTTGATGGTTCTGTTTAAAATTTACATGTCAAATTGTTACATTTGATACTATAAGGTTATAAATACTCGCATATTACATAAGACTAGCATATAAAATTGTAGTTCTCTTAATTGCAAAATTATTTTAGTTACATTATTCCTTTTAGCTACATGATTAATCTGTTAGGGTATGTCTATAAAATCGCATTGGAATTTCGAATTGGTCAGCCTAACTAACAACTTAGTAATCTTTTTATGTCGTTTAACTAGATTTGGCATCCGAGATTCGAAACGCGAATCGAATGACCATGATCTATATCCGACCGACATTCAAAATAGGCTCATTCAAAAGTGAAATCTGAAATCCAAATTGATCCAAACTGAATCATACCCGATCCGAAATTTACGACAAAGTTGTTTATATTTATATGACAAATTTGACCAAAAATCAGTTGACCTAAAGTTGATCTGAACCGAAGTTCACCCGACTTAAATCGAATCAACCTGAAATATTACTTGACCTTAAATATGATCCGTCTGAAACTTAATGCATCTTACACCCGAACCAAATAATCTATTTACTAGATCTAATTTACGCCATAAATCTAACTTACTTATGTAACGATACAAAACCCCGATTAATAATATAGACATGGAGCCACTAGCCCAAAAATCATGATATTTATTCATCTAATGGTACATCTTTTCTTTTCTTTTCTTTTGTTTTTTTAATTGGTGGGGCGGGGGTTGTACATAAGATTAAATGTTGGTACATGATTACTCAATACCATTCAATGAACCAACTAAATAACTATTTTCCTTAAGCTATGTGTCACTGACGCATCACTTGATGAATCGACAATCGTACCCGAAGAAATATGGTGCCGTGCACCACAGAAATATATATACACATGCAGTCAACTCACTCGACGTTTGTACAATCAAAAGTCGAAGCCCTATAAAACAAAAAGTTCCGTTTTAAGGGGCTATCAGTAGGCTGCAGTACATGAAATTATAAAAGAAACAACGACCTACTCTGGTGTAAGAACAAACGTGAGACAGGGTGTCTTTAAAAAAAAAAAAAAAAGTGGTCCATCTTCGAATTTGCTTTATTCTTATGCATGCATGGGCCTTGGAACTGTCACCACTCACCATGCCCCTCACCCCCACTTGCGTCCTCGTAGGCTCGTACATATGTGATTATGATTCATGCTCAATTAATAGTTCAGCTTTTGATCTAGGTACTTGTTGAATGTGTATCCAATGTAGCTACTTTATCATTCCATTGTAGAGGGCTTGCTTCTTTTGAATCTTAAGTTAAAAACTACTATTAACTATTTATTACATAGGTGATGATATGTGTCTTGCTATAAGATATTTTTAGGACAGTCCGGTGCACAAATATTTCGCTTTCAAACAGGGTTCGAAAAAGGACCGCACCACAAGGGGTGAATTGTAAGCAACCTAACCTGACTTTGTCAGTGACTGATTCAACGGCTCGAACCCGTGACCTTTTGGTCAAACGGAGACAACCTTACCATTGCTCAAACGCTCCCCTTCTATAAGACACTTTTAGACATTCTTAAATGTCTTGCCCTAATTCAACCTAATGTGTTTTATGATTTAAAATAACCAAATTTTTAATAATTACAACTTATTCTGAGTTGTAAAACTTTAATATTCGTCGGCTACGCCAACAAATAAAAATTTATATCCTAACAAGATCAACACCATTTGCGAAGGCATATTATATGTGTAATTTTGTAAATGTAAAAAATTATATATAAAAGGATAATTTTACACAATTTGTAAGTTTTGACGTCCTTTCACAATTTAATCATACCATTTTCTTCGATTTAATACATAATAATATACATTTTCACTTTTTAAGTGTCTTACAGCAAGACATTTATCATTTTGCTTATTACATATCTTGCCTAGAAAAGTTAAGTAGGCGGTCTATAGCTTAGTGATGTAATTTAACGTATGCAAATTTTTTAGCTGAAACTGCCTTATGATAGGGCATTGTGAAGCGGTTAGTGTACATTTTGTGTAACTAGACAGTATTTGATAAGTTGTTAAATAATGTTGCACTGCCATCTTACAATTATAGTATAGCTCACAATTAGAAGTCTCTCTATGATGCAATCTCATTTAAGAATTAAGATTAACTATTTAATTTGATTTATCCTTTGATGATAGAGGGGTTATTCATAAATCATACTCCAACAAAAAATCAATTCAGTAGGATGTGAGAAGTTCAAATGTAACATTTTTAATACATACATTTTATCTGTATCTTAAAGAGACTGTTGTTGCCGCGGATACGCGTACATGATGTAATGACACAGGAGGAGAAGAGCGCATTATTGTTGACGAGAATAACGAGATATGAATTATGATGTGAAGAGTTCATTGATCAGCAGGGCATCATACATTAGTTTGTGAATGATGGTAGAGGGAGAGAGGCGATGTTACTCGAAAAAAGAAGCAACACAACCGTCGTATTCTGCTGCAAGAAAAATGCTCTGAATCAACATGGGACAGATAGGCGACTCACACAGAGACGGATTGACCACAATCAGACACTCCCTGTTTCTCTCTCCATTCCGTTCTTTCAGCTGACATTCTCACGTCATTATATTCGCCTCTTCCTTTTTCTTCATATCATCATTCATATGCTTAGCTTTTTCTTCAAAATATTATAGCTTCATATCTCAGCGAATGGAGCTTTCTAGTGATTTCACCTCTGTTGTGCTAACTTATTCGTGATTTTGAATTAGCATAGACATGTTACATTTTTTTAAATCAATTGTGCATGAATCCAATCAAGAATGTATATAAGTTTAAGCGAGGCTTCAATAAAGGGCATGTTTTTCTTCAACCTATCGTCGATATTCATCCATTATCAACATTTATCAGTATCAATCAGCACTGAGCAGCACTAATTAACATTCATTAGTATTGATCAACACTGGTCAGCACTGATTAGCACTTAGTTATATTTTCTACTTAGAATTTCAGCTCTGATCAATGATCACTCATTAGCTAGCAATAAGTTGTTTTTGATAAGTGAATTCTGCAGTACATACCTATGTACATGTAACTCACAAGGTTATAGGTGTGTTCAAGGCCTCATAATTGCTCAACATTGGATAACTCCACTATATATATTCCAATTTCCAACATACCCCCTCATGTTATGGGTTGCTAAGCAGGTCTAATAATGTATACATATATATGTTTATAATGGGCCTTGACACTTGGGAGCTTGTACCCCGTACTCTTATGCATGTAGTCGGTTATAAGTGGATATTTAAAACGAAATATAACACAGACGAATCAATTGATCGCTATAAAGCACGCCCCCAGCTCTTGTCAATCACCAACAGGCAGGTATTGATTACCATGAAAAACTTCAGTCCAGTTGTAAAACCCTCTACTATTCGCCTAATTCTATCTATTACCATTTCTTGCAACTAGACTGTTCGACAACTTGATGTGAAAAACGCCTTTTTGCATGGTTTTCTTAGTGAGGAGGTCTATATGCGACAACCTCCTAGTTTTGTTCATCCTAGTTCCCCACATCATGTTTGTCATCTTAAGAAATCTTTGTATGGTTTGAAACAATCTCCTTGAGCGTGGTTTCAACGATTCAATTCCTTCCTTTTCTCTAAAGGTTTCATAACTACAAGAAAGATTGAAATTTGTGACCGCTTTTTTGTGACCTATAAGGAGTAGTCACAAATTGTGACCAATTTTGTGATAGATAGAGGTTAGTGAGAAATTTCTGACCAAAAGTAAAGAGGTGTGAAATTCCATCATAATTTATGAACACTTTTCACACAACTATAAAATTGGTCACAATTTTCAGAATTTCAAAACTTAAAATTAATTTTTCCTTTATTTAAAAAGGCAAGACTGATTTTTGCTTTTAAAAAAAACACCAAAATTAATTTGGTGACCAAACAAAAATTGAATTTAGGCCACAAAATTGACTTCAGAAACCCTAGTTGCCCTGCTAGTCTCTCTCCTCTCACGCCTCTCGCTCATCTCTCCGGTCACGCCTCTCGCTCATCTCTCTGGTCACGCCTCTCGCTCGTCCACTGATCTTCCAACGCCGGCAACCAGAACCAACTGGATCGAACGCCGGCTGTCGCACCAGCCCTTCGTACGGCGGCTTTGTCCATCGATCTTCGAACACCAGTGACTTCTGTTCGACTTTTGTTCGGTGAGTTCGGTGGAATTCTTGTTCATGAACTTGGCCGCCGGTTGTCATTCGGTGAGTTCTTGCTCTTTTGATCGACTTTCGTTCGTGAACTTGCAAGATTTGAGAGTTCCCACTACTATAGTCACTCTTGCCCCCTCATACCAGCTTTCTCTCACCCTCTGTTCTTCAATGCCTGATATGAAATCACTTTGGATTTTAATTTTAATTTTTACCTAAAATTTGCATGGTATTAGTGGAATTCTTGTGATATAAGATCGAATTGCATAGTTTAAAGGTCGAGAACTATAGGAGTCGGTTCTGTTGGATGCTCTGTATATGTTTAGAGGTCGAATCACATTCCAGAACACCGGTTGTCATTCTTGAGAGTTCCCATGAACTCACCTTGGATTTTTGCCTAAAATTTTCTGGCTTGTGTTGTATGCTCTGTATATCTTGTGCACCATAGGAGTCGATTTTGTTGCACTGTTGCTGCAGGTCTCGGTTTGCAACCCAAAAGGTTGAAATGGTTGAATTTTTTAAGGGTTTAGGTTTATATGTACTGGAAGGTACAATCCCCCATATTAACACATTGATTCATTGCTGAGATTTTTTAGGTATTGAGAACCATGCTTCTTATGCAGTCAATACTTACTTCTGGAGGAACCCTGTGCTTCAAGCTGTGATTTTGTTGTTGTGTGAGTTAACACTTATCCTAGCAGTAAGTTCAAATGATATTGATTACATGAATGTCGCTAGCATTTTGGAATTTATGTAATAAATAAAATCAGAGAGTATAACATTTTGGGTGTTGTCTATTTGTTTCAGGTACTGGTTCTTGCATATACTCATCTTCATCAACATCAACTACTGTGCGTTCATCAACGTGTTCACCTGCAACTTCAGCTTCCTCATCTACAGCTATTGGGTATGGTGTTTAGTTAAGATATTGTTGTTTTGCCCACCCATGCCTCCGTTACTCTCCCTTGCCTAGCAACGCATCCATCTCTCTGGCCCTTCCCATCAATCAACTCTATCACTGCTCCCGGACCATTGCCCCAATTGTGATTTTCTCCTTGGCTTTGATGCCTTTTTGCTTATTTGATATCCGGTGATTCTCGGGTCCATTTCATATAGAGCTTATAAAGTCATAAAATTTTCAACTTTGGATTATAATAAACTTAAAAATTCACTGAATGATTACGGTAGGGCTATTACATTTGGTCCTTGACATACCTTATCTATGCGGAACTCTCAAGAATGTACTATTGATTATACTTTTGGTTCGGATTTTTGAATCGAGATTATTAGTACATATATTCTTGTTCCTACCTAAAGTGATCTTAAAATATCTTACGTTTCTATTGTGGGAACTATGATCATGTATGTAAGATTTCATTCTGTATGCAAAAAAATTAAGGAAATTACAAACAGGAACCTTGGTTAGATTGAAACATTGGTAGTTGGATACAAATTCAATAGGTATATTACCCATTGTAGCACTATCGTAGTGCTTAAATGGCATACTTCCATTCATATGGATTAATTAGACCAACGAAAATGGTCCCTATCTAGTATTTATCCAACCTAAATGATGTAAATTCTTATTCGATCTAAAACTCAAAGTATGCCAACTCAATTATGATCCAAACATTACTATGCTCAAACTGACTTGACTCTGAATTAATTTCCCACAAGTTAAAATTGTCATTACTTTGTAAAACTTTTTATTGAACCCAAGAACGACAATCTCAAAGTTACGTTGATTTAACCTAAAAATTCCCACATAGGCTAATATAATATGAGATGTAAAATATAGTACTTGGGTTGAAACTCAAGTAAAATATGAATCCCACCAGGCTATTGATGACTTTGTCATTCCAAGGTATGTTTTGTTTAAGAATAGAATAACTATCAAAACATGGCTTATAACAAAGATGTATTATCTAAAAGACTTAAATGTCATAACAAGAAATTAACTTGCCCAAAAAATAAAATTTCACAGCAAAGCAAAGGAATGAAGTGCGTAAGATTATGTATAAGGCTTCATTAAATAAAAGAGGAATGGGATACTTTTTGGCAGCTTTTTCCTTCTTTTTAGCATTCATATATGACATTTGACACTGGTAAATAAGCTTTGATAGAACTTTGGAGTACAAGTTGTAAAGCTTATCGAGAGCTACAAATTTAACCACTACTTCGGTTATTAAACACTTTTTATAGCATAAAAAAGTGGGGATCGATCCACGAGGAAAGATTGTTGTAAAAAGCTACCTTAATCCTAAATGATTTTACTAATCCAATTTATTAAGTCTAATCTTAATAATTCTAAAATAATTAAAACCTAACGAATAAAATCTAGAAAAATACCCGATGATGCTCCTAAATATTCTAAATCATATTCTGGAAATAAAATAGTAAAAAGATTCCCTAAATAATTTAGAAAAGTAAAAACAGAATAGTAACTGGAATTCTAATTAAAAATCAATAACGGTAAATAATAGTCAGAAAATAAATATTAAAAATGTCAAACAGTAACCTAAAATATTATTCTTCAGGTGTATAAGCTTATAAATTCTAAATTGTATCAAATTAATTTCAGAAAAAATCAGATCAGAAAATTAGCACAAAATATCAAGCAGAATAATAAATGTGAAATTAGAAATAAAATAATCTGCATTAATATAAATACGAAATTAATCACAAAAATTACCCTGATTTTAGGACACAATTTTCTGGACTTAACCACACCTAATAATCATAAATTAAAACTAAAAATGAAAATTTTCAGAATTAATAACCTAAAAACCTGCACTTATCAATTTCTCAAAATAATTTTGAAAAATTATCAAATAACTTCCAAAAATTACGAAATTAAATATGGGCAGACTAGGATCCTAAAACTGAATATAAATCAATCTAAAATTATAACTACTCCAAAAATCAAAATCTAAACTATCTAAAATTACCTAGACACTGCTAAAAGATTATACTTTTGGGGGGGGGGGATCGATTGAAATTATATGGTAACCAATAAAATGAAACAAAAGTTAACAAACAAACCAAATTAACTATAAGCAACAAATAATTATCAAAGTTGTCAAATTTATCAAGGATACTTAGTATATCTCAATCCATCATGCAAATTAATATTTATCATTAACACACAAGTTAATTTTGTTCATGAGTTAAACTGTAGAAGAAATCTACCAGCGGTTTTTTCCCGTTTTTCCTTAGATTCTAGTTTACTTAGGTTCAGTCCTAATATAAACCCTACTAATTTGATAATCTTTACACCAGCACAAAAATTTAACCAAACTAGAGCTTTAAGAATTAGAAAAACATCATTTAACACTTTATAACCAATTTACCAGCAAATCGATTTAACAAAGATCTAAAGTGATTACCTAATTAAAAGAGATGAGTTTGAGTCATCCATGATTAATTAGGGTTATACCCAAGCATAAAAGATTATAACTTTTACGTATTGTAGTCTTCCAAACTATCAGTCGAAATCGTATTAAACTAACTAGCATGCATTCTAATTAATTTAACATGAATATCATAAACGATAAATGCTAATCGCTATAGAATCATGAATATGAATCAACTAGGCAATAAAACATAAGACTTGTTTCAAAATAGTAAATTTAGTATGGCTTCAAGAAGATTATACTAAGCACAAGGAAATTACTCACTCATATTAAAAATAAAATTACCAAATTCACCCAAATACTTCATGTTTAATAATAAACTAAACACAAAAAATATCAAAGTAAAAATAGAAATAAGAAATAGGAGTGGTGTGGCTGATTGTGTGATTGAAGATGAAGATGATGCTTAAAGGTGTGAAGGTGGGGCGTAGGGTTGTGTAGCCGTGATGGTGAGATGATGGCGATGATCGTGAGGCTGGGTGTTGAAGCATGATGAGCAGGTTGCCTTAGGTTGATGGTGATGGTGGTGTGAGGAGATGGTGTGAAGGGTTGGAGGGGTGTCGTGGAGGAGATAGAAGGTGAAAGAACATGATGATGATTATGGTGAGGTAAGATGGGTTGGCTATGTGGAGGAAAAGGTGAGGATGATTTATGTTGAGGAAGAAGAAGAAGGGCGTGAGGAGGTATGGTGGTGAGGATAGGCCGTGCTCCCCCTTTTTGGCGAGCAAGTGGGCTGATTATATATGATGATGATGGTGAGGTGAGACTAGGGTTAGTACTTAGGGTTTTCTTCCTCTCTTCCTTAGACTTCTTTTCCCTCAAGACTTCTAGTTTTCTTCTAATTCTTGAACCCTAGCCAAATTAAATAATCATGGAAATAATGTCTTCCATAATTATTTAATTTTGGACCGTCTTTATAGCCAAGCGTATGAAACTCGAACTTCGACGTCCTCTCTTCTCCTTTTTATTGAATTAATGCTAATCCTGAAAAATATATGAAATAGGGCAAATTAGACGAAATAATATATAAAATAAAATCGAATTATTTAGTAAAACAATGCATGATTTTCGGCTTAACACAAGTAAAAGGGAGTTCTAAGTTTATAAAACCTAATTATCATATCTTATGTAGTAACTTTCATAAGTTTAAAGCTTGTATCCCCAGCCTGTTACTCCAAAACAAAATTCCATCAACAAAGCACCCAAACACAGTGACAGATCCAAATACTTACTATACTCTTAGATGACATAGTTTCATTAATTGTTATTTATGTTTAATAAATGTATCATTTTTCATTAATTTTTTGATCATCTTTTTCTTATATATGTTTGCGATTTTGATTTTATTTAGAATTAGCTCTGTCTCTCTCTCCTCCCTTATATAGAAGCATTCATATTTTTTTTATGTGTACAGACGTTTGATACAGCTCGCAGTTGATCAATATAAGTGATTGAACGTTGAAGTTGTTTGATCGTGAAGGTGTATTGTAGAGGTATATAATTCTAACCAATGCAAGTATGTATATTATTACGCACATAACTATGAACTATTTGCTATGATGGAAGGGCTCAGTGACCCATCAACAATTTATGTGATCTTTTTGGTATGACTCAATAATGCATTTTATATCGTGAAGTCCAGCCAATTGTACTGTGATTGTATGATGACTTACATGTTGTGTGTTTGATTTTTTGTCTACATGTGGTTGTTATTAGTTGTGAAAACCATGCTTTCATATAAGAAGCTATAATATGATTAATATATGCCTAAAATGTGTAAGGCTCAATATTTGGATATCTATTTGACCAAAAACTCAATTATGAAGCTCCTAAGCTAATGTACCTTATGTGCCATAAAGATTTGGGATAGTCAAATTAATGTTATTCTAGTAGATGAACTTTCTAGTATGGCCCAATAATG
>JACYFF010002017.1:60934201-60946077 GCA_017589665.1 Selenicereus undatus
TTCATTTATTGTTTCGAAGTTACATTTCAAGTCTAATTAAGCCATTTAAGCATAATACGATCCTAAACGTTCGGTTATTACTTCGAAGTCAGGAATCGAATTTACTTAAGCCACTTACGGTTCTAGGCATTCGTTTATCATATAAATATATATAACGATGCTAAGCATTTAAAGTTTACTTCGAAGTTATTAAACGAACGTGCATCAACTAACCATACATATGTCGATTCTAGGCATTTATAGTTTATTTTGAAGTTATGTAACGATATTGAATATGTCAAGAGTATTGATTATATATGGTTACATACAGTTATCGATTACATGAAATTTATACATAAGTTTACCGTACCGAATATATATATTACACAGGCTTACTATTCCCATAAAAGCATTGATTATATGACGTTCATTAATTATGCATTTTATCGATTATCATCGTTATTGATTATATAGCATATTATCGATTATATATAATGTATGAACATCATTATATAACGTTCATTGTTAAGGTCATTGCTTATGCATTTTATTAATTATATATAAGGTTCATCGTTTTAATTATATAACGCCCATATAATGTTCATCGTTATTAATTATATAACGCTCACTGATTATGTATGATTATATTATCGATTATATGCATGATTATATTATCGATTATATGCATCGATTATATGCATGATTATATTATCGATTATATGCATGATTATATTATCGATTATATAGAATTTAACAAGTAGATGATGTTTCGCGTTTACATAATGATTATTGATTGCATGAAAATCTTGATGATACGTAGTTCTTGGTTACATGAAGTCTATAGACATTTTAGGGTGATGATATGAAGTCCCCTAATTATATAATAGAGATGAAACCATTACCAATAGATCTTGATCCATAAGGTGAATTCATGGATTATTATGATAGACTTTTTAGGTAAAAACTAGTTCCACCTTAAATTGGAGCAGAAGTGAGGCCATCTCGGTACGTACATTGCCTATGTTCTTCACAAACTCACAGTATTCTCAGCAATGAAAAATCAAAACAAGATTCATTTAATGAACCAAGTTCTCAATGTTTTGTCACATAAACAAGTGGCCCCGCCAATTATCATCAGGGCATATGCCCATCAGTTATCAAGGCTTATGCTGACCAGTACACCCGCGCGCGGCGTCAAGGCTTATGCCCATTAGTTATCACGGCTTATGCCGACCAATACACCCGCGCGCGACGTCAACTCAGGCTTTTCAATCGGCCTGGGGGGTGTGAGCACCTAAAGTACGATCGTTTCAAGATGTACATCGACCAAGGGGTTCACTTTCAGATAAGAATCAACAAATCAATGTTACTTATACATTCTCTCTCTCCTGTTTGCAAAACAAAATATTTTGAATGTGGGCGCCCAACCATCTAACCTCCAAGTCTGTTTTACTGCATAGGGATGTACGTCTGAGTTTCGGCCCATACTTCGAGACGTGTTAGGTAAAATAGGCAATTGTAACCAACTGTTAATGTCCGTACCTAAAATAGCTTCCTGTCTAGTCGATAGACATTAGTTTATCGATTGACATTACATAGTTTATCGGTCGACATTTTTAAGTCTATTGCCTCTATATGTTTATCGATCGTGTACACCGTATCCATTATATAGTTTATCGACTGCATAGTTCATCGTATCGTATCCATGGATTATGAAGAATCTATTCATAGCGTATGGTGATTACATGACGTTTGTCAATTGTATAATATAGTCAAGGTCTATAAATGCTTTATTACATGATCGCTAAGTGCTCCTAATTGTTTATCAGTCGCCTATTTGCATCTTTAGCTTAACCAACCCAGTACCTTCCTAGAAGTTTGCATGTAACTTCAACTTATATGTTCAGGACTCATTATTTGGCAGAGAATTCAAAAATCAATATTTCATTTCTCTGACAGTAGGCAGAGGACGCAAAAATCAATATTTCTGCTAGAAGGCAGAGACAAAGCTCAGTTTTTCATTTCTCTGCTAGAAGGCAGAGACAAAGCTCAGTATTTCATTTCTCTGCCCCGTAAGGAGAGGATTCAAAGTTTATTGTTTCATAATTTGCCAGTAGGCATAAGTTGAAGTTGCATATTTCATAACTCAGTTAATATGCAGTAGAGTCACGAGAAACATGGTCAATTGAATAAACAAGCATGTAAAGTTCAAATGTCAATATATTCATTTTATTGCTCTTACTACTTGATACTGAAGAAGGTTATTGAATAATTGAATTGAAAACCTGAAAAGGTGATTAATTGTTTATATCTTGTTTAGAATATGATGTTATAGATCCAAATTTATGAGGAGATAATGGTATTCATAGATCATGTCCACTACTTACATTAACATATGATATTGTTTTATTAAGTTTACGAGTTCATACGAGTGGCTTTTGGTGCAAATGCTATTTCTCTTGCCTTGTGATTGGAACACACTATGCGACAGGTGAATTCTTCAAAGAAAAGGAATTACGAACGACGGTTGTAAGTTATTATTGCATCGTATTTGTTGTTTTAGGAGATGGGGTTATCTACTGAGCGATAATTGCTCACTCCCTTCTATTTTGTTCCCTTCCCAGGTTTTTTTTTTTTTGAAATAGTAGGAAAGGGTCGGCCCAAGTAAGCCGAGATGGAGTCATCGCTGGCCTAGGAATCAACGATGTGCTTGTATGTGAGCTGCAAAATGCATTATGATGTAATGGTTTGTTATTTTAGTGCTTGCATGCTTGGGTTGCATACCATTTAGAGTCGATCTGTATGGCCGTATGAGCCACCATCTAAGTTGTCAGGGCTGTATTTGTCACTGTTTAATTGGTTAAGCATTGAATTGCATTGGTTATAGTGCTCCGGGCGGGTGGCCCGTAGAGCTGTGTACTCCGGCGGGTGGCCGTTGAGTTGGTTTTTATTGTTTTTTAGTGCAGGGAATTAATTGTAAGGCTGTAAGCCTGGGAAAATGGTCAAGTTTTAGGGGAAACTCTGTCCGTTTTGTCCCAAGATTTAAGAACAAAATGGTAACACTCCTGGCTTTAGGGTTGGGGGCGTTACATTATGAATGGTCTTCTTGAAGGTTTTTATTTTGGACAAATACTCTTGTTCACACTGAATGCATCTTATTAGTGCTTGAGCTAATTCATATTTTGAATATTCAAGAAGGTCAGAATAGTCTACCTCATCCAAGTTTTCAGGTTCGGTTTCTTGAACGTCTTTTGCCATAAGGCAAAGGTTTGCCATTTCTTCTTTTTTGTCACGGTCACTGGAGTCACTATCACTCCATGCGGCAATCATGGCTTTCCTGAATTCCTTCTTGGCTTTATGCTTATGTTTTTCAGCTTTCATTTGCAAGACTGGACAATCTTTTACAATATGTCCTGGCAAACCACAAGCAAAACAAGGACCCATGTTAGAATCATTTTTGTTGTTTATCAATTTCGTACCTTTTGAGAACTTCTCATTTTTGCTTGATGATGATCCCTTTTTGTAGAACTTCTTGGGGTCAAATTTCTTTGATTTGAACATTTTCTTCAATACTTTAGCGATCGTTGCCATAGTATCTTCATCCTCTTCGCTTGACTCTTCTTCTGAGGAAATGACGTCTTCACTCCTAGTTTTGAATGCTACTCCTTTCTTGAATTGAGTTCCTTTTTCCTCTTCATCTTCTTTAAGATGAATTTCATGCGTAAGAAGTTTTCCGAGCAGGTCGTCCAAGACTAATGTCTTGAGGTTTTGGGCTTCTTCAATTGCAGTGACCTTGGGACCCTACTTGCTTTTAGGAAGACACCGAAGTATTTTCCTGACCATCTCCTCGTTGGTGTAGGTTTTGCCAAGGGACTTGAGATTGTTGGTTATATCAGTGAACCTGGTGAACATTTCCTTGATCGTTTCATCAGGTTGTATTTTGAATAGCTCGTACTGATGAATAAACATGTTGATTTTTGTCTCTCTCACTTGGCTTGTCCCTTCATACGTCACCACTAGTTTGTCCCATATTTCTTTAGCTGATTCACATGCACAAATACGATTGTACTCATTAGCATCTAATCCACAATATAATATGTGCATGGCCTTACAGTTTTTTGTCAGCCTTGTGAAGTCTTCTTGGGTGTATTGTTCTTCAGATTTTTCAATGATCTTTCCATCAATCGTGATTTGCGGAACGTATGGTCCTTTTGTCACGATGTTCCATAATTCATAATCTTCAGTCTTGATGAACATCTGCATCAAAATTTTCCAATATGAAAAGTTAGTACCTCTAAATAAAGGTGGTCTAACAATAGAGCGACCTTTATCATAATAGCCTTCTCCACTAGCGGCCATGATCGTTGCCCACTTGACGATAAGGTCAAAATGCAGTGGGTTTGGCTCTGATACCAATTGAAGAATCAAAGGCTATAAGATCACCCTAAAGGGGGGGTGAATAGGGTGATAATCAAGGTTGCTAAACATTCGAAATGTAAATGCGGAAAAGTAAATCGAGACAAAACACGATCAATTTTTAACGAGGTTGGGCCTCAAAAGGCTTAATCCCCGCCTAGAGTTCCCTAACTCTAGGATTAACCCGATCTTTTATTAGGAGGATTGATTACACAACTCTAGAGTACACCCACTCTAAGTTCCAAGTCCCAAGTTGACACCTTCAACAAAGCTTGGTAGAGTTGACCCTTCAACTCTATAATCCCACCTAATCACTACTTGAACAAGGCAAAGAGTAATAGCAATTTGAAGCTTAATGAGTACAATAATTGAGAGTATGAGTATGCCAATGAATGCTCTTCTTGCTTGAGGAAGTAGTATGCCAATTGTGTGCTAGCTCTCTTGTTGTTCCTCTTGCTGCTTTGTGTCCCTTTTATAGGCCTCTTCAGTTTGAGCTAGCCGTTACACCTAAATATAGGAGGTTGATCTTCACATTTAACTTTAAGGCATTGAACAGCGTCTTCAAGGGCTTGAACTGGCTGATTTTCAGCTGATTTCTTCCAACGGCTATTTTGATCTCCTCCAACGGCTAGTTACCAGATTTTCTGCATATACATCTCCAAAATTGTCTATTTACTTAAGTTAGTCCATCCAAGATATTAGGAAGAGATATTGAAAATATTGCGGCCATATTTAGATAATTCAAAATCCAAGATTTATTTAGGAGACAAGCATCAATTTAGGCAAGACCACATATATTTCAAATCAATAAACAATATCAATATCTAAGCTTCTTTTTTGTCTTCCATCAAAACAACATAACAATATCATATTAAAGGATAAAGAGAAAGTCAACAATATATTTCTTAGTTGAGTAATTAAATTATGTTTTCTTATTTATTAGGTGGATATGATGCAAATGTATGATACGGAACGTCATCGATATTTGTGTCAGTTAGCATTGGGACCTCTAAGACTTACGAATACATGGCCTATGTATACAGTCAATGGTTATAAGTTCCACACAGAAGCTTGGAATGAAGACAGAAAAACTTACAACTGTGGAGTTTGTGCTAAAGGAGCTGGAGAAGGTGGCATTGAAAATGATTTCTATGGGATTCTGAAAGATGTAGTTGAGATTGAATATCCAGGAGAGCCAATCAAAAAGTGTGCTTTGTTTAGTTGTCACTGGTTCGACAACACCCCTAATAGTGGTACAAGGGTGCATAAAGATTTTGGTATTGTAGAGATTAGACACACTCGAAGGTATAGGAAATATGATCCGTTCATATTTGCGGATTTTGCAACTCAGGTGTATTACGTGTCATATCCAGTGAGAAGAAGAGACAACCAAGATTGGTGGGTGGTTATAAAAACTACTCCTAGATCTAGAGTGGATAGCAAGTACACATTGCAACGTGCTTATCAAGAGGAGATTATGTCTGATGCTACTACTATATTAGATTATGTTTAAATTGATAACCTCGGGGATGATGGATATGAAGAAGTTGATATAGATGTTACACTAATGATTCATCAGAATGAAGAGGATGAGGAGGGAGAGGAGGACGAGGAGGAGGAGGAAGAAGAAGAAGAATTTACTGATGAGGATGATACCGAAGTTGAAGATGATGTAGAGCTTCAAGGTGATGAAGATGATGAGGATGATAATGAGTAGTCATTTGTTATAATTTTCATGATTAGTAGTCATTTGTTATAATTTTGATGATTATAATTTTAATGTTAGTGAAGACAATCTTGTTTCTTTTGTGATAGTCTTATTTATATATGTTTGTATGATTTTATGTTAATTTCTAAGAGTATCTATCATGTTCGTGATTTCTACGTTTGACAATTACCAATTTTGTGTTTATTTGTTTATGAATTATTTTCCCGTGAAAGATGTCGGAGAAAAGCCATACCAAGAAAAAGTTTCATTTCACTTTTACTTCTTCTCAAGGGACTCCTGCATCTACCCCTTCACCTACCATTGCCCCAACCATAGATCCCACCCAAAATTCCATCTCTACAAGCTCTCCACCTTTTCATAATCATGCTATGCCAAATACCCGATTGTCTACTATCCAACCAACCCACCTTTCTTTTGGTCATGTACCTACATCTACCACCACTCCAACAGATAATCATGCTCTGCCAGATACCCGATTGTCTACTATCCAACCAACCCACCTTTCTTTTGGCCATGTACCTACATCTACCACCACTCCATCAAGCATTCCTACTCCTATAGCTACTCTTGAAACTTCTCAACCTATTGAAGATGTCCAACGACAAACCAAGATGAAGATCTTTCCAAAAGGAAAAGAGTAAGTACTTACTTTGTGCGTTGATTGTTTTCTTTTTAAAAGCAACATTACAAAATGAACTTTTTATGACTATATGTTTCTTTTTTTTTTGGACAAATTCTACTCAAACCATACTCACATCATTCATGCTCTCTCTAATATCATGAGAAGTAAGTTTGATTCACCTTATCATACTTGGAAGGAAATACCAATTGAAGTGCGAAATATGTAGTTTGATGAATTCAAAGTAAGTTGCCTAATAGTTGCAAAAAAAAAAGAAAAAAAACATTTTGTACATATTTTTTCAAATACTTTGCATTACTTTTAGAACAAATTTTGTTGGGATGATGAGCATGCTCATGAGATTAGGAGAGTTTTCAAGTTCCATGGATCATCAAGATTAAAAGGAATGACATTTAAGATTCGAAAAAGTGACAAACAACCTGTGTGTCGAAGCAAATATGTTTATGATGACTTATGTGCATATTGGGAGTCTGAAGAATTCAAAGGGAAAAGTATGTTAGGCAAGACGATTCGAGCATCACCGTTGAGAGTAGGTTCATCTGTATATTGTGGTGAATCAATTCCCCATTCTGAGCATAGGAGGAGATTGGTAATATAAATATATATATATATTTTTTCGTACATATGTGTTGATTTTGACTAACTAATTGAAGTTATTTACATGTGTTCATAATTACTAATCTACTTTCAATTGTACGTAGGCGCAAAAATTACAAGGAGTGCCAACTATTGATGAATCATTTGCACTCACCCACTCTAGGAAAAAAGATCAATAATTTGTCGATCAAAAGTCAAAAGAGGCATATGTAAGTGACTTATTTCTCTAAAATTTTATAAGCTCAAGAACTTAAATCAACATTAGGAGAGATCGAAGGAGGATGTTTTCACGAGTTTCATTTTTACACATACACATTGAATGTTTTGTTTGATAAATGTCAGCAAGTATTTGAATATATGTTCAAAAGAAGAAAATGTCAGCAAATATATATTTAAGATCGAATAAGCCATCACCAGTTTTGATGCAAAGGGATCTAGCTAATAGCAATCTTAAATTCTCAAAGAAGCTCATAATGGAGAACGGAACATATTATGTTTATTTTGAAGTTAGACTAGCTTCTAAGGTATATATACACTTCCCTTTATATACCCTTCCCTTAAATAATTATATCTGTACTTGAAGCTGAATTGCTTAATTTCCAAGGAATTTGAACTTGAAGACTTGTGTTGGTTACGTGATGTGGAACATTTGTATACAAATGCATACCCGAGGCTTTCTTTACAAATGCAGTTTTCTTTACACTTCAAGGCTTGTGTTGGTTATGCAATGTGGAACATTCTCATACTTGAAGCTGAATTGTTTAATGTCAACAAGTACTTGTTTAATTTTCAAGGAATTCAAGCTGAATTGTTTAATTTCCAAGACTTGTTTTGGTTATGTGATGTGGAACATCAATGCCGTTTTCTGCACACTTTATATCCACTTAAATTGTTTATTTTTGGGATGTCGAGTACTTCGGATGTGTAATCCGTTGAGTTGTACTTTGCATTTCTTTTCTATTAGTGAACTTTATTGAATGGTTTACTCCGGGCGTGTGGCCCGTAGAGTTGTGGTCTCCGATGTGTAGCCGTTGAGTTTGATTTGATTTATCCTTTTTTGCTTGTATTCAATGCAGGTGATTTAATGTAAGGCTTTAAGCCTGAAAAATGGTCTGTTTTTAGGAAAAATTCTGTCTGTTTCGCCCCAGGAACCCCGGGCGTGTGGCCCATAGAGTTGTGATCTCCAGCGTGTAGCCGTTGAGCTTGATTTGATTTATCCTTTTTTGCTTGTATTCAATGCAGGGGATTTAATGTAAGGCTTTAAGCCTGGAAAATGGTCAGTTTTAGGGGATATTCTGTCCATTTCATCCCAGGAATTAAGAAACACTAACACTCCTAGTCCTAGGGTTTGGAGGGTTGTTCCAGATGCTCATATTTACTATAAATTTATTTTACTCTTTTAATCTTTAAATTGATAAAAATACTTACATTCTTCTTAATGTAGGACAAGTATAAAAAAAGACTTTCAGAAATCCAAGCATCTACTCAAGGTGAAGGTTCTACCTCCCAAGGAACGCCACTTCCTCAACTGTCGATGGAAACTCAGATGACTATTTGGAAGGAGGCTGTTGGCCTCACCAAGAAAGGTAAAATTTTTGGATTTAGAATGGAAGATTCATGTGCTTCTACTACCGGTTCACCTACTACCACTAAAGTTTCTATTGAACTATTTGAAAAAGAGAAGCAATCAAAGAAAAAGTTAAAAAAGAGGTTGCATCGGGTCGAGAAAAAACTATCTAAGACCACAAAACTTGTAAAAACTTTGATGCAACAAATGAATTTTACAATTCCAATATCCACCAATGTTGGTGTTGGAAATGGTGGAATTGGAAGCACTAGTGGTAGTAATGGTGAGGATGAAGATGAAGATGAAGATGAAGATGAGGATGAAGATGATGATGATGATGATGACGACGACAACAATGATGATCAACAAGAGAATGAGGATGCAGATAAGAATGACAAATGATTTGTATGGTAACAATGTTTGATGACTTGACTTGTGGTTTGAAACACTTTAAAAGTATGAATTATTGTAATTTAGACTCATATCTTTAATGTGAAGATATTCATGTTAGATCTTAGTTCAGTTATTATGTAATGTGAAGCTTTGGTTGTTATGGAAGCATGAATGTGGTTGTCATGCCTATATAAATGTGTGGTCATAGTTTTATAAATTCAGGGAGATGATTATATTTCAAATGTACTTATCAAGGTATTACTTAAAAAAAGGCCACAAAAGCAGTTATAAATTATTCTTCAATTTTCAAAATCGGTCACACAAATGGTCACAACGAAGCATAATTTTCAACAAAATTAGTCATAAATGCGGTCACAAAGGACCGTGGTCACAATGTCAGTCACAAATATTTTTTGACCATACCAAAATTAGTCACAAATATGGTCACAAGAATGACACATTTTCAACAAAATCAGTCACAAAGTCAGTCACAACACACGCTAGTTACAATCGCAGTCACAAATTATGTCACTCACATCAGTCACAAAATTGGTCACAATTCATATTCGGTCACAAAGTCGGTCACATGTCCGACTTAAATTCTCACCGTGAAATCCATCTGGAAAATGGTGTGGAAGAAAAAGGTAGTCACAAATTCGGTCACAAATAGCGACCACACCATCGATCACAAATTGCGTCTCAATTTCTGACTGAATTGGTCACGAATTCAATTTCCAGCTAAAGGTTTTGTGACCACAGGAATCGGTCACAAAGGCGGTCACAAACATCATTTGTGACCGATTTTTCACAATTTGTGACCGCTTTTTCGGTCACAAACAGGCGATTTTCTTGTAGTATATGTAGCAAGATGGATTCTTCCATGTTTGTTTACCGTCATCATTCCACTATACCAGTTCTCCTACTTTATGTTGATGATATGCCTCTAACTGGTAATAATTATGCCCTTACTCAGTCATTTATTGCTATGTTGTCCACTCAGTTTGCCATAAAGGATCTTGGTGATCTTCATTACTTCTTAGGGGTTCAAATGGAATGCACCTCCTCAGGTCTTTTTCTCTCACAATAGATAAAAATAGGTGTCTGACCTACTTATGAAATTTCATTTGTATACTCTCAAGTCTGTGCGTACCCCTTGTGTTTCTTGAACAACACTTTCCCTTACTGATGGTGAGTTGCTCACTAATCCTACGGAGTATCGTAGCATGGTTGGGGCACTGCAGTATCTTACAACTAGACCTGACATTATTTATGTCGTACATGTAGTTTCCCAATTTATGCATGCTCCCCATACATCTCACCTCCATGTTATTAAGCGTATTTTCATGTATCTACAGGGCACGTCTAGTCATGGTTTGTTTTTCCGGGTCAACTCTTGTTTGGTCCTCATGGTGGCATGCATTCTGTGACTCTGATTGGGCTGGTTGCCTATACAGTAGTCGGTTTACTACTTGGTTTGCTGTTTTCTCGGGATCCAATCTCATCTCATGGCGCTATAAGAAATAATTCATTGTTTCTCGCTCCTCTACTGAGGCTGAGTATCACGTCGTCGCCTACACCACTGCTGAGATCCAATGGTTTTACGAACTTCTTGATTTGGGTGTTCTGGTACAAGTATATGTTTATACACTATTAAGGGACTGTTCTTTTCATTGGTAAATCTAAATTTACTAGCCTCAACTAACTTCAACCAACATCAACCACCTTCAACCCATTTCACGATCAATAAAAAAATACTATCTTCAACCAGCTTCAACCCACTATGACCAGTTTCAACCCACTTAAATCAATTTCAACCAATTTCAACCGACTTTCCACTATTTTAACCAACTTCTATCCATCATACCAAAAAAAAAAAAAAAAAATTCAAACCACTTCAACCAACTCTAACGTATTTTGATCAACTTCAATCCACTTCAACAAAAAAAATACTCACTTCAACGGCTCAACCTATTTCAACCCACTTCTACCAATCTCAACCTACTTCACCCATTTATCAACTTATATTTCCCAACGAAAAGAACAGACTCTAAAGTCCAACACGTGCATACAATTAACCAAATCAGACAATGGCAAATCGAGATCAAGCACACAATGCGGCTCTAATATTACATTAAATTTTTACGTAAATTAGTTCTTAAACAAGGCTCAAGTAAGACTCCAAACAAAACCAAATTGATAATAGATGAAGTGACTCATTATGGATTAACACTACTGCCTTCATTCCAACAACAACTGATCGATATCAAGTAATAAACCTTTTATTATTATTCATCAATAAGAAAGCGATATGATCTAGCTGTATTAATTAATAGCTTGTTATAATAAGTTGTCAATTTCTTGGAAACGTGAGATGTTACAACTGGGGAGGTACAAATCAAGAATCGTTGGTGTGTCATTATTGTTATTGTCACGTTGATAGTTCCTTTCCTTCTGATGTTTCAATCCATCACACAGAAGTACATAATTAATGACCGAACTCTCCAGCGAACTAAGAGCACTCACAGACGAGCGCAAAATACAGGAACGTGGGCCCC
>JACYFF010002017.1:60951077-60968404 GCA_017589665.1 Selenicereus undatus
AAAAAAAATTCATCATCATTAATTACTATCACAATAAAATTATTACATTATAAAACAAAAAAATATTAATTACTAATACTTCAACTTCATTCAACTTTCACCCACACTCACCCACTTTTTCCCACACTTAAAAAAAAAAAACCACACTCACCCACTCATTCCCCCCTTTCCCACAATCACCCATCCCACACCCCTCATTTCCCACTGAAAAGAACAGGGCCGTAGGGAAAAACGCTTGCCCGTGGCTCCCTGCGGGCCACCTTTTGTCTTTTTTTAATATTTTTTTTGTTTTTTTTGAGGTAAATATATAATTTTTAAATAATTTAAGAAATAGGTTGTGTGTTATAAGGTGGGTTCATGATAAATATTTCTATTGAATGATTAAAATTGAGTTTTATAGGTTAGAGAAATAATGAAATGCAAGTTCCAAAATTGTTGAACTTTTACTGACTTAGCAGGTCAGAGTTCCAAAAACTGGAACTCTGACTAGGAATGCTCTAAAAATCAGATGTAAATTTCGAAATGACATGAATAGGGAAATGATGGTAATTAATGAAAAACTAATCTATAATTGGCCATCAATCTTACAATCAGTTCGCTAACAGTGACTGAGTAAAATTTATTTACAATTAGAATCAGCATTCAAATATTACAAAATACTAGAGTTTGGCAAGCTGACTTAGTACGATTACCGACCCGATATCGACACAAATTTAAGTGGGTCTGAGTATAAATTTTTAACCCGTTTAATTAAATGGGTTATGTTCAAGTTAATATTTTCTAAACGAAAAAGTACCCATTTAATCCGTTTAATTACATAGGTAAACAAGTCAACCCATTTTTTTATTTTGTTATTTATCCGTTTATCTTTTTATTAGATAATCAAGAATACAAAAAATTTAAAAAATGTGAATTACGATGAATCAGAGGAGTTTTAGAGAGTAATTGTTAAATGTAATATGTAAACTTAATTTTTAATGCTATGTAATTAAGTATTAGTTGAAAATGTTAAATGGGCAAATAGATAATTAGACGACTGAACTTGATCTGTTTATATTAAACGGGTTAAATAAGTCAACTCGTTTTGAAAATAAACGGATACAAGTCAAGGTTTTTCAACTCGTTTAATAAACGGGTTAAGTTGAGGTCCAGGAATTCTTAACCCATTTAAGTTCAACACGAATACGAATCCGATCAGACCTGACCTATTACCTAGCTCTACAAAATACTAATTCATTGCAATTTGCAATTGAATTTAGCCATCGGCAATGTCAGTGATAACAAAGATTGATCTTATCTTCCAGCTATCCTTAAATCAATCACGGACCCAAAAACAATATCTAAAGCTTGAATTGAATTGCATGACGTTTCATTGAAGAACATAAACACCCAATGGGTGGTGCATGGCAAAACTTTCGGTCCCTGTTGTGGGTCATGCAAGTCAGCAAATTTTGCTTCTGGAATTGAGAGAATCTCATAATAACTTTGTGAAGACATGAAGTTACAGCCTAAAAAACAAAAGTAATATTGCCTAATCCATTTTGGGAGTAGTTGTGTTTGTCAATATTTTTTAGAATAGAGTATGAAAGTTCGACAATTCCGAAAGATTACGCATTGTTGTAATACTACTAATCAGACGGTCGTGGAACTGATAATCATTTCCTTTTTTTTCATTAGCTTTTCTTTCTTGGAGGCTAATTACTACATTTTTTGTTTGAATTTCAAATAAAGAACTTTACAAGCTTTCGCCAGTCAAATCTTAGAAGTGAACAAGTCAAAAACTTATATTCTTCCATTCTTAATCCCAAATTTAAAAATAATTTTTTTAGAGTTTGAATTGTAATTTTAACTAATCCAGTTTGGTTTGTGTGACATCGCAAGGGAAAAGTTTTAAATCCTTCCGTGGAATCATGGGCCATTGGGCCTTGTTCTCGAAATGCCTTGTGCTTCAGCCTAATCATCTGTTTATTGCATGATATACTTTCCCCTAGGGCAAAGTCATGGATCAATGATAAAAGAAATGACAAAGATTATGGCAATTGGGTCAGCTCTTCTTTTAGACTTGTCTCTGGGATGTTGTCCAAGGCCCAATGGCACGAACTCAGCTAAATCAATTTTAAAACCAAACCCCCAAAAGAAAAACCAAAAAGAACGGATGTCGTACTGTTGTTAACAATTAACTTGTACCAGAGTAGTTAAAAAGTTGTCCGATTCTAATATTTTAAATTTATACGATCTGAAAAAAAATCAGGTACGGTTATGAATTTTTTGTCCAAATTTTCAATCAAGACATAACATTTTTTATATTTCTGTTGTCCGAGCCTGATTTTGATCCAAATTTAGTCTTGCCCGAATCATCCGATCTGAAAAAAAAATTAAGCATTAGATATCAATTTCTTATCCAAATTTTAACATTATCTAATTTATTAGATCTAAATTCGATCCGAACTTAAATTTTTACCGGCTCTATCTTATACACTATCTCGCATATTTTGTCCTACACAGAAACTGGTTTGAGAGGGGAGATTATCAAGGGGCAAGAACCATGTTGGTTGGCGGTGGGCTGCTAGTTATCACAAAGCCTGAGCGTTGACGGATGGTGGGCCCTTCATTGTGGGCTCAATGACCCTCTTTGACCACAATACTGAGAATTATTTTTCTTTTTTTTTTGGGTTGGTCCATGATCTTTGACTTTAAAATTGATCGACTTCCTCCAGTCAAAGTCGGTTCAGTTGGAAATTGCAACTCCAACAAGTAATGAGATTATTTCCACCTCATATACTGTATATAATTCACAAAACTTATCCAAGATTGTCTGATAGGGTCTCGTAAGCCTTACCTAAGTTCTTGCCTAATATGTTTTGAACTATCGATTAATAGTAAAGTCCATAAAGAGCTCCAAACAGAGCAGGACCAGGGATGGCCAGCCTACTACACCCACTAAGTAAACTACATTTCCTTCATGGAAGCTTAGGCATGTAACATCAATACATCTGATAAGAGCTGATCTAAGAAGTTAACTGAAACTTTGAAGTGCAAAACCGATGCAAACGTTGCATCTGATTGGAGAGAGCGAAGAATAAATGAGATACAAGGGGTTGAATTATGAACATAGGCACTGTAGAGAAACTGTGAAGAAGATAAATCAGTTTGTCCCTTATGTTACGGTTAGAACTTGCAAAGAAATCTAAGAGGATTCACCCAGCAGTGCAGGTACCAAATCATTTGGTTGAAGTGCTAAACCACAAAACTAAAGACATCGATTTCATTCAGCCTGTCATATGGCTGTTACCTAATACACAGAAAACTTATGTAATTTGATGCTTGCTTTGTACTTGCAGGATTGAAGAGTTAACATCTAACTATGTTGGAAAAGTAGAGACATATCGGAATTGCATTTAATTGAATTTGACAACTATGCTGGGCATGACCTGTAAGAACAAACAGAAACAAGTTCAAGGCAGATGTTGACCAACATGAGAATGCACAACACAAGCTTCGCAGTACGGCAACATGACGACAATTTTTCTGAAAGACCCCTCAGAATCTCAAATTCATCATCATATATAAAACTCTAGGATATCATGCATTCTTCTAAGATCACAAGTCATAAGAACATCTCTTAATATCTGCCTACAACCAAAGTTATGTCCACTGCTAAACTAGAACAGCAATACCCGAAATCCAACAAGATTTTACACCTAAATAATACGACGAATGAAAATCTAATCCACAGAATATCCTATGCTTCGTAATCATAGAAAGTCTGACCTCTCAGGAGCAGAGAGGCAACATTAGCATCTTCCCCTTGCTCAAGCAACAAAGGATAATCACGCACCAGAAATCTTGCCTGAAATTCCTTTCTCTTCATCCTTGCCACCGAAGTTCTCAGCGTAAATCTCACTGTCAGTCTCCTTAGACTCAGCAAGCTTGTGCTGTGATGGAGCATTTCTAGCACGAGTGACAGACTGCTGATAAAGCACTCCACCAGCAATTGTAAACAGCAGGCAAATTAACCCGATTGGACTAGCATGCTTATCCCAAATCAACATATTGATCACAATAGTCAGAAACTTGTTCACTACCCCAGTAACCGTGAAAGCAGTGGCAGAAATCGCCTTTCTGGTAGCAAACCCAAAAAAGCTGATAGCCAACCCAAAAACACAAGACAATGCAACAGCAGAGAATGCAGTGGAATCAAACCAATTCCTGGCATTCGATGACAAGGTCATGAAGACCACTGAAGACTCCCCCGTGATGAACCAGAAGATAGGTGCCATCATCAAGGACAACAGATTGTTATACAACACAAAACCCCAAGTGTTCAGTCCAAGATTAGTCACCATATGCTTGATGTAAACCATCTCAGTAGTTATAGTCACCAAATAGGCAAATGCCCACGAATAAGCGGTCAATGTAAAAGCTGAATCAGTGGCTACATACCCAACAGCACCCCCCAAGATAATCAACAATGACATGAAAGTGAGCTTAGGAGGCAAGGGCTGCTTCCTAAATGCAGTGTCAGCAAGGGCAACTAAGAGAGGAGTACATGATCGAAACACAATGAAGGTATCGACATTGGCATGGCGAAGAAGGTTAGTATTTGTGAAGATTGCAAGGTAGAAAACTACAGCAGCAGGCATGAATTTCTTGGCATTTTCAAATGTGAAGGGATCATGATGCAAAACCCCTAGTTTCCCTAAAACCCAAACCCCTAAAGTGGAGGCTAAGTACTGCAAAGCAGTCAATATTCCAGGGTAGCTGAAAACAGTGACCGCATACTTGTTTATCACAGCTAGTAAGCTTGAACAAAGAGCATACCCTATTACAAGGCTACTGGTCGCATATTTTTGCCTGGAAGCTTCAACTTTAACAGGAACCATCATGGGTGTTTGTTTTTGGTTGGAAAGTTCACTAAATTAGTAGGAATTTCAGATAACCAGTTCGTAATTCATGAGCAAAAATCAGAGAAAACAACAAATAGACCGATGGGCAGATCTTCATCCACATAAAATCAGATGAAATCAAATCTGGGTCATGAAGTTTTCCAAAAATTTAACCAACATTTCAGGCTGCATTTTGAAAAACAGAGAAGATAGAAGGAACCTTAAAAATCGTTGCAGCCATTGGAGAGTTAAAAAAAACGTTGGCAACATCCAAAAATGCGGAGAGAGAACAAGAGTGAGAGTGCACAGGAAGGTAGAAGATCGTTATGGGTAACCCATTACGGCGTCGCATTGTAAAAGTCAGACATAATGGTGTGTCGTTTTGCCTGCCGACAGTTCATTTGAGGGAGGTAGAACATAGTTAAGAGGGCCTGAAGAGTAAAACGTGGGACATCTGACATCGAATGGTCAATTAATTGGAAGCACAGTACGATCAAATGGGAGCAGAGTATTGAAGACAGTAATGAGTTGCTGGATTTATTTATTCTGTCCTTTGGCCACCTGCGAGAAATCAAGGTTTAGGATTGTCTTGATATTGGAATTTAGCTTCGATAGATCTTGGAAGTTTTTGCCTCTAGGAAATATGTATTGATGGGATTTGTGTCTGGTCATTCTGGATGATTGATTATTAATTGTTGGATAAGAAAATTCGTCAGTCATGTTAATTTCACATATAGGCAAAAGAGGGATTAGGAATGCAATTTTGTAATTGAGAAGAATTGTATATACAATTTAGTGACTTTAGCTAATTCATTATTATTTGTAATCTTTACTATTCATTTCTTTTTGGGCTCATCTTTACCAGTCAATTTAATCATTTTTCATACATCAGAAAATTTTAATTTCAAAATCAAATAAAGGTATCTTTTTTTTGGGGGGGGGGGGGAGGTTTTAGGTCTTCATCCTATTACTTTGACATGTGGAATATCGATGACAAATTTTACATCCCATGATGGATCACAAGCTTTACTGAACATCAATGTTATTCATCTGTGACTTCAAATTGGTTGCCTTTTTAAAGTGAGTAGGCTTAATGTAAACATTTTAAATCAAAGTACTAAATCAAATAAATTACATTTAAAAAAAGAATACTTGTATCAATTATAGAAAATGAATAATGAAGTTTAGACTATATGTTTAGACTATATCAAAATCTTGATAAAAAACTTGTTAACTAAAACAATATGCCTTTGATGTCTTTATTCCCTTATTTAATCCGTAGTAAAGAAAGCCCCCTGTAAGTTCACAAGACTTCTAGAGAAGGAAGTGGGCTAAGTCCACAAGGTAACGATGGACTGAGGATGTCCTAGCGTGTTATTATCCTCCCACTGCCGAGATTGTGAGGTATTCGCTGCTCTGTGAAGCCAGCCTTGAGCCTTACGTGTTGAATTGGAAAGTCTAACCCGTAGAAATATCATATATTTCAATTCAACACCCCACAACTCATTCAACCATCAATAAGAGGTTGTAAATATACATTTATTTTCTTTAAATTTTTAGGGTTGGGGATTACACAAGTTAGCAACACAAATGGTGCGGTCAAACACAATTTTGGACATGGCTTCCAGCAAAATGGAATAAAATCTTGAAAACAAAGTGTAATGATTAAATCTACCAGCACATAAGTCAAGCGCAACATTACAAGGCCTTGTGGCCAAATTAGGGTATTTGCTATCAAAATGTTTCCATGTCGTCCCATATGATGGATGACACAAAACACCATCTTCACACCGATGTTCATAATGCCATTGCATATGCCCGGTAGTGCTTTTTGAAGGATATAACCTATGAGGATGTGGTTTCAATGGCAAGTAATGCATTCGTGTGTATGGTTATGGATTTTGATTTATCTATTGTGACCTTTGCCTCTTCCATTTGAACACACACAAAATACGCAAGCATCAAGGTTTGAGTCCTCTTTGAAGGAGAACAACAACAATCAATGTGTATCACATCATTGCTAAGATCTTTAATAATCTTATTTGCCTGAACATAATTAGTTAATTATAACGCGATTGTTAGCAACGCACATCTCTTTCATTGCATGAGCTACTTCATTGAAGCAGTTTTGTGGAATATTAAAATTAAACTTTATACTCAACAACTTAATAGCAGTAGAGAGCACTACGGGTAGTACATCCATTATGTAAAGGTTGTTGAGCAGCTTCCACTATATTATAGAAGGGTTCTTGACATGTTTGGTTCTTTTATTTTTTTGTATTTTGATTTGCTAATATGAAATCATTAACCATGTACTCTATATGATCTATGTAGGATTCATCGCAGTCATGATAAATGTGACTTGAACTGCTAGCTTGGGTTATTTCACTAGTAGAGTACCCAAAATTATATTGTTGAGGCTCTACTTTTCCACAACTTATCAAATATCAATACTCTCTCAGAAAACCATTGTATATGAGGTGCAACGTTACCTCATCGGGTGCTAAGCACATTCCATTTTTGCATTTAGCATATGAACATCTATACTGCCCAACACGTTGAAACTCTAGTTTCCCATGCATAACTTCATCAAATTAATTAGCTCCATTTAGAAACTCTTGCATGCATCTATTATGACAAGACAATAATCCGTTATACATTTGCCAATGACGTGGAGGGTCATTCATCTTCTGCTTACACAACAATGTTTATTAAGTTATTGGAATACTCTTAATTTCAATTTATACACTTATAATTGTCAAACTTTATGCAACTATTATAGATATTTTAATTATCAGACATTAACCAACCTACAAAAATATAAATAGATTAACTTAAATATAAAATTTCTATAAGATCCCCTAATAAATATATCAACATAGAAACTAAATCAACATATAAACTAACGTACATTAAGCTTCTTTAATTAACATGCTTCACTGACTACACGTTCTTATATCATCTAAATATTCACAATTTCTATTCACAATTTCAATTGCCACAAAATCTTTTAGGAATTGCTCTAGCTAATTCTATATCCAACAATCGGAAAAAAAAAATTCACATCACATTTTCATACAGCATTCCTTTTGAACCAATTTATGCCAACAAATCAATGAAATACATACATATTCTAAATTCAACAATTATATTTTTTAAAACATACTAATTTAATAAATTGTTCACTTCTACTCACACAAGTCTCAACATTCAAATATAATTTACAACATTCTTACACATTTCTACTCACAAATATTTGCAAACATATTTGTACTCATACAAATTTCACCAACAAAAATAGATTCAAACATTAGCATCCAAGTTTCTCAATCACTCACATGTCAAAAATTACCAATTCAAAAATTAAACCCTAGAATACGATGAGGGAGTGCACGAAGTCATTTTGAGCAACCATTCAATGCAAATTTCACCAATTTAACATGGATATAAACTAACAATTAAGAATCAACACTTTAATTTCATAAATTGTGACAATTAAAACCTAAATTAAAGTGGGGACGAAAATTAACATACTTGGGAGTTAGGGGAGGAGGAAAGCGCTGGCGACATCGAGGCGATGTTGGCGACTGGCAGCAGGTGGCATGTGCGACATTGGCGACTGTTTAGGCATTGTACTGACTTTCGCTATTGCACTCACACTTCCTCGTTCTTTGTGGCCATCAAGTGAAAATAAATAGATCTGATTTTTTTAAGACAACATGACAGTGGACTGAGCGACGGATGATAACAAAATAATTCTTTGCCACTTAGCAATGGAAATATCTACTGCTAAATGTTAAAATATTTTTTTCAAGAACAGCGCTAGAACAATTCGTCCCCTACTTTCAAAAATATTTTTACATTAGCGAAGAATTACGTATTTCGTTGCTAAATCCGTCGTTCAGTCAAATAACATGGGTTCACCAGTCTTAAGTTGGTATTTCCGTCACTGATAGAGACGAATATGTACGAGTCCGTTGCTATATCAACTATTTTTAGTTGTGGATAAGATTTTTTACTTCGAATATTCCAAACTTTTAGAAAGATATTTTGGATATTTACTTTTAGGTTACTGTAGGACCTAGGAATATCTAGATACATATTACATTAACTACTAAAAATCTCTTAGGAAACATCTAAGATATGTAATAATAAACCTTGTGAGATTTGTTTCAAATCTTCACCACACCTGAAGGAGGTAGAGTTAGTATAAATAGCAGTGAAATGTCTTAGTTTAGGGGCAATCCTCAAGAACAGAGAACACAACATGTGAGCGAGTGAGTGAGGGTTCCCTAAGAGAAGCAAGAGAGGTATCCGACACATTATGTAGTACTATGTGTTCAAGTCTTGTATCATTAATCTTTGCCCACTCTTTGTTTGTTTTTTAAAAGTTTATAAAAACGTATTATTTCAGGTATATGACTTGGTTCCGTATTTCTCAACAATTCAAACACCGGTGGAACGTATAATTTATAGATTGCATAAATGAAGGGTTGGTGGGGGGATTTGTAATCCAAGTTGAAGCGTGCAGTATCCTTTTTACCACAAACAAACATGTACTTTAGATGCAGAAACAATCCAAAAGATGTATATCCTTACATATTCCTAACCATCAGGTTGAGGTCAAGTTGAAGCAATATCAGCTTTTGCAGAAAGTCAAAAAGCCATGCTCGTGCAGTGCTTTTGTGATGCTCAAAAGTTGCAAGTGCCTAGTGCCGTTCATAGCCTTGTCCCACAAACGTGAACGTGGCCCTATAAGCCAAGCCGCTTAAGACAGTAACACAGCTTAGTTAGCTGATCAGCATACAAGTTTGTGACTTGTTACATTGGTTTTTTGATTTAGGAAGTTGACTATTATGCAATGGGATAGATATGTGCATAGGTAGTCAGGTAGATATCAACTATCAAGGGTTACTTGCATTGCTGATTTTCTGAATCACTGAAAGGTTAAGTGTGAAAAAAAAAGAAAAAAGATGATGGTTGAGTTGAACTGAGCCCACAAGGTGAAAAGATGGGCCAAATTAAAGGGACCCTTCTTATGGGCTGATGGGCCGAAGGCACCCACTTTGTTATCTTCCACTGCTGAGTGCAGAAGGCGTTCCACTGCTTTGTGAAGGCCTCCCCTCTGGGGACTTGTTAACCGACCCACCTCTCATCACTACTCTACAAGTAAACGGCAACCCTTGGCCCTACGAGGTGGATCTAAGTGAGGTCCCTTCACCGTAATGCCATCACTTGGGTTACAAGCTGATGCTACCCAGCACAGCAATGTCACAAGCTCTCATTAACCTTTATAAACTTGACATTCATCTTGCCATTGCTCGAGTGGGATTCTTTGAAAGACACCCCCAAAATGTTTTACAATGAAGTATAAGATGTGGATTCAAGTTATGATTGTTGTCTATTATAATATGCAGATGAATTATTTTATGGTTATATTTACAATTCTTAAAGTTTATTATGTGTCCTATAAACTGATGTAATGCAAGTGATACTCATACCAAAAGTGATCTGTCGAATCCCTAATAATGTCTATGTGGCCACCATGTAATAGCTCAAAGTACAACTTAGCGAGCTAATTGGGCAGCTGACTAATGTAATACTTGGATGGAACAAGAAACAACCATTACCGTACTGTATTACAATGTTGTTTAGAAGTAGAAACAATTAATGGAAGCCACACGCTATGAAATAGGGCTTGTATGCAAGCTGATTAGCTGATGTCCTATTAAAGTAGCACCAATACTCTGTCCCTGACACTAGCATGAGACATGACTTGTAAGGCATGAATAAAATCAAGTTCTGAAATTCAAGGTTTTGCAGCAAAGAGAAGAAACTGTTTCTTCTTGCATCTGGAGGAAGCATTGTATCAGCCATCAGACAAAATCTGTTCTAGGCATATCAAAGTGATAAGTTGTAGCCTTCAAGTGCAGCCATCAGATCACACATTATTCCAGCCTAATATAATTTTATATACTCTCCAGTGCTCCTCATAATTTCCCGGATGAATGGACTCTGTGCAAGTCATTTTTAACCTAGATAGGTGCGTCGAAATACAAAGGAGCAATTAAAATTTGGGAATGACATTGGTTTTCACTCATCGCTTGTTGAAGTTTTACCGCAAGTACGAAAAACTAAAAAGCTAATGGTCCAACTGAGCTCAGACCATAGGGCTACGGATGGCTGTGCATTGGTGCCCCGACTTGTTATCCTTCTACTGCTGAGAGCAGTAAGTGTTCGTTGCTCTATGAAGCCAGCCTAATGTCTCTAGGGGCATGGCCTTCGCCAAACCCATCCAGACTGCAACCCTGGCCATGCCATGTGAATCTGAATCAAGTTCCATCACCTCACAGCCCGCACTTTTGATGGAGTCCCCACCACCATTGCCAAAGAAGAAGGTCCAACAACTCGTTCAAGGTCCATTTCAAGCTCCAAGTTGCAAGCATTGCTTCAAAATGTTCAAGATGTTCAAGGGAGTTCTCACGAGCTAGCACACTTGAAAATGCCTGGTTTTGTCAATGTCATTACTTAGGCCTAACCATGGCTTAAGTCATGAATTTTTGCATTTTTGGAATCCTCAAGAAGTCTACAATCAAGTCCAAGCATTAATTTCAAATCATGCACACAAGAGGATGAAGAATCAAGGAGTTTTCCCAAACCGTTCCAAATTGCCTTCCAATTGCACGGTTTAATGTATGTGTTTAATTACCCCACTTAAACACATCCTAATCTTGATTTCTTGGTGGTGGGGGGGTTTATACACATCCTAAAATTACCCCCCTTATTAAAACCAAATCATGATCACTTTTGCTATGCTTAATGTTTGCTTGAAAACCAGCCAGCAACTTGCTTGAACCCCGTTTAAGTAAACCGGTTCTATTTCTCCCTAAACCAGTCGGCCTTCTTACTAGTAAGCTGATAAGCACACAACTCAAGGCAAGGTACACGTCCCAAGGTGCCTAGGATTGGTTGCTGCCTAGTAAAGAACAACCAATGGGAGTGAAGGATTAAAATATGTTGTCTCTCTTCTCTCATTGGCTAGCCGAAAAGTGGCCTTGAGATTTCGGCTGGGCACATGACTTCTAGCAACATTTTCAGCTTGTATTATATCTAATCATAAGTTTAATTGATGTTTAATTAGCTTAGACAAGGTTTAGATTCATGGTTTGATGTATTAGCACTAGTTAAACATGCTTGTAATTTGTTTATCCCTAACCGATTGTAATTAGCTCCTAATCCCTTTCCTCACTAGTAAGGAAAGAGGAAGGAACTTGGTTGCTTCCTAACTAGATATCTAGGCCCATTTTGCTGTTCTTTAAAGGGCTCTCACGGCCATAGCTCAACATAACCTCCATTGAAATGAAAACTCAGTTTTGAGAGCCTTTGCTTTCAAGTCTTCAAACTCTTGCTTGCTTTTCTTAGTTTAGGCCAAACTAAGTGGTGTTCAAGTGAGTCCTAACCTTGATTAAGTGGTGTTTTTGTATCTTAATCAAGCTTAAGGGCCCTAAATTCAAAGATTGGTGGTGATTTTGTATCCAATCCAAGGGTTTAGTCTATCTTGTTCTAGTTTGAGTTCCACGGTTTCTAAGTGAAGTAATTAGCTTGAAATCTTAAGTTAATTCCTTTCACTTAGCATATCCTCCATATTCCCTTATTCTTCCACTCCATATACCTCCATTCTCATTACATTCCCACGGTTTAAACTACATAAAATGCCTAGAATCAAAGCCAAACATCAAAAGCCTTCAACCGTGCAAAGATAACATTTCTTTGCTTTCGGAGGCAGCAAAGTGGCACGGCCACACCGTGCACATAGGCACGACCATGCCACCCCTAAATCGTGTTATATCTTTGAGTTTTGATTTCTACTTGACGTGTGTTGGCTTAGGTAGCTTCTTCCCTTGACACATACATCAGCTTTAGTCACAAGCTGACGCTAACTAGCTCAGCAGTACCACGCGCTCCCTCTAAGCTTTATTAAGTTTGTACCCGTCTCTTTCTTGCTCAATGTAGGTTGTCTGAACACAACCCCCCCCCCCCCAAAGAAAAAGAAAAAAAAGAAAGATAAAGTCTATGTCATAGAAAGAAGGATAACATATGGATGGAACATATGATCCCTGGTCTATTATAATCTTTAGGTAGGAGTTGTTCCATTGTTATGTTCGTAGTTCTATGATTTTATTATGTGTCCCATAAATCGGTTGCAGTACAGGTGATGTTTGTAGGAAATCTGAAATGTTGAATGCCTAATGATGTCTATGTGGCATCCATGGAACAACTTATTGGACTGCTGATCAGTGTTCATAGTTGATCACTTTGGATTTAGGGATAGTATCACACTGGTTCTATGCTATCAGATAGTGCACTTCTTAGGTAGTCGTTGAACGGTCAATGATAATTAGGAATTCTAGAACAAGAAATTGTGATTGACAATTCATGAAGCTCCAATGTTTCAAACAGTGTGTCATGACGGGCGGAGCCAGGATTTAAATCAAGGGGATGCGAGATTAATAATACACATAATATAAATTTTAATAGTGCTAAAAATGAAATGCATAGCTACTACATTCAAGAAAGTTGTCCTCAAAGAGATTTCATGTTTTGAAAGTAAAGCATGATATCGTCGTTCAAGAGACTTTTAAAAATATCAATGTCAAAATAAGTAACAACAGTATCATTTAAAAATTCATTAGATATTTTGTTCTGTAATTTGGTCTAGATGAACTTCATCGCAGAGAACATTCTTTCAACGGTTGTCGTGGAAACTAGTAAAATCAATGCAAGCTTCAAAAGTTGATGTAGGTGGGGAAAGCTCAAATACTTCTTTGTTTGAGCCAACTTCCTGCAAAGTTCAGGAAGTCCCGAAATGTTGGACAACCTCACATCATCAGCTGCATTAGCAATGAAGGTATCCAGTTCACAAGCAAGTGTCTCATTAGCCAAGTCATCAAAATCATTTGGATATAGCTGAGCCATTGTTAGTATCTTGTTCTTGTCAAAGGTAGAGAATGAGTCACTAGGATTCAAACAAGCCACCCCAAGAAGCAAATCAGTGGTCGCCTCAGAAAAACGACTATTAAGTTCTTGCATTTGCATATCAAGAATTATGTAGAATACATCAATGCAATAGTAATGCTCATTTGTGATCTTGGAAACTCTATGCTTGGATTTTCCTCGAATAATATAAAAGTCATCCATGTTAGAAATCTCAATATCATGTTTCACACAAAATGAAGAAACTTTATCAAGCAAATCATCCCATCCTTGATCCCTTGTTCTTTGTAGTTGTCTCTTGGCAGTAGTAAGGAGAGATATAACATTAACAATATCTTGGTCTCTTCTTTGTAAAGCCTGACTCAATGCATTTGTAATACCCAACACCAATTTCATCAAATGTAATAAGAAAGCAAACTCAAACGTTTGTAAGGCATCTAAAGCACCTTGCGTCGTGACTCTATCAGGTGAATGATTTCCATGAGTTGCTATAACATCAAGCACATCAATGATAGGAGCAAACATGATAATCATACTTGTAAATGTTTTATAATAAGAGCCCCAATGAGTGTCCACAGGTCTTCCAAGTCCAAGTTCTTGGTTTAAACCCCATCTAGTTTGTAGTTCACCTAAACGTAATGCTTCTTCAACTGCTTCTGTTTGTTTTTCATGAAACTCATCTCTACGTTTACAAGAACCACCAACCACATTCAATGTAACACCAACCCACCCAAGGAACCATTCAATATCATCATGATGATTTGCAACTGCAACAAGAGTTAATTAAAGCTGATGAGCAAAACAATGAATGTAATGTGCCGATGGACAATCTTGCATAATCAAAGCTCTAATCCCATTGATATGTCCACGCATATTACTAGCCCCATCATGCCCTTGTCCTCTTATGCAAGATGGACTCAAGGAATATTGAGATAACAAAGAATAAAAATTTTCCTTTAGTGACAAAGAGGAAGTATCGATGACATGAACAAGACCAAGTAGACACTCCATAACAAATCCCTTTCTGTCAACATATCGCAAGACAATAGTCATTTGTTGTTTACAAGATATATCACGGGATTCATCAAATAATATAGCAAAATATCCATCTCCAAGTTCTTCAAGAATCTTTCCAATTGTTTCTTTTGCACAAGAATGAGCAATGTCTTTTTGGATGTCAGGAGAAGTCAATTTCTGATTTAATGGAGCCTTTTGAAAAATACTTCCAAAATTTTCATTACTTTGGGCATGTCATTCTAACAAATCCAAAAAATGACATCTCCTTATTGAAGATTCACTTTCATCATGACCTCGAAAAGGCAATGCTCCACTCAAAAGTTGCCTTGCCACTTCAACTGAAGCATTTAAATGGACTCGATATTCATATTTAACCTCCTCATATTGTTTGTCTAAGGCAATTTGTATGGATTGCTTTTGCATCATAAGATCTTTACACATTTTAACACATTGATTATGCACACTATTTACTTTACCCACATGTGCATCAAATGATTTCCTCTTCTTCCAATTTCTAAAGTCCTTACTTGTAAATGCCTCCCCTCCACCATGACCCAACTTGTCATTCTTGAACAAATAACAACACAAACAAAATGTCGCATCATCTTTTATGCTATATTCTAACCAATTAGGATATGCCGCAAACCAGGATTCATTAAAACACAACATATAATTGGACATTTTAGTTTGAGGGAATGCATGATTTCGGGGTTCGTAAGGACCTTTTTTGTAAATATGCTCTTCTGACCTCATTACGATCATTCAGATGATAGCTTGAAATCGGTTTTCTATCGGCTAGATCTGATGGAAGAGCATTAATATCGATTGGAGTTCTCCTGGAATAAGATGGATTAGTGCTTGTTGGTTGTTCATTGCCAGACGATGGTTGAGTACTTTGTTTGACACTTTCTTAAATTAGTGGTGAGTTTTCTGGCGCAGAGCTTGAACTAACAGATCGTCTAGTTATCTTGTTGAAAAACTTCTCCATTTCAAACTGAAAAACACAATCAAGTTCTTACTTAGGTTCATGGTTTTTAGTAAATCATAAACATAATTATTTACAAAATTATTTACATAATCATATACAAAATTATGTTTTGCCTTTCTTGATTGAGAATTTAGGAATTAGAATTGGGATAATTTGTGTTTATCATAAACAAACACAAATTTGCATAAAGTCAATAAATTTAACACAAATAAACAAATAACAATCAACAAATTATCCCAATTCTAATTTCTAAATTCTCAATCAAGAAAGGCAAAACCTAATTTTTTAATTGATGAGTAAATATCTAAATTAACCACTTATTCAACACAAATTCAATAAAAATTAGTAAACTAAACATAAACAAGGAAGTAATTACAAACAAAATTAGCCCAATTTTAAATCTTCAACCAAGAAGACAATTAGATTAAAATTCTCATTTTTCAATTCATGAATCATGAGTAATTCACTAAGTTAATCAATTATTTAATACAAATCTAACTAAAATTAGTAAAATAAATATAATTATTTACAAAATAACAAAATTAAAAACAAAAATTGAGTATTTTTGAGAATTACCTCAAATTAGGAGTTGAGATTTAGGATTTAGGAGAAGAGTTGAGGGGGAGTGGAGGAGGGCCTGATGGGCGGCGGGCGGTGGCTAACCTCAGAGTTAGAGAGTGAGAGAGAAAGTAGGCAGGGGGGGCTGCTGGGAAGAGTTGAGCTGGATCTGGGCTGGGCATCTGGCAATCGACTAAGTCGAGTAAGTGGGCATAGAGAAATAAAGTTCCAAAACTCAGGAAAAAAAAACATACAAGGGGCCTGGAAGCAGCTAGCAAGAGTTGAACCCACGACTGGTTGAAAAAAGGAGGGGGCAACTGACCACGCAGGCAAGCACGAATTTGCAAAATTTGTATGAACGAATACATATATTTGTTTTGTATCCACAAATATATCCCATAGTTATTTATTTTTTTCCCAAAAAGTTGGGGGGTCAATTGACCCCCTTTGCCCCAATGTAACTCCGCCGACTCATGAGGATGTGGTTATAGGATCGTGAAGCATGTTATCCAAAGGAAGGTCTCTCACTTCCTGACCATTTGCTGTTAAGAGAAATTCCATGGACAAAATGTAATGATTAGTAATCCTATCACTCTTTAAGGCCTTCACCAATCCACAGGCCTCAATCCTCTTCCCAACTCTTTCAGTATGGATTATGGGGGCAAACCAGTCCTCTCCCAGAGGGCCACCACCTTCTCTCCCCTGAATACTTCTAAAAGCACTCACCATCCGAGCATTAGCAAGTAGCAAGTGCTTATAACTTGTCGAGAGACAAGGATCATAAAGCTGATTGGTATATATTATGACACGTCAGAACATAATACTATTTCCTTGCAATGAGTACAATTGAATGCTTTTATGCACCCAAGTAATCATTTATGTCG
>JACYFF010002017.1:60968414-60993705 GCA_017589665.1 Selenicereus undatus
CATATATATATTTAACATAATAATGAATATAACCATAACCAAAATTCGCATAATTAACATAAAATATAATAATGATAATATATTTAACATAAATAGCATATATATATTTAACATAATAATGAATATAAACATAACCAAAAATTCACATAATTAACATAAAATATAATAACAATAACATATTTAACATAAATAACATATATATATTTAGCATAATAATGAATATAAACATAACCAAAAATTCACATAATTAACATAAAATATAATAACGCTAACATATGTAACATAAATAACATATATATATTTAACATAATAATGAATACAACCATAACCAAAAATTCACATAATTAACATAAAATGTAATAATGATAACATATTTAACATAAATAGCATATATGTATTTAACATAATAATGAATATAAACATAACCAAAAATTCGCATAATTAACATAAAATATAATAACGATAACATATTTAACATAAATAACATATATATATTTAGCATAATAATTAATATAAACATAACCAAAAATTCACATAATTTGCATAATTAACATAAAAATGTCATAATTAACAAACAAATTCTTCACAAAAATAATCATAAATATTTCTTTTTTAACAAAAATGTTATAATTAACAAAGAAACTATTGCCAACAATAATTAAGTAGAGTCAGTTAAATTTAGGGCTTCTAGAACACTCAACCCTCACGCCTCACCCTACTCCTTCGACCTCCTCCTCTTTAACCTGCTCCACACCCTCCTCACTGGTCATTGACTCACTGCCCTTAACTCCTTCGACCTTCGACCTTCGTCTTTAGCCTCCTCCTCACCCTCCCTATCGCTGATCACTGACTCGTCACTCCTCACTGTTGTTGTTCGCCTTCCTCCTTCGACTGCCGGTGGCCTCTTCCTAAGCCACCCACCCCTTCACTCTGCCACCAGCCCACGTCTGCTTCGACGGTCGTTCGATGCTGACAATTGAGAGAAATTGGATGCTGCAAAAAAAAATGAAAATTGCGCTAATAAGGTATGTGCTTCTTCCATGGTTGATCCCCTTTGCCAGATATGAAGTTTGCTTACCACTTTGCCAGATCTGAATTCATGGTTTGTTTTTCTTCCCATTTGTTACGCAAACACTGAATTTATAATGGCCGGTTGTATTGATGTGTTATTTTCGGTCGTGACTTCCATCTTTGTCTTCTATGTTTGTCTGGAGATCAATTTCGTACCTGAAAATCCATGCTTAGGATTGTGTGCTTGTTGGTTTGTAGATCCCCTGTCATTTTGGTCCATCTTCGTCCTTGCTACCCGAGTTATTCACCCGTGACCTGTTCCATAACGGGAAACACGGCCGTTCCATGGTGACAAGCTTGTCACACTGATTATTTGGTGGTTTTCGGTTCGCCAAAGTTCAATTCCGCGCCACATCGGCCATTCCGGGACGGAACGGCCGAGTTTTAAATTCCTGCTGGAGATACAACCTAATGCCACCCAGCTCGACAATAAATCGATGTATAACCAACACAGCTTACATCAGTGCATGTGAGGAGGAACAACACGGAGCTTTTTACATGACAGGTAGAAAGTACTAGCATGTGGTTTCATAAATGTCGACAATAAGGATGAGAGAAGTAAATATTCTAGTAATTGAACTAAAAAGGCGTACACATAATGCCTAGTGTTTGATGGTAACCAAACAGTAATTGGAGAAGTGCTTACTAGTTTAAACTGTCTAGGATTACATCTGCTATATACTTATATATAGGACCCTAGCTAGGTTAGGGTTTTGGAACACTAAAAGAAGCAGCTACATATAATGACCTGATTTTGCATCACGGAATATGAATACTATGGTCCCTCCATGATTGATCGATTATTACTCAAGCAGCTGGCGCATAATCATATCCATCATCATCATCATCGTCGTCGTCATCATCCCCATCCGGTTCCAGTGTTTGTGCCATCACAAGTGAACCATACATGTCATGCACAACGTTAGCATGAGCATGCTCGTGATGGATGTTGACATGCATGATCATGCTCCATAAACCAAGAACAAGAACTAGAGTAGAAGCCATTGTTGCTCTGATTTTCAAGAAAGATTAACTAATTGTGCTACGTTTCACAAGAGAAATGAGATTTTGATAGTTAATATAATTGAAACGAGGATGAGATGAATCAAAGGGTATGAATCCATGGCCAAGTTATATAGAGGGGAAAAAAGGAATTAAGAAGGTGCAATGTGCATGGTGGTAGGAGGAATGCCCATGGCGAAGCAAGGGAGGAGTGTGTGGAGAACGTGCCGATGCATGTAATGTGAACTACTGAATAACATGTCGACAATATTCCGTTCCGTGCTAATCAATCATTGTTAAAATCAAATGTCTAACAGCTATGCTAAGGTGATCAAATGGAAACAAGAATGTAAAACAGAAAATTAAAAAAAGACTAAAAAACCACTAAGATTAGTTACTATTTTTCCGATAATCTTGATCAATCAATAATTATTAAAAAAAATATCCATCTTAGGATAAGAATAAAGCATCTTGTAAGTTGATAAAATCAAATCAATCATGACCCTCACATACGACACACTGATCAATATCTCTGAAAACTTACAAAACTCCACTTACTAATGAATATGAAAAGGCATACAATACTAAATTTTAATTACTACTCAACGAATGATTAGCATTTGTATGTGTCATTCGAATTGATATAATACTTTAATTGGAAAGTTACACATGCATACGCATAGAAGAAAGAAATTGTTGACAAATAGATTAATGATACTACATTAATATTACTTCTATTCTTCAGAAATTAGAACATGAAATGGGCAGATCTTTGTGGAGTCCAAGGGTGTCCATCGACCCTGGCTCAAAAAAAATTCTAGTATGTTCCTTCTTTGTATTTTGACACACCTAACTAAGTTCAAACATGATTTTAATCAATCCTTAGTAGAAACCAAGCTAGTAAAAGGTGCCACCTCTACGGGAGAAATGCAGGTAACATTCATAGAGAATGTGTGTTGCCATACATCATAACGTGTATAGCCAAATACAATGCCTATGTGAAATCTTGTGGGGAATCCATGTCACATCCCAATGGATAGCTCAGTGAGCGAGGGGGACTACTCATTGATATGTGTGTTAGCTTTCTTAAAGTTTACATTGAGTTTTTTAATATGTTTTGATGAAAGACAAAAAGGGTTTAGTCAATTGACATATTCATCATGTTATAATTAAATGATCTTAATAATTGTTATTATTTAAATGTGCTATATTTTTGAAGTAAATGTTGAAATATTAATATTACTTAGTTGATTTTATATTAGGTATCACAATATCTTTGACATTGTTTAATATTCAAATTTGAAGGTTATCTTTATGATATTATATTGTGTTATTCAAATTTATATAAGACTGTGGAGCTATATTTATCAATGTCAAAGATTTGCTCTTAATATGATAATATCTTGTGATAGATTATCTTGGAATATTATGCTGCAAATTATGAATGGTTCTAAAAGATTCTCAGCCAAGATATTCAGCCCAAATCAAAGAAAGTAGCCGTTGAAGAAATCTGCAATCAGCAAAAATAACTACTGAACGTTGGAACTGAAAATGGAAGATTTTCAAGGACCCTTAAATGAAGTTCAAGGCCTTGAACTGAAGCTGATTTTAGGGAAAGTCCAATGGCTAGTTTGCAAGAGCTCTTTCAAGACTTGGCTATAAATATAGAGCTGAATGAAGAGCTAAATGATAAGAGAGAGCAAGCACTCATTGGCATACACACCTCTTGAGAATTTATTGGCATACTTTGAGCTTAAATTTGCTTCTATATATTACATTTCATTATATTGTTCAAGTTGTAATTTGGGTGGGATCATAAAGTTGAAGGGTCAACTCTACCAACGACTTGTTGAAGGGTCAACTTGTAGCTTGGAACTTAGAGTAGGTGTACTCTAGAATTGTGTAATCATCCCTCCTAATAAAAGTTCCGGTTAATCCTAAAGTTAGGGAACTCTAGACAGAGACTAAGCTTGGTTGATGCTAAGCTCGATCGTAAAAAATTACTCGTGTCTTGTCTACATTTATCTTTCCGCTCTTTATTTGATTAATTTGCGATATTGATCATCACCCTAATCAACCCCCTCCTCTAGGGTGATTTAACTAGCCAAATCGGGCCAACAATGTGGATGTGGGATTTACAAAAATGGCCTTTCAGATGGATCAAAAGCAACATCATACTAACTAATATAGTTGTATCGTTAATATGCCTCAGCTCTACTCCTGTAGAACTTTGCAGCTCCGTACAAGTGCAAGATTATCCTACAGAGGAGGGTTCCGTGCAGGCTGGCTTGCAATTTATGTACTTCATGTTTAGAAGTTGAAACAATTAAGGGAAATTGCATCCTATGTAATAGGGCCTGTGTGCATCTTAACAATATTATGTAAATCATGTTTGAACCTGGTTAGGTGTGAAAATGCAAAGAAGGAACGATGAAAATTTGGGAACGACATCCATTTTCACTCATAGCTTGTGAAGTTTTAATCCTAGGAACGGGAAAAACTAAAAGGTAATGGTCCATCTGCGCTCGGCTTACGAGGTAACAATGGGCCAACGGTACCCTAGCTTGTTATTCTTGAGTATGGGGGCGTCTATTAGGGCCTAGCTTTCGCCAAACCCGCTCAGACCAAGCTGACGCAACCGAAAGATCTGACTCACTATTCCATGTCTTTACTGTCTATCTTGAGTTACAAGCTGATGCAACCCACCTCGGCAGTACTGAACTAGCCCACTAAGCATTAATAAATTTGTATTTATATATTTGTTCCCCAATGTGGGATTTTCTGAACCCCCTCCCCCGCCAAAAAAAAAGAAAGAAAAAGTCTGTGTCATAGAAAGAAGGATAAAATATGCATGGAACATATGATCATGGGTCTGTTATAATCTTTATCTTGAAGTTGTTTCATGATTATGTTTGCGCGCAATTCTCTGATTTTAGTATATGTCCCATAAATTGGTGCGTTACAGGTGATGCTCGTAGGAAATGTGAAACGCTGAATGCCTGATGACATCTATATATGTGGCTGCTACAGAACAGCTTATCGGACTGCTGCTGATATCAGTGGCATGGTTGATCACCTTGGAGTTAGGGATAATATCGCACTGCTTGGGTAGTCGAACAGTCAATGCTAATTAGTAATTCAAGTACAGGAAGAAGTTGTGATGGAGAAGTCATGGGGATGTGGTTATAGGATCACGAAGCATGTTATCCAAAGGAAGGTCACTTGCTTCTTGTTCTCTAACCTCCGGATCATTTGCATTTAAGAAAAATTCCATGGACAAAATACAGCGATTAGCAATCCTATCACTGTGTTCGGCCTTTGCCAACCCACAGGCCACAACCCTTTTGCAATATGGCTTCCAGGGCCAAATCAGTCCTTTCTGCAGAAGGGCCACCACTCCCCCAAATGCTTCTAAAGCACACTCCATCTGGTAACTAGCAACTAGCAAGTGCTTATAAGTGGCCGAGAGACAAGGATCAGAAAGCCCGTTGGTATATATTTATTGAGGCATAAGAACAGAATTGGTATTTCCTAACAATGAATACAGTAGGTAGCTTTCATGTGCTCAAGTGATCATTTATGTCACTGATGATCTTTTACTCCCATGTCTTAATCTGATAAATCTAGGCAGTGAATTACACGATCATGCAAGGAACAGTCCATCGGGCTACGAAAATGTCACAAACCCAACGTCTATCCGCACTTGACCTTCAATGTACTCATAATAACGACCTGATTTCTCTCTGCAACTTTCCTCACTTTTGGCAATAGTTCAAGTTCAACATGAATTAAGTTAATGCTTTGTCAAGTAACATTTAATTGGTTGATCAGATAGAAAATCGATTATCATTTGGCAGTGTTACTTGATGGATTGCGCTCTTTCTCTAAAAATTGTCTGATACATGTCGTTGAGTGCAGTATTCTTTAAAGGATTAGCACTCCACAGCATGCCCTCTGAGCTGAAATTCACTAATTCACACGAAATATACAGACATGAATCATATATGGACCATATGGAACAAAGTTTGCATGAACAAGTAATTAGAAACAAGTTTCTGTAGTCTTATGGGGGCTATCTATGTTCGTTAGCAATCTTCGCAGCTTTTAAGATAACAAGTCAATTCTCTCTCAAGTGTCAAAATCAAAATAGCACTCACTTCGATTACAAGCAGAAGCCAACCAGCTGAGCAATAAACTAGGGCATTGTTTGGCAAACAAGTGTCAACTATTTTTAATAATTTTTAAATTAACTACTCGTACTGTCAACTATTTATAATAGTTTTAAATTAACTACTTGTATATTAAGTGTTTCAAACAACTATCAACTATTTATAATGGTTTTTGAATTAACCTTTCATATATTAACTATTTCTAACAAAATTACAAGACAACAAAACTATTTCTAACAAAATTACAACACAACAAACTGATTTTCACAGAAATTTTAAAATAACTTTCGAACTATTCTAAAGAGTCATTTTGCAAAGCACCAAAATTAACCTTTTAACTAGATCAATCACCCAATTTTGATTCACAAAGCTATTTTTGGCCAAGAACTTTCTTAAAAACCTACTTGCCAAACACACCCTAAATAAGCATGGATGCTGATATGTCTCTGGCACACTGCAATGTGGGACTCTCTCCTCTGCCCAAAAATATTGAAAGGTAGATCAGAGTAGTATTTATGTCTATGCTTGAAAAATTGTAAAATTTCTTATATCAGCAGCGAGGCTTATTTAATTTTCTGTAACTGAAGTATATATCTGGACTTGCAGTCTAGCTTTACACAGTTCACTGCATGTTTGTTTGTATAGTTTTGTTGTGATATTTTCAAGTGTCGTTATGTGGTAATATAATGGCCGAAGTTCGTGATTAAATTGATCAAAGTGTCCTTTGTGCTCTTGCTTTGTTGGCTATTCTATTTAGTTGTACTCAATCTGGTATGTCTCCTATCTTGTTTTTGGACAACCAGTAGTATATAGAATGGGAAGAGAAAGGGGGTACGCAAGTTACATGCGTACTGTACACTTAATTCCATCCCAACAGGGGGTGCAAAGCTCGTGGTGGGAGAGGAGTTGCTCATGGAAAGCTGAGGAAGGAATGTGTGGAGAACGTGATGGTGCATGTGATTTGCAAGACGGTATTGAGACTGCTTCTCTTCCACTTTTACCATTGATCAGTGGATACAAACTAACCCTTACAATATCGTGATCATTTTAAGTAGACAGGATAAGACGTTCACGTTCTTTTGCAAAAAGGGTGAAGATATCATTAGATTTTTAGCAGATGCTGTTTGAGAAAGTAGCATTCAGAAACAGTTTATGGAGCCTGGTGGGGCTATGTTTTGGAGCATTATCTATATCTTCACTTGTATAGTCAAGGGAAATGTTGAACAAGGCAAACGGATAGAAAAAATGTTTTGGTTAATTTTATTTTTAAACTCGAAGCTTTTGGTGAATATGTAATTAGACTTGACTGTTCAGGTGGGCATGTTAGATCCAAATCGGGTGTATTTGAGTTCAAGTAAAATACAAATCAGGTGTATTTTGAGTTCGGGTAAAATACGTACGGGTGTATTTCGATTTTGCGGGTTGCGAATCGACCCAATGGGCTTAAAACACATTTCTGTGAATTATTTTTCTTCGGTCAAAATCAAAAATTCGGCATTTATAAATATCTCTTGGAGGTGACTCAAAAATAGCTCGATAAGTTTTCCAACATCTTGTAATTGATTCATTTTACTTTTTAAACCCAACTGGTTAGAAGACTTGTGTCAATTTTATTTCAAAATGTCTATTACTACTGAAGAAAAGCATACTAAAAGTATTCCAACATCTTGTAATTGATTCATTTTACTTTTTGTCATAAAAACCCTGTATTATCATTTATCAAGTTGATATTTTCTATTTAATTGTGCCATATCGTGTCAGCAAAAATTCAGTATCTGTTTTGTTTGCATGTTTAGGGTGGTTAATTTGATTTTCAAACCATGTCAATTACAAGCTCGATAAGTTTTCAACCAAAACCAATTGGCAATGGGTGAAAACTCACAAATTTATAAAAACACTCGATGTCATCTACTTTATTAGTGTGGGGGACAACACCTACTATTATATATTCATATGCCCGTAAATTCATGAACCATACTCAGAATCGGTCAAATCAGCTCCTCACTTTTGGGAATCAAAACAGTCACCACTAGTTCAAGTTTTATTTCCAAGTACACACGCCAACTATACATTTTTTAAAATTTTTCGTATTTGGTATCTATTCACTATATATAAAGAAAAATCGACCAAAGTACAACAAGATTCATTTCAAAGCATATAAATTATACACCCTCGTTTTATAGCTAACACTTAACAATTAAAGATAGTCAATTTTTTTTCTTTTTGGTACAGAAGAGGGGTTACGGCCCAAAAAAATTATTATTACTTAGTAATCAAATAGGGCCAAATTACCCCTATTCTATCTGCGTACAAGGCATCCAAAACCTCTCTCGGAGGTGACTCAAGAATAGCTAAACTATCATTACTCTTGTCCCTAAATTCGCTAATAAATCTGTTAATTCCAATTTGTATGTCCTTTGAACATGCCGAACACAACTACAGAATCAGCCTGCACTCAAAGCTTCCTCATGGTTTTCTCCCTTGCCAATTTTAAGCCCCTTAGAATTGTTATGGGCTCCACCCTTGTCGATGTGCATACACCCACACCTTCAATATAGCCTGGAATCCATTCTCGATTACGTCCTCCAAAAATACTCCCAGCCCCAGCTGGGGCCGGATTCCCTTTGGCTGCATCGTCCGTATTAAGCAAGATCCATTCTACTGGCAGTGGTTGCCACCTATGAGGGACTCAACTCTACTTGGTTCTTTATGAACTTGCACCGCAACCTCAACATTTAAGGCTTTTAGAGTTTCATCAAATTTAGAGTGAAGAAAGTCTATCTTGTCTTGTGGGGCCTGAGTGTCTCTATTAAAGCAGTTTCTATTTATCCACTTCCAAAGCCACCAAATAGTAATCATAAATTTTGTAGGCCAATCTCCATCCTTGGTTTTATCTTTGATGTTCATCAAAATCCACTCTTTGTAATCCGCATTGATTCCTTGCAAAGCTAATCATTTTCCCATGAAATATTGCCAAATAAATCTAGCTTCTGGGCAATCACGTAGCACATGGGTTGTGTTTCATCCATTGTTTCACAAAAGCCACAAGCTGGACTTCTTGGAAAGCCTCGTTTGACCCTGTTAAAGCTAGTCATAATTCGATCGTGCACAGCAAGCCGTACGAACATTTTCACTCTCTGTGGAGCTCTAGCTTTCCAAGTTTCTGTCCAGACCTCCTGCCTCCCCAATTTTGTTCTTTTCAAACAAATGAATGGCAGACTTTAGGGTAAACTTACCCGAGCTCGTGCCACCCCAATAAAAGTTATCCTCAATGGACTAGTCTTCAATCACTTCAAAGGCAGCAATATTCCTTAAAACTTTCCCTGGTCGATTATTTGTAAAATTATTCCACCTCCATCATGTCCCATGCTCCCAATAGTGGGCCATTGTGTGGTGCTGTTCATACAAAGGAATTGGGCTCAAGGCTAGCTCGATGAGTGGTTTTGACGTAGCCCATGCATGCGTCCAGAACACAGTGCTTCTACCCTCCCCGGCCCAATTGATTTCCTTGCACCTTCTCAAATAATATGGGCATTTTCAGAAATGCGCTTCCACGTATTAGAGGCATCATATTTGGCACTGAACATATTCATATCACATCTACCTTTGCAGTATTTGTGGCACATGACTCTCATCCATAAAGATCTAGGCTCAGTTAAGATCCCGCATCCTAGTTTGGCCATTGAAGCTGAGTTTACTTGTCTCATGTCTCTTAGGCCAAGTCCACCTAATTCTCTGGGTCTAGCGACAGTATCCTGTTGGGCTTTATGGCCCAAAATCTCGAGTTTTGGCACGGGGTGACCATGCTGCATGGGCACGGGCGTGCTACGTCGAAGAAGACCGAAGAACGGAGCGGACAGCAAATCGGCACGGGGTGCCCGTGCCACCTGGCACGGCCGTGCCTGGGCGCCGCCTTGAGATGGCGGCTAGGGTTCGCGTTAATGTCGGTTTTTGGAAGGTGGCGGCTAGGGTTGTCAAGGGGGAAACCCTACCCCACAGACCCTATATAAAGGGGGTCAAGGACCTTGTTTCAATCACCAATCAAAATAAAAAGAATAAAAAAACACATTGAGAGAGTAAGATTATTTGAGAGAGAATACAATTGAGAGTATTGTAATTCTGCTCTTGATCACTGAAGTGATTGTAGTGTAATACTCTTCTCATAATGAAATTTGTCGGTGTGCTGTCGCCGTCCGTGGTTTTTTCCCACATTGGGTTTCCACGTAAAAAATTCTCTGTGTCCTTTATTCTTTTCATTGTTGTGTTGTGTTCTTGGTTGAATTCTGTTTTCGTTGTTACATCCTATTATCCTGAATTCATTCCTAACATATCCCAATGTACATGATGTGCCCTTCGTTTCAGACTTGTTCCTCCCCATAAGAACCGCTTTGTTTTTCTATCAATTTCATCACAGGCCGATCTCAGCAACCTCATCATCTGCATGAAATAAGCAGGTTGGATGAAATAGTCGATTGGATTAAAGTGGCTCTTCCTGCTAAAGACAAACACCTAGTCTTCCACCCCAAAAGGTGCTTATCAACCCGATCAATAACATGTTGAAGCATGACTTTTGTTACTCGGATTGTTACTATGGGGACGCCTAAGTATTTGCCTAAGTCTTCGGTTGGTGCTATCTCTAGAATATCGCTAATTTGTGCCATTTTGTGGTCCAAAGTATTATGGGAGAACAAAATCCTCTACTTGACCGAGCTCACCCTCTGCCCCGAGTCTTTACAAAATTTATCTAGACAACCCTTTATTACACGGGCTTGCTCACAGCTTGCCTCCACAAAAATCACCAAATCATCCGCAGAAAGTAGGCTTGAAATGATAGGGCCACCTCTGCACACCCTAATCCCCTTCCACTGACCTGTATAGACTGTTTCATCAATTAGCTGTGATAGCCTTTCCATACAAGCCACCAAAATATATGGAGAGAGAGGATCATCTTGGCAAATTCCCCGAGATGGGTAAAACTCTTCTGTGGGTTCTCCGCTCCACAAAATGCGCATTGAACAACACTGTAGCATTCACCATTAAAACAGGCAAGCCCATCTCCATCAAAGTGTCCCAAATAAAAGCCCCCAGTTTAAGTGATCGTAGGCCTTTTCCAAGTTAATTTTGAACTCCTTCTAGCCTACTCTAGAGTTTCCGCTTTCTTCGAAATAAATTTCTGAGGACTTCTTCATTCCACTTTTGCAAGCTACATGTCAAGTCCTCAAGGGCCTAATCTAAGGGCATTTGAGACTTCCAATTTTGCACCAAAAAATCATCAACTTTACTGTGAAAATCCAAGCAACTTGAAACCGAAACGGCATGATTCTTTTTTATGATGGTGCGAAGCCCTTATTGCTAATAAGTAATGGGCAATGGTCTGATTGATCACGAATTAACTGTTGGACTACTCCATCCTGAAATCTGGACCTCCAATCAATATTACAAAGGGCTCTATCAAGTCTCGTACATTTCCTAGTATCTTCAGTATTTCCCTGAACCCAAGTGAACCTTGGTTCATAAAATCCAAGATCCACCAACCCATTATTCTCTATGCAGTTATTGAATCTTAAGCATCTTCGTGTCATATTTCCCCCACCATGATCTCTTTCATCTAAGGACCAAGTCTCATTAAAATCCCTTGCCAGGAGCAAAAGCTTCCTATTTCTTCCTGCGAAATTCTCCAATTCAGCCCAAAGAGTTTTTCTTATTTGCAGTTTGGGGCTAGCATAAATGGTTGTAAAATTCCAGGGGCCTGAGCCCCTTCTAGTCACTTCTATAGTTACAAATGGTTTATGGGCCATGATAAGGCTTAAGTTAACCTCGTGCTTATCACAAAGTTGCCGAATCCTACCCTGGAAACCTTGTGCCTCTAACATAAAACTTGCCTCCAAAGCTTAGTCTATTGCAAACTTCATCAGCTCGACTCCCACTAATATGAGTCTCAAAGTAAGGCGATAGTGTGAGGTTCATATAACCTGATGTGCTATTTGAGAGTGTGCATGAAGGCTTGGCTGCCAGCTCCTCGCACGTTCCAAACAAGTAAATTAATTCCCTAACCCTTATTCATGGAATTAATCCTTGACAATGCCATTTCATTCATGGAACAATTTGTTTGTTGTAAAGAAAAATCTGCCTTAGTAATTCACACGGGCATGCCCTTCTCCAGAAAGCGATTCTACCTCATGCATGATGGCATCAACAACATCAATTTTCCTTGCAGAGACTTCTCCCTCCATGTCCACTCCCACTTGAGGGGAAGAATCATCCAACAACACAGTGCCCAATCCTAGAGATCCCAAAACAGAAGGTGCTCATTGTTGATTCGGTGGGTTCCCAGGGTAAACCAAGGCTCTGTGCATCCCTCCATGGCCAGCTGACTACCTTGAGGGATGGTTTACTATGGCAGGCTGTGGGGATGAAGCTGCTGGCACTGTCCCCCTCTCAATTTGGTAATATCAAGAAAAGTTGTTCTGAGTACTTAACCTTGCATGAGACACCACTGGCTGAGATGGTCCATCTCTTCCTGACTTTGGCTTATGAGATTGATCTCCCTGGACAAACTGTTGGGCTCCTAAAAAACTTAGCATGTTTGGGCTTAAACATGTCTTGTGTGTCTGACCTATGCTTCCAGCATCATTACTACTAGACGGGCCTAATGAGATTAGGCCCGACGGCCACTTAAGTCGCCTAGGGCGACAACCCTTGCTACCCCCTAACCTATATAAAGAGGTTTAAGGGGGCTAGCCGAAGGCGACGCTATGATGCGAATAGTACAACTCTCATAATCTCCTATCTCTCCCTCACGGCTGAACCACCATCTGTCAGGTTATTGGGTTTAGGACATGGCACATTCAAGCGACTCTAGTAGCCGCTTGGTTTTCTATATTATCGTGGACTATTACCGACAGTACGCTTCCGCATTCAGGTTAGTCCTATTTATTCCTACAGTGGTATCAGAGCTAGAACTGTTCAGATTAGTCCCGATTAATAGATTAATAATCTAATTTGTTAAAGCATGCTCCTTTATATGATTAATTGCCTGATATCTGTAATTATGCAAATTAATAGCATGCCTCTGTGTTCGCATCCTGAATCCAGAATGAGTTGTCTTTTCTTTTGCTTTAAATCAGATTCATGGATGTTCTGTCTCCTATGCCCTAAACTCAACTTTTTTTGATATGTTCATCATAAATTGCTCAAGATTATGTATATGGAAGATTAGACAAAATTCATGCTTCCATGATTAGAGACTGATTTTTTCTGAATAATTCAATACAAGCATGTTTTAGTCTAAATTTGAATAATAGTCCCGATTAGTTGTTGTTGAGTACTATGCTACCATTCAATACAGAGCATGTTTCTGTAAATCTAATATCATGAATTGGCTAAAGATTGAGTTTTTTTTGTTTTGTCACATCCAGTGGCGTGAATACATTATTAGAATGCCACTAAATTTGTATAAACTATGTGATGAAGATCAAATCATACATAACTCGTGAGCCAATGTATATTAGACATGGACATGTACAAAATATTCCTTTTAAATTCCAGAAAGCATGAATTTTTGTGTTTTCTTTTGGATTATATGTTAATCCAACCCAGAATGATATGCTAGAAACTCAATAACAATTTGTTATGCGACTGTTTTTGTCATGAAAGAGTCCGGAAACCAAGTGTTCATGATGTGTTCTAAATCATCAAACCCGAAACCCTAACCATAGCCTCCCTCTGCCAAGTTCTAGACCTCGACTCAAATAAACCACAAAAAAAGGAAGGGGGGTGAAAAACGGAAATAAGTCAGCCGAATCATACCCATCAGAAACCACCGAGGAGGGGTGGCGCGTGGTCGTCATGCGCCGCCGACGAAGGTCGTTTCACGATCTTCTTCCTCCCAGAGCCCCTTCCCATCGCTAATCTACGCAACCTTGAGAAAAAGAAGCCGAAAAACACCGATTCAGAAGGCGCGTGAGACCATGCGCCACCACCTCAGTGGCGTGTTTGGCGCGTGGGCGTCTTCCTGAGGCTTAGATTCGGCCGATCTACACCGTAGTACCTTTGGTTCTCGCCGGTGTAGCATAGATCGAGGCTCAACGGGGTCGGTGGTGGCGTTTTTGCATCATCTGGGTATTTTTTGGGGACAATCGAGAACGGTGGTGGTGGTTGTCGTGCTCGTGGTGACAAGGAAAGAGCTTGGTGCTCCATTTCCGTGGTCACGGCACTGGGAGAGCCAGAGAGCTAACCATGGGCAGAGAGGTTGAGGAGAGTATCGAGAGAGTTCGAAGGCAGGCAGAGGGATAGCAAGCAGAGGAGAAAGAAGCCTCAGGTTAGGGTTTGGGGGACAAAGGGGGGGTAGTGAAATGATTCACTCATAAAACCCCCCGGTCCATTAAGGTTGTGGGCCAATTTAAAATAAAATAAAATAAAATAAAATAAAATTTGGGCCGGTTTTTATTTTTGGCCCAGAAACTTTTACTTGACTCGAAAGCAGAAATCCTGTTTCGTATTTATTTGGCCCGAAATGTTTGTTTTAAGTATTTCTGTTTCAAATTATTGAAAATTTGCTCCCATGTCCATATAAATTTGTTTTATATGTTAGAAATGGCCATTATAATTAGAAGTTGTATTTTTTGGGACCTCAATTAAAAGATTGTTTTATTGAAGGACTGAATTATTTTTCGGTAACTATTGGGTTTTTAACTCAATTATTGAGGTTATTAGTTATAACATGATTTATGAATAAATTATAATAACGTTCAAGTTGATAAAGTTTCATCCAATTTTTCGTTTGTTGAATTGAGATTCAAAATGGATGATTTCGTTATAAAAACATTAATATGTTTAATGTCATATATAGATTCGTTTTATATATATGTCGACTTGAAATTTTCATGCCGAGTAACTTGTTATCGATCAATTTGGTTACAGTTATATGAATTCGTTTCATATATACGATTAGTATGTATGACGTAAATTTATTTTACTTGAACTTGATAAATATCTATGTGATATAAAGGTCCCTTTGGTCGGTAAATGAATATGTTTCATAAGTTATATTATATAAATCTGTTTTATATAATATCCCGTCACATGAATATGTTTCATGGTTTAATAATTTTATGCAAAACATGAGCAATTATAAATTAGTTAATTGTTCTGTCATTGTTGTAGTTAACAAATGATTCATTAAGTTTTATATGAACAAGTTTCATGCTATTGTTTCGAAAGTATAGTATATTTGATTATTTTATGAATTTGTTTCATGAAATTTAAATTTGCAATATTATATGAATACGTTTTATATAATTTGCGACCTTTATTATGAACTTGTTTCATCCAAATTTTAATATTATATAGACCTGTTCTATATATGATTAATTGTGATTAATATTTGAATATATTTTATGTTACAACGTATGTTGCATTCGATACATGAATAGATTTCATGTCAGCCACTAATTAGCAGCGTTATATAAATGTGTTTTATATGTGCGAACTGCATGAGTTGTAATAAATTTGCTAATTGTTTTAACATTTTTTTTCTTGCCCAAATTAATGAATATGAATTCGTTTCATGTTACCTGCTAGTTATGTTATTTAGCGGTACTTTATGAATTGGTTTCATGAAATTTAAATTCGTAATATTATAGATGCGTTTATAATTTGCGAGTAACATTTAAATGAGTTTCATATAATTATATAAATGTGTTTTATATATTGCTATTTGGGCATTTTGTGAAATTCTTTTGTAACATGCTATTATTCAAATATGTTTAGCATTATAGATTCATTTTATTATATAAATGTGTTTTATATAATGATTTGAATTTCATGTTTGAGATATCATTGATAGAGTTCTAAATGACATATTAGAAGTTATATATAATGAGATAACTTCATATAAATTTGGTTACATAAAGTTGGATATCTTCGTGATATTTCTGGAATATTAATATGTTTAACCATAATGTTCTCCATAAATTTGGTTTTATGGAAGATTGTGATAAATAAGTTATAAAAACTTGTAATTCATGCTTGTATGAGATGATTATGAGCTTAGCGAAATTTTCGATCATACAACATGGATAGCGGAGTTTTTTGATAATTTATTTATTTGAAAATATGCCTAATGTCCACTTTACAGAATATATACTTTTAGATATGGCAATTAAAATAAGGTTGGTAATTTGTTTACCAATAAAGAACTTGATAGTGCTGACTATGATACATAATGTTAGAGGATTCAGTTTCTTCTGAATGAACGTGAAATGTTAGGACACTCACTAGGTTCTAGGTCTCATAGGATGGAAAAGATGGTATTGTTAGTGAGCAGTATATAGAAAACCTAAAAGCATACAAAAGTTGGTTCGAGAATAGATCGATTAAGATGTTATATTTTGTCGTATTGCATCAATGTCGATCTAGTGGGGAAATTAAAAGTCATCCCACTGTTGAGTACGCGTGGGATTAGCTTAGCATCAGGTTCGTCCGGATCCATTCCCTCAAAAGATTCTGGACCTAAGAATGGTATTGCGAAAGAAAAAAAAAGCTAAGGAAATAAAGAGAAGCATATAGCACGTGTGAGTGCTATGATTGTGGAAATTAGGCATCTTATACTTAGGATTGTCCTAAGTTGATTAAGGTACCTCCTTCCACAACCCCTCCTGGATAATGTGTGCGTTCCCAAGCATTTGTTGCTAACTGGGTGTTTGAGCTAAAAATGTGATATTTTTAAGGTACTTTTATACCGATTTTAGGCTCGTTTTAATAATATTTTTTAGGTTTTTAATTGATTTTATTTTATTTTGCAGATTTTGAATAAATGCGAAAAAACGGTTTAAATGGCGGAAAAAGTGAGTAAAATAGAGGAAATGTCGGAGGTTGAAGAACCGGGCCGAATTTCAGAAAAAAACCGGCCAAAGAAAGAAGGAAGAAAAATAAAAAAAAACCAGACCGGTCCAGCTAAACCAGATCGGCCCGGTTCAGCAAACCGGTTCAGCTAGACCGGCTTCCATTAAAACCCCCTCCCCTTCATTTTCTCTCTCTTCAACTTCTTCCTCTGCTTCTTTCTCTCTCCCCGACTTCTGCTTCAATACCCAGAACCTGCTTCCTCACCCTAACCCAGAAACTCCCTCCGTGCCCATTCTCTCTCTGCCTCGTCATCTCTCTCTCTACCGCGTTCTCTCACCCCAAAACCACCCAGCCCACCGTTCCCACGAAACCCAGAAACCAAAACCACCCACACCCACAGAATCAAAATTCCGAAACCACCGAAACCCCAAACCCAGAACCCGAAAACACCAACCCACGGTTTCGACTTTGTCCTATTCATCCCCATCGTGACCACCCTCATCTACTGCCAGCACAGCACCTCACCAACTCCATCTCCACCATCCACGAAGGCACGCATCGAAGGGTCGAGAGTCCTGGTGGCTTCGAGTATAAAGGCAAGAGGACGCCATTGGAGAGGGAGGTTCGAGTTTTAGGTATTTTAGGTTAGTAATTTAGGGTTAGATTAGGATTTTAAATTTCGTTTTAGGTTTAGTTTCGTTAAATTTCGTTGTTAATTTCAATTTCATATTCGAATTTCAAGTTTAATGTCAATTTTCCGAATTAGGGTTAGGTTTTAGATTCGGTTTAGGGTTTGAATTCATTGCAATATCTTATTTTCTAGTTGTAATTCACGATTTGGGTTTGATTTTACAGAAATCGTATGTTAGTTGTCAAGTTTCATTCGAATCCCCTTTCCCTGAAATTTTTTTTTGTTCTGTTCGTGTTCTTCTGCCATTCTTCACTGTGACTGGGTTGCTACGGTGGTCCTGGTGACGTTCTTGGTGGCCATCGAAGTTGAGTTGCAGCTAGGTTCGAAAATTTCTCCTCCCCTGTTTCGTTGAAGCTCTGTTTCAATTCTGCTGATTCTTCCCCTGCCCCTGCTTTTGCTTGTTCTGTTTTAATTTCAGCTTGCCTAGTTTTGGTTAGTTTTTGGGTTGGTTGGAGAATTTGGTTGTTGATAATGGGTGTTGATGATTGGTGGTATTCGTACTTCCCCTCCCCAGTTTCATTTCTCTGTGTTTGCCATAGAATTTGATTTCAGTTCTTGCTTTGCTTCCCCTTTTCCTTATTTGGTTCACATAAATTGCATAATGTAAGTAGTTAGTTAAATTCTTAGGGTTTTAGTTCATGTTTTACATCTGTTTAATTTCAGTGTTCCTCAGTTTGGCTTATTCAAATAATTTGATTGATTTGAATGTGGTGAGTTTGGTGATTTCAAGTTAGGTTAGGTAGTTTTAGGTTCTGATTTTAGTAGTCGTTTATAGCTAGTTAATGCATAATCTCCTTAATATGCACACATTTAGTCAAAAACTTAGGCTTAGTCTGATTTAGATCATTTAGTTTAAATTGAGCACTTAGGTTTTCTTTAAATGACCTAACTTGGATTATCATAGTTAATATTAGGTTGATTAGTTAATTCACCCTTTACATGACCATAATCTAAAAGTCTTCCCTGAGGACCGACCCTTAAGTACTACCACTGACAATCGAGTATTTGAGGTTTCTTTTCTTTAGTTATTTTTCCACCCCCCTCAAAAACCACTCAACACTGGGATCCTTAGTGGATCGCAGATACGGGAGCAACCAAGCGTATAGTTCAGGAACGAGTTAATCCTTGTGAACTTTTAGCACAACACAGTGGGTTCACAAATTGTCATTTTGGGTAACGACAATAGAAAAGATGTCCTTGAATTAAGGACAAAATCATTCGAGACTCCTTGAAGAGACTACGTTGTCTCTTCCCGATGCTCTCTATACAACTGAGGTGCGATGTTTCCTTATGTCTTATGTCTCTCATGATAGTTTTCTTTAATTTTCGTCTAGATGTCTTAGACATCATATGGCATGGTGATTTGTTTGACCATGTCACACTAAAAGGTGTTTTCAATGGACGAAATAGAACATCTTCCATCCTTGTCTGATTTTTGAATCTGTTTTAAACGTGCTCATTTTGACCATAAGGGTCAAGATAGAGTTAACTAGCCAAAGATGGCCTTTTAAGACCAACTCACTAGGCTTAAGGTGCAAAATGTGAGTTATGTCTAGCTAGTAAAGGAATAGGAAATCCTTTTTGTAAGGTTTCAAGGGCATCGAATCCCTTAACGTTCGTTCACTTTAGACATCTGCGGGTCCATGAATATGAAAGCATGTCATGGAGCCACATGTATTCATGATATAGGTATATGTACCTACTATCTCACCGACATTAAGTACTTGATGTGATCATATACTTTATAGCGGTAGTAGGACTCAATTGGGACGAAATATTAAAACTCTTCGAACCAATTGAGATTATGAATATTTTCTTCGTGAAAGAAAATCCCGTAGTGTCGATTTTCTTAAGGATGAGTTCTCTAGCATTTGGTGAAACTTAAAAGGACCTCAATTTGTATGCGTTACAACAACACCTTCAACCACCTCTCGGTGAGGGGGAGGATTTGAATCCTCACTAGGTCACCGAGGCTGGTACACATTCCTTACTTGGTAAGAATGGTGAAGGTTTGTCTGTCAAGGAAAGTGAGGTTCGTCCTCAATCTCCATATGTTGAGGAGAGTTATTCTTGAACATGCAGTTAGTCCCCATGTTTAGGATCTCATCTCCAATGGATAGTGGGAGTACTCTTCTCCTATTGAGGAGAGTTATTTCTGAACATGCAGTTAGTCCCCATGTTCAGGATCCCATCTCCAATGGATAGTGGGAGTAATCTTCTCTCCATAATCAGGGTTCTATACCTCTTAGAGAAAAGGGGAGAAACTCCTGGTCCCATACCTCTTAGAGAAAGGGGGAGGGATTTCTCACCTCGTCAGACAAATAATGAAGGTCCTAGAACCCGAAGGAGTTGGCATGGAAGAATTCTTCAACGATCTTTCTACATCGAAGAAGAAATATCTTCATGCACTCCATTGGGAGTTGAGAGATCTACCTCTTATCAAGAGGCAGTTGGTTCACCAAATTACAAAGAGAGATTGAATGCCATAAGGGATGAGATGGGCTCACTGACAAGGTTTAAGAACCCCTTGGAACTCCACCCTGATGTAAGTCTTCAAGATAAAACACCGGGCGGATAGTTCAATTGATAAGTTCAGGCCCGAATATCCCTAGCCCTGGTTGCCCATTCGGACTTTGAGTTGTTCGAAATAGAGTAAAGATTGTTTTTCTCAATGGTGATCTTGAGAAAGAGATTTATATGGACTAACCCATTGATTTTGTATCAAAGAGATAAGAGGATAATGTTTGTCATTCTAAAAGGTCCATATGTGATATTAAGCAATCTTCCAGTTCTTGGTGCTCTAGATTCCATAAAGCCATATTGGCTTATCTATGGTTTCAAAAGGCCATTGTGTATGTTAGAAGATCAACATGGGGATTGCGTCCCTCACGTTGATGACATACTGATGACTAGGAACAACTTGGAGATGATTAAAGCTACTAAAAGGTAGTTATTCCATGTTTTTGAAACAAAGGACACGGGTGAATCCAGGTATGTCCTGGGAGTGGAAATAATCCAAAGCCGCCCCAAGAAGCATGCATCAAAATGTTTTTGAATGATTTTGGGTTTATAATCCCTAGCCTGTAGATACTCCAGTTGAGAAGGGTCCAACCTTTGAGTCTTGCTTAATGTTCTAAAACAGATGACAAAATAGAGATAATGAACAAAAGTCCCTACCCTCAGTATCATAGTAAGCTTATTGTAAGTCATGTTATGTACATGACCCGACATTACTTTGCGGTTAGTTTGATAAGTCGTTATCAAAGTAACCCAAAACTTGCTGGTTGGCAAGTCGTCAAGAGAATCAAGCGCTATCTTCGTGGTATTGATAACTCTGTCTTTTGCTATCAAGGAAGAGGCCTCGAGTCGAGATGATACTCAAATATTGATTGGGGTAGTGACTTGGATGAGTCTAAGTCAACCTCAGGACATGCCTTCAACCTGAGTGGGAAAGCCATGTCATGGTGTGTAAAGAAACAAAGCTGCACAACAATGTTAGTTATGGAGGTAGATTCTATGTCTTGTACCATAGAGACAAAAAGCATTGCCATTGGGTATATATATAGAGAGAGAGACTAACAAGGTGATTATGCTCCCTTAACTATACCCATTCCTAGTGATGTGTCCAAAACTCATTGGTTGAGTCTTGGATTTCATGAGGTTTGGTATCTAGACATGTTCTGTTACGTGATGGACATGTTTCTTCTATGGGCATGATGCTCATTGTTGTACGTTAGGCATATTGAAATGTCACAGGCTTCTAATTGGCCTAGTCACACAGGCAATCGCCCTGACGCTTCAGTAGCGGGCAGGATGAGACGTAATCATATTAGCAATAGGTGTGCAATATTGATTACTCACACTGGAAGTGTGTGAGTGGAATGAATATAGTCGCCTTAGTAAGACTAAGATGAGACTCGAAGGAGTCGAGTATGAAATAAGTTTTCATATTGAAGTCTTAAAAGCCGAATCTTGAGTGTCAAGACCAACATTCAGTATGTTGATCTAGTGGCTCAGGTTAGATTTTTGGGTGAAAAATCTAAACTGACGATTCGCATGGCATAAAGAGTGACGAACCCAGTTATGTGGGAGCTATGTCGTGACACACATCTCATACTGTGTGTGCTTATAAGACGACCCATATGTGGGGTGACAATTGAATTCCCTATCACTTGTCACTGTGTGACCCTATGAACGATAACCCTTTGACTTAAAGCTATGATATTAAGTCAAAGCTTAATGATGCTACTTTAATGTGATTCTCAAGGACCACGATGTATACGGTTCAGCGAGAACACGTTACAAAAGCAATTAAGCTAAGATAAGATTTCATGAGTGTTTAAGGAAAAATCTATCCACCATCACCATATCAGCCCGGGCGATTATGTTGAGAACATAATCATATGATATATCAGGCATAAGGGATTAGAGATGTCATTGGTGAATTTTTGGGGTATCGCATTTCGTGAAAGTGTTATATTAGTTGGATGATAACTTAATATAACACTACTTGTTATTTTTGGTCGCACGTCCTATTCCTGGTATGAAGCGTGAGGAGTTGTGATACATGGAGAATACGTGTATTACGGCCTAAGTGGCCGAGTGGGAGCTATTAGATGGGCCTAATGAGATTAGGCCCGACGACCACTTAAGTCGCCTAGGGCGACAACCCTTGCTACCCCCTAACCTACATAAAGAGGTTTAAGGGGGTTAGCCGAGGGCGACGCTGTAACGCCCCCAACCCTAAAACCAGGAGTGTTACCATTTTATTCTTAAATCTTGGGACAAAACGGACAGAGTTTTTCCTAAAAATTGACCATTTTTCCAGACTTACAGCCTTACAATTAATTCCCTGCACTGAAAATAATAGTAAAACTAACTCAACGGTCACCCGCCGGAGTTCAAAGCTCTACGGGCTACGCACCCGGAGCACCACAACCAATGCAGTACAATATTTAAACAATTGAATAACGAAGGGTACAACCCTGGCAACTCAGATGGTGGCTCATACGGCCATACAGAGCGACTCTAAATAATATGCAAACCAAGCACACAAGAACTTAATTTACAATCATTAAATTAATATAATACACTTTGCAACTCACGTACAAGTACATCACTTTACTTCTAAGGTAGCAATGACTTCATTTCGGCTTACTTCAGGAACCTGGAGGGCAACAATGACATATGGAGTGAGCGAAAATCATACAGTGGATAACCCCCTCCCCTAAAATAATATTTTCAATTCAATAATAACTTACGACCATCGTTCATAATTTCTCGGCTTTTGAAAGGCTCACCTATTGCTAAAACCTTATACGTGATGCTTAATACATTAGCGAAGCTGGTGTTAGTTCATATAATGTAAATCGTACATAAGCGTTCAATGTCGTTAAAGATGTCGTCAGGTAGTAAGCTATCATAGAAATTGGGAGTCTCTTTTGACCATGTTTCTCTTGACTCTACTGCATATCAACAGAGTTATAAAACATATAACTTCAATTTATGCCTACTTGAACTTTGAATCCTCTCCTTACTCGCAGAGAAATTAAAAAAAAAACTGAGCTTTGTCTCTGCCTTCTGGCAGAGAAATGAAATATTGAATTTTGCATTCCCTGCTTACTGACAGAGGAATGAAAAACTGAGCTTTGTTTCTGCCTTCTGACAGAGAAATGAAATATTGAACTTTGCATTCCCTGCCTACTGGCAGAGGAATGAAAAACTGAGTTTTGTCTCTGCCTTCTGACAGAGAAATGAAATATTGAGTTTTGAAATCCCTGCCAAATAATGAGCTTTTAAGCATACAAGTTGAAATTACATGTAAACTTCTAGGGAGGTACTGGGTTGGTTAAGCTAAAAATGCAAATAACCTTTAAGGATCCCTTATCCCTCGATCAATTTACTGGTCACCTGACTCACTCGATTGATCAATCTGATAGTTTTAGATTATTTTGTTACCAATGACTTGTCGATGAAAGCAGGCGACTGATAAAACAATTAGGAGCACTTAGCAATCATGTAATTAAGCATTTATGGACCTTGACGATAAGATACAATTGACAAACGTCATGTAATCAACATACAATATAAATATATGCAATACCCTTCATATAATCCATGGATTACTTATAAATTGATAAACGATGAACTATGCAGTCGATAAACTATATAATGGATACGTGGTATACGATCGATAAACATATAGAGGCAATAGACTTAATGTAAACAAGAACTACGTATCATCGAGATTTTCATGACATCGATCATCATTATGCAAACAAGAAACATCGTATGCTCGATACATTTGATATAATCGATAATCATGCATAATCAGTGAGCGTTATATAGTCGATAAACTTATATAATCGATGGACACTATATATAATTCAATAAATATGCATAATCAATGAACGTTATATATTTAATAAGAGATGAACATTATATATGATCGATAAAATGCTTAGTTAATGAACGTTATATAATCCATAACGATGAACATTACATTAATCGATAAAATGCATAATCAATGAACATTATATAATCAATGAACGTGATATACTTGATAGCGATGTACATTATATATGATCAATAAAATGCATAATTAATAAACGTTATATAATCAATAACAATGAACATTATATATAATCAATAAAATGCATAATTAATGAACGATATATATATAATCGATAAAATGCATAATTAATGAACGTTATATAATTAATACTTTTTTGGGAACAGTGAGCCTGTATAATCGATGAGCATTATATATTCAATGAACTTAACGTTATAAACTGGCAATGAACATTATATATTCGATGAACTTCATAAACCGAAGCCCTCATATAATCAGTAATTTCTTAGCATTGATAATTTATCCATGTATATATATATTCGATAAACTTATGTATAAATTTCATATAATCGGTAACTGTATATGACATATAATCAATAAACTATATGTATATAAACGATAGACTTTAGTCGTCGATAAATTTTAGTTCAGTACGACTAATATATATATATAGGGTATCATTCAATTTACGCTACAATTTCCTCATATCACTGATAATTGATTTGAATTCAACCTGAATGAACTATAATCAATTACCATTGAATTCAACCTGAACGAACTAAAATCAATAACCATTGAATTCAACCTGAACGAACTATAATCGATAATCATTAAACTTTATTAAAATTAACAAGTTAACCATAAGTAGGAGGATGAGGAAACTCACCTCGAATCCAAGCTAAAGGACCCGTTTTAGGGTTTGATTCGGGTTGATTCGATGTGGGTTCAGTTCCCCTGTGTTGCCCTGCTACTACTCCCTCTTCCTCTGCTCCTCTTGTCGTCTCAGCTCGCCGCCGGCAACCCCGGGAGGAGCCGCCGAGGGGACGCACGCGAACTGCCGGTCATTCTCTCCCTCTCTTGCCGCTTCTGCCCCCGACTTGGGCGTCGACCGGGGTGGGGACGGGCGGCCACGCGTCAGCTGGTCACCGGCGACGCCACCGG
>JACYFF010002017.1:60994105-61053478 GCA_017589665.1 Selenicereus undatus
TGATGCGAATAGTACAACTCTCATAATCTCCTATCTCTCCCTCACGGTTGAACCACCATCCGTCAGGTTCTTGGGTTTAGGACGTGGCACATTAAAGCGACTCTAGTAGCCGATTAGTTTTCTATATTATCGTGGACTATTACCGGCAATATGCTTCCGCATTCAGATTAGTCCTATTTATTCCTACAATTACGTTGCTCATTACAAGCGTGCCCCCGTAAGATGTGAGTGCCTTGATTGATGCCACTGGGATGATTCTCCTTACCCTAAAGAGAGATTTTTTCCTTCTCCATTGGATTATTATCTCCTACCATATTCTACTCCACAATTATGGGAATGATTTGATTGGCTTCTTCATTCTCCTTCGTCTTCATATTTAGGTCTAATTCAACTAGTGCACGATGTCTAAATCCCTGCATATCACTGGCTACATTCTCATCAATGCTTCCCTGACTATTCAATCTTTAGTTAGGAAACTTTCCCACTTGGTTCCCATTTCCTTTATTATTTTGATTCTTCTATTCTTCCAGATTTGCCCCTCCTTGGACATTCGGGTCCTGAACTCGGTTCCCCGGATCCGAAGTGTTCCCCCGGCCATTGGTTCGCTTTTGTTTTCACCGACACGTGGGTTTCTTGACTAACATCCATGTCCCATATCTTTTATCATCCCCTGGCTTTTGATTGTCTTCAGATGAATTGACATGGTTCTCTTGCTGAGGAGACCAAGCCCCGTTACTACTTCCAATTTTGCACACTTAACCCTTCATATTGAATTCTCCAAACCCCACCACACATCCTAAATTTAGACAGAAGTGGCTTCGATAAATCCACCTCTACGCTGAGTCTAGTATATAATATGAAGCAAGCGACATTTATTAGACAAAAGAAAAAATAATGAATCGAGGATAGTTATGAATTTTGACGTGAAAACAGGCATAATTTCAGCGGATCGGAAAATGTTTTTTAAGTTCTTTGTTGTTTGGATTTAATTCAAGATTGGGTTGGGACATTGTGTTATAAAAGATTTAATAGAAAAACTACATTCACACATTAGGATATGACATTCTTCCTGTCGTAAAAGGTTCAAAGTTTCAATTTCGAGTTTAATTTTAGGAATTGGAATCGGACCTATTAGATTGGTTCCTTAATATTAGGAATCAAAACTGGACCCATTTGACTGGTTTGATCCGATCTCGGGGTACACATAAAACATGCTCGCTCACCCTAATTGACCCAATACGTGACATATCCTACTTGGAGACAGCGGTGAACCGAGAGCAAGCACGACCTTGTTTCTGATACCATGAAAACCGAAGGGAAGGATACAATTAGAAGAGAAAAGTTTTCTCTACACTCTCCTCTGCTGTCTGCCTTGTATCTCACGCAAGAAATACATACCAACAACAAAGTAGAAGAGTTTTTGGACCCTTTATTACGAAGGACAACCCTAATCAATCTTTAGATAAAGATATAAAAGATAAATGTTATCATAATTAGTCAAATGAAACATGAGCATAAAAAACATCCAACTAAGTTAAAACCCATTGCTAAAAACAACTTAATGATTCATATAGAAGGCACAGAACCACTGGTTCACAACCAAAAATGAAAAATCCCACCTGGGTGTTGCCTTTGCAAGCACAGAAATTAGTTCTGGATAGTTGTCCATACGAATTTGATGAGTAAAATCAGAAAAATTAAAGGAATCTTGGCCAAGTTTGTGTGGCTGAGCATCTCAACGGCATGTGTGGTGGCCACATCGTCATGTCAAATTCTAGAAGGCTGGCGAGTAAAATTAACACACACCACATTTAATTTGTAGGATTATGATGGGGTACGAATTCTTATTTCACGTCGCTTTGAGCTTCCAAAAGTTATTTCGCATCTATATATGACTTGACCCTTTCTTTGTTCAAGATTTGAGATGATAACTTGCATCACAAAAAAGATTTGAGATGATAATGACCTTTTTTTGGTTGTAAATATAATTTGGCCAAAGTTTATTGTCAATAGTATGTCTATTTGAAATTTTGTGTCGGTCTATAGGTTAGATTTTTATCTGTTATTAGTAAATAATACGGTTTGACTTTTGGCTCCACGAAAATAAAATTTTAAAATTTATCTTAAAACAAGTACAAAGATTAACGACAGTATTCTCTTTCTGTTGCGTTTATATCAGGGGATTCTATAAAAATCCAAGTCATGCAACCTATTTAAGAGAATTTTTTATTATTATTAAGCCATTGATATAAAGGACAAAAGTCTAATTCCCAAGAATTGGACCTATTTAAAAGATTTATTTCATATACTTTATTCAACCTAAATAGGATTTGGCTTCCACTTTTTTTTTCGATTATTTAGTTGGCTTCCGCTTCTCTCTTCTATTCCTATCTCCCTTTTCTTGGGAAGCTGACCTTGAGTTTAGAAGTCTTTTCACCCCCAAAAAAAAACACCCAACTAATTATAATCCAGGTCCTTAGCTTATAATAACTTGACCATCTCTCCTTCTCCGCCTCACACAACCAAGATTGGTTGACACCCGCAAGCTCAACTTAGGTTTATAATTATATCCCTTCTACGTGGGGCATGTTTATTTTACTATTTTTGTAACTTCTAACTATTATTTATGTATATAATTTAAGGATAAACCTATTCTAATCACTTCATACTGCTCCTAACTGCTATTTTTATATATAATTTTAGAGTTAGACCTCTTCACTAATCACACATTTCTGCTCCAATCACTAACTAGTAGATTTAACTGCTAAAAGCAAAAGGCACTTCGCAGTTACATTCCAAAGCGTACAATATTTGATGGATTCCTTTAAACAAACAATCATCATCACTACCATTTTTTACATATTTTAATCAATTTTTCCCATTTAACTTTCCAAAAAAAAAATTATTTGGTCCGTAGAAACCACAATGAGCAATACAATATAACTTTCAAAATAAATAAATAAAAATACCCACTATCAAAACCAAGTACATGATATTACTAAAAGAGCTAAATTTTTATCTTTGTTTTTTTTTTTCCTTTATCTTATAGACATAGATGCGGCTCTATATCTTTTAGAATTCGATTGAAAGTAATCTAAATTAAATCATTATTTTGAACCCAAAATTTATTAAATAACTTTCAAGTTGCTTTTAAAATCACTCTAGTATTTTTATGAACTACATGTATTACTAATTGACCAAGGAAGCTTCCAAGTTTGACTCACGAGCTTCCCCTATGGAAAAGCTATTTTCTTTGCTTTTTCTTTTTTTCCCCCCTTTTTATTTTTATAAATAAAGAAGAGAAGAGGGGTGGGAGTGTATAAATGATACCAACAACGGCTATGATTTCAATCCGTTGATCAACCAAAACAAATACCCGAACCCGTCAAAGATTTCAAACCCGGTCGGCGCCGCCCCGCTGTAACTCTCTCTCTCACACGCCGAGCAGCCAATCCACCCTCAATTAATATTGCGAGAAACCCGTAAGTAGCCTGTTGCCAGCTTCTGCATTTCAGGGGCTTCTTCTGAATCTTCTCCTCTCATTATATGTACTTTTCATCTTCCTGGCTTTTCGTCTAAAAGTACTTTTTTTTTTTTTTTCAAAGTAAATTCAATTCAATTAGGATCCCCCCCCCCCCGGTTCAAGTTGGGGAGCTGCGTTAGATATCTTTCTTTCAATCTCTTCTCGATTTTGTTGGATCAAGCCCTTGAATTTCTCAGGTTAGTTTTTCAATCTGGGTTTTGTCTTATTCTTCGTCTGCCTTTGATTTTTCTTTATTTTTCTTTTATTTTTCTGTTTTTCTCTTTTGGGTCATGGTTATGTTGGGAATTCAAGCATAATGTGTGCCCGGGTTTTGATTTTCTAATGTCAAATCGAAATGGGTTGCCTTGGTTTTCGATCTTTTCCTCTTATTTCTTCTTCATCTGCGTTTGAATTTGTTCTTTTTCTTTTGTGCCCTCTTTTTCTCTCTTTTGGGTTATCGTGATTCTGCTAGAATTTGACTTTCTTTTTCTTGTTTGAATAATGTGATCAATGTCTGCTTGGATTTTCAGTTTGTAATGTCAAATTTGCTGTAGTTTTCATTTCGTTGAGTTGATTTTGTGTCATTATCTGCATTAAGCTTGATCTGTTTCATGTAATTGTCGATGTGTTGAAAACAGGAGAATTTTGAGCGTTTATTTTGGAATTTGTAGAGAAATGGATTCTTTCTGCGTGCTTAAACTTCAATTGTTGATTTGCCATGATCGAAGTTATGGTGGTGAGGGTCGTTGGGGTTTGACCATATGGTAGGGTGGAACCCCAAGAGAGAGAGAGAGAGAGAGAGAGAGAGAGAGAGAGAGCGATGATGAAGGATATTAGTCAGAAGCCATGATGTACCTTGTCAAATTGAATCTTTTTTCCTTTTTTTGGGCTGTCATTGAATCTTGGTTTGATGATGCATACTTTGCTTGTTTGAGAAGGTCTATCCCTCATTAATATGGTAAACTGTTGGATGTTGGCATAGTTTCACTTTTGAGCATAAATACATGCACTTGCCATGATGATTGATATCATAATTATAGTCTTTCGTGCACAGTTGCATTGATTCTTATTCAATCATGTCAATTTCCAACAGGAAAAAAGAGAAAGGTTTAAAGAAATGGCTGAGGAGAAACCCACAACACCTCTGATCCCACCTTCATCATCAACTTCATCAGCATCAACATCAACATCAAGAAAGCTTCCTGATTTCAAGCAATCTGTAAGGTTGAAGTATGTCAAGCTTGGCTACCATTACCTCATCACCCATGGGATGTACCTCTTCCTGTCCCCTTTTGTGGTCATTTTGGCTGCCCAACTCTCCACATTCTCGGTTGAGGACATTTATTTGCTCTGGGAGCACCTCCAATACAACCTGATTTCTGTGATTATATGCTCGACCCTCATTGTGTTTTTGTCAACTCTGTACTTTATGACCCGACCTCGCCCTGTTTACCTTGTCAACTTCTCATGCTACAAGCCTAAGGAATCCCTAAAGTGCCCAAGACCTTACTTCATGGAGAGGTCAAGGGCTGCCGGTGTATTTTCTGATGGCATCCTCGCTTTCCAAAGGAAAATCCTCGAGAGGTCTGGTCTTGGGGAGGATACTTACCTGCCTGAGGCTCTTCATAACTCACCTCCGAACCCCTCTATGGCATTTGCTAGGAAGGAGGCGGAGGAGGTGATGTTTGGTGCCATTGATGAGCTTTTAGCCAAGACAAACGTGAAACCTAAGGACATTGGGATTTTGGTTGTGAATTGTAGTTTGTTCAACCCCACCCCTTCACTATCTGCCATGATTGTGAATCATTATAAGCTCCGAGGGAACATTGTGAGCTATAATCTAGGAGGTATGGGATGTAGTGCTGGTGTCATTTCTGTTGACCTTGCTAGGCAACTCCTCCAAGTTCATCCGAACTCCTATGCTTTGGTTGTTAGCACTGAAAACATCACTTTGAACTGGTACCTTGGGAATGAACGTTCGATGCTTCTTCCAAATTGCCTGTTCAGAACAGGTGCAGCTGCAATCCTCCTCTCCAACAAAAGATCGGATAGGTGGAGATCCAAGTACCAGTTGGTTCATACCGTTAGGACCCACAAGGGTTCAGATGACAAGTGCTTTTCGTGTGTTTACCAACAGGAAGACCCCAACGGGAAAGTCGGTGTTTCCCTATCCAAGGAGTTAATGGCAGTGGCTGGTGATGCTTTGAAGACTAACATTACCACACTAGGGCCACTTGTTCTTCCAATGTCCGAGCAATTGCTCTTCTTGGGCACCCTGGTAGGGAAGAAGCTATTGAAAATGAAGATCAAGCCCTACATTCCCGACTTCAAGTTGGCCTTCGAGCATTTCTGCATCCATGCTGGGGGAAGAGCTGTACTGGATGAGTTGGAGAAGAACTTGCAACTCAGTGACTGGCATATGGAGCCATCAAGGATGACCCTCTACCGTTTTGGCAATACCTCAAGTAGCTCTCTGTGGTACGAGTTGGCTTATTCAGAAGCCAAGGGAAGGATGAAGAGGGGAGACCGAGTATGGCAGATTGCATTTGGGTCTGGTTTCAAGTGCAACAGTGCCGTGTGGAAGGCTTTGAGAACCATTAACCCTGCCAAGGAGAAGAATCCATGGATGGATGAAATTGACAAGTTCCCAGTCAATGTTCCCTTGGTTTCTCCATTCTAAGACCCCTGCTTGTGTGCTTTTGTGCTATTGTGTCAGAAGAGGAGAGCACGAGCAGTTTTTGCCAATGGTTTAGGAAGATGGTGAAGCAAAGTTTTCGGAGTATTTCTTGGTATCAGAGGATACTGCTATTTATTGCAGGATAGCCAATGTTTTCCTGGAATTTTAACAGTGAAGCTTGTAGTTGTTTTGCCCTCTTTGATGGTGTTAGAGGTACCTTCAGATGTATTCTTTCGTTGGACTTAGTTTGTATCATATTCTATTATCTTTTAGATCATGAATTTTGGTTCTTACATTTAGTGCTCCGATTACTAAAATCGAGTTTATCTTGGATGAGATGCTCTCGAATATACCTAGTGAATCACAAACAACATGCATTTTTTGGCCATATAAGACAACTATTACTCCTTCCATTGTTGGTCACGATTTCGTGGGATTTGGAAATATTTAGATATAAATAATCTTATTTCTGCATACATCACTACCTCAGTTGCTATAAAGATTGATTTCAAGAGATAGCTATGAAAACTATAAGAAAATTTTGGAAGGTTGAATCTTTAATATTTGGCCCTGTAATAGACCCACAAAAAAAGAACTTGATCTTGTATAAGCAGCTCATGTGATCGTCTCCCACAAGTGGTACCTGAAATTATCTTGGTGACAAATGAGGCATGTACCCTAAGGCAACAGTTCATTTTGGCTGTAAAGGGCAGTAATGGTGAGCCAGAACACACATCTCCAAAGAGGCAAAAGATTCATTTATAATTGAACCCCCCCCCCCCCCCCTCTTCCTTTTTGGGTGTTCATTCAATTCAAATCAATACAGACGCGTCTGCTAGCTGGATAATGGGGCCTCTTGGCTGGAAGAACAGACCACGTAGCCAAAAAGAAGTAGTCACAATACCAATGAACGAATTACCTCATGGTCCTCATCGAGTATTATGGCAGTTTTGAGTTGTTTGTCAAGTGTCATGGCAGATTTGAGTTGGATATTTTTGTAATCTCTCTCAATGCTTATATCATATTTTTAGGAGTACAAACTCTTACAAGTCACGTCAACGTCATATATTAAAAATTGTCTATATGACAAATACACGCTGAAAAAATATACATATACATGACAAGAGGGAGCATAAACTTCTATGTGATATACATTACCTCTCTTAGTAGGTGGTCTTGATTGTCTTTGGTGAAACCTATGCTGATTTGGTTTCCAGTTTAATTAATTCATTTTGGATCCATGAAATTTAGGGCGAAGGTTATTTTCAAGTTATTTATTTTTATATTCGGATTGAGTACTTCTTTTTTAAAGTTAAATGTGATGAGTCTTGGTTAATTTATTCAGATTTGATTTTTTGAATTGAACAATGTATGTTTTGTTATAAATTTTGTTTCACTAATTATCCAAAAAGATGAATTCATATTTTAAGCTTTGATCGGATCTGCTAAGCACGATCAGATCTAATCTTTCAAGGATGAACGGATACCACATCGTCACGCAACTAATCGGCCAAAGATAAAGGTGGTAATCAATAGAAGTGATTATAAAAGTAATCATTAATAAAATAAGTAAAAAACTTTATTGTATAGGAACGGGTGCAGCATCTTCCACAACGTGTTTCCCCTTTGTGGCCAAGCATTCAGATGAATGGCTCTTCAATTGGTGTCAATGGACGGACCATAACGCAGCGGGCAGTTTTGATAATGTGGAGCACGTGATGGAACGTTGGCCCTTCCAACTTGCGTTCCTTTTTTTTTTTTGGTTTTTTAATAATTTTTTTCCAGTTATGTAAACACATTATTTAGACGGTTAAAAAAATTCTATATTATGGGATAAATCTATGATAAATACTTTATTAGAATGACCCAAATTACAGTTATATAGGTTGAAGAAGTGAATATATGCAAGTTTTAGATATGACACTACGAATGCTCTAAGCAGCGTCTTTTTCATAATATATCCAAATACCAAAACGATCCTACTGTGAATGCAACCACGACTGTTAGCTAATTCCCTATCATCTAAATTGTTTTATGCGTAGAAATAAGAGACAGATTTCATGTGCGTAAATGTTGAAATAGATTCAAAATTAGTCTATCGATCCAGGTTGCTACATGTCTAAATTGATTCATCAATTAATTTGCGTATTAATAGCTCTGTTTTTGGACTGTTAGATTTTTTTTTCCTGTTTTTCTGTGAGTGGAAATGTGATAAATTGAAAAAATTCACCAAATAGCCAAATCAAATTTAATGATGTTTAGATTGAATTAATTCATGAGTCTATGTATCAAATTAGGCTAGCTGGTTTAGATTAGTCTACCAACATGAAGTCAGGACTCCTTTTCGAGTAATTGTTGTTCACAAATGGTAATGAAAACCAATTATGATTGTTGACCCCAATGACTGTTGAGCCATGAACTGTAGAATTGTCCGGAGGTTTCAAGGTAGAAAGTCGCTTGGGCAATATTCGAAACAAGATTGGCATTCATTATGAATTGGAAAAGGAATTCAAATTAGTTCAAGTGGTTTAGCACTTGTTCCCTTTAAATAAGATCTCGAATTCGAGTCTTGTGAATGGAGAAAATCTGTGATAGGAGAACTCTACCTCATCCAGGACTTAAATTCAAACCAGAAAAGACAATTTGAAAATGGGTACCCAAGATGATTTATGGAACAATGTCTAATATGGCCTTCAGTCTCACAGCATAGATTTGCAAGTTTCACTTACTCCAACACTGAAATTACTAAAGAAGCGATAAAGCTTGTTGAAAAAAAATTGGACTGACTGTCATAAGTGTTGAGAGTTGCATCTATTAGAAAAAATTATTAGGAGTTGAAGAAAGAGCATTCGAGCAGAGAGCAAGGTTAGTTACGTTAGTATCATTCTTGATTACTTTCCATGTTCAGTTGAAAGCAAGTATAGCTTCAAGGCTATGCGTAGGATTGTTTTTTTGGGAATTAATATGTAAAGATCATTGAACCTGAACACCCTTCCGCCTTTGGCCGTTTCTGTGGAATACATCTTGCAATTTGCAAACACACTTTAGCCAAAGTTCTAGTATTCTTACTGCATGAAACGCATCAAGAAAGGTTCCCCTTCTTCCAGGCAGGATCCCCTTTGTCCAAGCTCTAGTATATCCAAAGTGCAGTAACTACCGCGCAGGTAAACTTTAACCCCACCAGAAGCAAAAATCTAAACCACACAAAAGGAGGCTTCTCTGAATTCCACTATACAACCATTTCATTCAACTTCAAAGAAAATGAGAATACCACAATCAAAACTTCCATCCCAAATTAAACTGAACTAAAAAGTTGACGACAAAAACATCTCAACTGTCTTCAAGTATTTCTGGGGGTTAATATGAAGAAGAAAGCGGACAATCCCAGGTTGAAAAGCAAAATTTAAAAAGCAATAACTTTGCTTGTGCTATCTCATGCATTCCCTACTTCTTGCTTGACCTTCCCCTCATCAGCAGCAATTTGCAAGCCTTCAATCTTTTGCGATACCTCTTCTGCAGCAGAAGCAGATGCTTTGACCTTCCCACTGGAAGCCGCAATAGAAGCAGCAGCAGTTGAAGCAGAAGTTTCATTCTCTTCATTGGTCAACGGGCCTGTCTGCCATATTCTGATAGTTCCGTCCTCTGATCCTGAGGCGTATGATTCCCCTCCTGGAGCGAAACGCACACAGTGGACTGGACCATGGTGACCCTTGTTGCATGCTGCATTAATGTCAAGAATCCATCAGTACAGAATTTGGTTTAGGTTTACACAATTTGCTCCAAAGACGACATCCCCCCCCCCCCCCCTCTTTTTCTAGGGGAATGGTCTAGAAAGGGAAGGAATGTTGTTTGGGTTTGGGCTAATGTTGTTTTGGTTTGGGCTAAAATCTTAGATTGAACCAGAACAAGTCAATTAACTATGCAGGACGGATTGGTTCCAATATCATAATTTCAAGTTCAGGTAATATTTGGATCTGATGTCGACTAGACCAAACTAGCTTATCATAAGAGTAACCCATAATACCTAACCAAATTTAAGAATGTAGGGCATTCAGGTTGGCTCAAGTCAGAACAAGTTCAGCCAAAATCAGGTTGCTTATTCCATGACCAGTTTCGAGCAATGCGTCTGGCAATGTGGTTTGTTCTGCCATTCCACGTCCAAGGGGAATCTCATCTACAGCTAACGTCCTTGCTAAAAAGGGCCACGACATAATGTAGCATACCATCTGGCGCCTTGTAAAAAGAAGATGAACAAACAAGCTTTAAAAGCTACACTAGGACATACCTATCTCTTGACCAGTGTGAAAATCAAATACACGAACCCACATATCTTCCCCTCCAGCAACAAACTTGTTTCCATATTTAGGCTCCAAAGAGGCTGATTCCACCATGCATGGCATATCATAGCTCTTGACAAGTCCAAAGCTGCACAGCAAGATCATATTCAACAAGATATACATGGTGGAATACCGCAATAAGATTAATGAGAAGCAGAGCTTACTGATTGGCATCCCAAAACTTGACACTGGTACCATCACAGGTGGTAATATAGCGGCCATCTTGACTCACTTCAGCACTAGTAACGGATGACTTTGTTTCAAGTGTTCGAACTATCTGGCCACTTCTGACATCCCATAATCTGCACAGACATACATCAACTCAATATATCTTCCAGTCTTTCATCTGTCAAGGGCTATTTTATTGGCCTAATCTCCCCCCCCCCCCTCTCCTTTCTTTACTTGAGGAATAATGCAAAGACAAATGGCGCCATTTTCTTAAGAGAAGGTTGCATTTGGAAGTCAACAGCACATGTACAACTTATGGCTTTCAAAGACAGTTCTTGAAATTATATGCAGCAAAGGATCCAAGTAGTTGACTCAACTCAGCAGGTTACATCTTCTGACTAGTCAGTTTGAGGTCCTTCCGGTTAGTGGAAATTCAAAGGAATCATAGGCCAGATTTCAGCATACCGCAAGGGTAGAACCATCCTGCTAATCCAGGACCCCCATTACCCACAGTACACAAGGCCTGCAGTAATATTTGGCACCTCCTTGCCAGCCACTGCACATTTTTCCCTTTTAAAAAAGCACCAAGACCTCCAGAGATATCATCAAGATGGAAATTAGAAACATTTTGCAGCCTATCATATCCGTTTTAACAGAAATCATCCCTTTCACCAAGCACCAGCAAGCAGCACGAATGAACTCTGTTCTGCTAAGACATATGTCTTGGGCACTAATTTTCTCTGCAGACTAGCAGTTTTACTCCAAATCATTCTTGTGTATGTACCCATTACCAGAACACCATTCACCTCCTAGTCCCCACAACTAGCTTCCTCAAAGATGACTTTTTGGCTATTTGCATTGTTTGGTAAATGGCTTTTTGGAATAGTTCTTCCACCCCAAAAAGCTGTTTTCCAAAAAACTAAAGTTTGTAGCCTTTTCAAGTTGACTGTTTAGGTTCTCAATGAAAAAGACTAAAATGTCATTGATTAAACACCATAAACAAAATCCATATGTTCTCTTGCACTCTTTCTCCTAAGTTTTAACTTGCATCTTCAAATTCAAACTAAATAATGATCCACAATTACCCATACCTTCACAATTTTATTTTAACGGTCAATAAAAAGATAAAATCATTAATTCTTCCTAATTGTATATAGTAGTATTAAATGTAATGCAACTTTTAATTCTCAATTTATCCCACCCAAAAAGAAAAATCAATTCATGTTGAAAGAAAGTTAAACTAATAATAAATAGACAATCGAAATTTGTATAAATGAACAACAAGGTTGTGTTATGGGCCTTAAACATCACATAACTTTTAATTTAGATTGAAAATAAAAAATTCGATTAAAAACACAAGTTATGTATAAATTAATAAGAAGACTTAATTCTATTCGGTGGAATTAGTGATAAAACGCAATTATATAAGTGAAGGTACTTTGTACATATTGCGTAATCTAATTCCTATTGAAAAACAAATAAGTGACCAAATAATTAAAAAACATCTTCAGTAGTATATTAGATATATGGGCATAAATGGAATTTTATCAAACACACTTCATAGAAATAACTAATTTTAGCAAACACTTTTTCCAAAAACCGCTGATTCAAACAACTAATGCAAACAAACAAGTGAACAACTAGCGGATAACAGCCAATACAAACGGCTAGCAACTTTGCCAAGGCCTCAGATGAGATAATATCCTCAGTCGAGATGCGTGTCAAATTGAAACAATGGTAGTCAAACTATGCCAAAAGTGCCCATCACTCTGCCTGTAATTGCTTCCATTAGAATTGTACAGAAAATGTTCTCCTTGAATTCTAGCACTCCCTCCATCCTATAAAACTTGTCAAATTCTCCTGTTATGGTGGTTCCAAAATTTTCAACAAAGATGTTTTGTTTGGTTTACAAAGTTTAATTTTTCATCTAACAAAGTAGAGAGGAAACATTGCAGTTAATGATGTTCCCCTACATTTTTTCTCTCTTCCTGCATTTGACAAGTTCATGAGGACAGAGAGGAGTAGTAAGAGTAACTCTCTGCTTCATGGTAGTTTCAGAGGAGCCAATATGCCCAGATTGATATGAGCATTAAACTTCGAAAATAGGAGTCAGACCATCCCAAGAATGCCTATTACTCTACCCGAGAAAACTCCTATTAGAATTGCAAAGATAAGAGTGTCCTTGAATCTAACAAAAGGCAGCTCCCTTAGGTAGAGGGACAGACAAGAAAGTGAACGTAATTCATCATCTACAATACAATGAAGTAATGAACGGCAAATCCATCACTCAATGTTCGAAAAATTAAGTTGAACTTGAGCATCTAATGAACAAACAACACAGATTAGCATCAGAGATAGACTGCCAGCACCATACCTAACTCCACCCATGTCAGTGCAAGAACTCAATATAGTTTGATCACTATGAAGCCATGCAACTGTTCTCACTGAGCCAGGAGATTTGTCCACTTCTCTTGGAGGAGCGTCAGGCCGATTCAGGTCATAAATACGGAGGATTTTTTCCATCCCACCAGTTAAAAGTCTGTGTGTGTCCTGTATCCAAGTTCACAAAGAAACAGTTAGAAAAGTTTGGATAGCCATAAGAGACAAGATAGATGTTCATTCACAACAAAAATAAATTTAAGCCTTTATTTGCATCAAGGACCAAGAAACATGCCCCAACAGAGACAAAGAGCATGCTTCTATATGAAGGTCGCCTAATTGAAAGTAAAGATAGCTCAAACTAGTGAACCCAAAAAGGAGATTTTAATTGAAAATCACAAATAATCGCAACGTTTTACATCAGAACACAAAAATGCCAGGCACAGTGTCAGGATTGAGATGGATTGACCCAAACGTCCTCAAAATCTAATCAGATAAACAAGATTCTGGTTAAAAGAATCCGAAATAAAACCAATTCAACATAAAGACTCTAAATCCTTACTCTCTCTCTCTCTCTCTCTCTCTCTCTCTCTCTACATACATACATATATATATATATATATAGACACCCCCCCCCCCCAAAATAGAAAAAAGCACGTAACAAAAAAGAATGTATTTTAATATTCACATATTCCACAAATCTGTTATGTGCTTTCACATTAATTAAATTTCTATATTACCTTTTGTCTTATCTTTTTGGGGGGGGGGGGGGGGTTCATAGTATTATTTGCTCTGATTCCTAGCAAAGTACCCTGCCTTCAGATGATTGACAATTTTTTTTAAAACAGTTTCTTTTATTAAGTTGACAAGGAAAGAAGGGGGTATCTTTTACCCATTCAGGTACCACCAAAACTACAAAATCAAAGTACACTCAGTTCGCAGGTTACGGTAATGAGGGACATAATAGAATCTCACATTAAGTATCAGGCCAAAAGGACTTACAAAAGCAAACACAACTTGAAGAAAATAACACAAGTATGCACATAATGCACCGATGTGGCAATTACAATGATGAACCTCCCCTAGTCATCCTACAATAGTTGCAGTTGATGCTAGAAAACACCTTACAACATACTCCTTTAGACACCTGTTACAAAGGTCAACTACATACTCAATCGGGAAGACAGAAAAGGAGGAGAATAGTAACTGCAAATGTCATCCTGTTGGTTGTGTTTACTGTTCCTACTAATATAGTAAATAAATTGCCTGAGCCTTGCTGGACTGCCTTTTAAAACGGATTTAAATATTCTCAAAAAGGAAGTTTCATGTATCCACCTCAGAAAAAGCACATGCCCGAACAATATGCTTGTGGTCAAATGAATGTTTAACATCCCCTGTTATAGCATCCCAAATTTTCCTGCATTTGGGTAAAACACTGGACTGTCAGTAGCAATGACGATGAAATACCTTTGCGAAATACATAAAATAAAATTAGTAGCTTGGGTGGGACGCCTTGGGCAAAAGATGTGTTTCATTGAAAGTGTCTTAACATTAAAAATTGTTTATGCACAAGCGCAGGAAATATGAAGGCATGAGTTTTTTTCTTTTCTGCAGAAATTACAATATCTGTGTATGTCACAGTTTTTCTCATGAGATCCAGCAGAATAAGCATGAATCTGACGCCAAGCTCATCCATACCAGATTGCCAGTTGAGATTCGAACTTGAGAAATACATATAGAATTGTTACCAGATAAAGCAAGCAATAACAGAAACTTCCATAATTGGGACAAATGGCCAGAGGTCTTGAACTTGAAAACATCTTCTGGATTAAACTGAAGACTGGACCTCAGTTTTAAACGGCAGAAGACACAAAACCTACAAGCTGATGTTGATGTCGCTATCATGGTGATTAGAATCATCTAGGGGATATTTAGGACTTCATAGGAGGTTTAAATATAGAATAGCCAAACTCAGAGCCTCTTCAGACCCAACACAAAACCTATCATACACAATTTTCAGGATGCTTAGAAAAACGTCCAAAAGTTTTCAGATGGTGACTATACCCTTCTGGTAACCCCACTAAATATTTCAGGTTATTTCTAGGCCAAAATTTAGAGTACACACCATACAGCCACAATATGTGGTTATAAGCATTTTTGGGTCATGCTTAAAAATATACAAGATGACACTAATCAAGCCGTTCTTCTCATAGTAGCTATTTAGAAAGATATCTGTAACACCTTAACATGTCTTGGAAGTAGAATGGGCGGAGCATCTTGCAAAGCCCCAAAACAAAGGTTATCATATATGATTTTCAGAATCTTAAGATGTCTGCGTAGTTGAAAAATGGTGGTTTTGTGCTCCTATCCCCCTGACAATGTTTATGATGTTTTCAGAGTGCTCTAGACAATTCAGAATGCACAATAACTACCACAATGCTCATTCTTTGGACATTTTTGCGTCAACTACAAAATCTATTGATGCCGCTAGTGAAGCCAACATACACATTAAAATTGTTTAAGGAGATACTAGAACGTGTTGTATTGTCAAGGTAGTAAACTAGCCATCACAGACATACCATGACCAAAATGCACATTTGAACTGCTTACAAGGTTAGACATAGTTCTGAATAATTGGGACTAAGATTGCGCATCAAACCTCTCAATCTACAAATTTCCTTTGCTAACTTTGACTAGTAACGACTTAGGAGTATGCTTGCGTTTCAAGACTCTCCGTATACCTCCACCTAGAGGGGGATTCACTTGGAAGGTCGTCATTTACAGTACTACCTTCAACTCTATCGCTCTATAACAAGGGCAAGGATCACAGATGACAGAAATTGTTGAGCACGGCTATTACATGGAGTTTAGTCTGTTCTCAAAATCTAATTTCCAAGAGTAACCAAGTTCCATGTGAAATCCAAGCAGACAATAGTCAAACACGCATACTTCAAGTTGGAAGCCTTAGACAGATTTTTCCGATGTCAATGGCAGGAAGCTACCAAAGGATAGTAACTGACAAAAGAAAGCAATACAAGTGCAGGATTAGAAATATACTCAGGTGTTTTCACTTTGATTAAACATTTAAACTTGGCTATAAACTAGAAAACAACAAACTATAGGCATGAAATCACAAAGGTCCCGAAAATCAGTTAAGATACAGATATTACTTATCAAAAACGCAGCAGAAAATACTATCTTCATTCCAAAATCAACAATCTAGTACACAGAAATTGCAACTGCAAGTCATCCTAAGTGGCCAACGGCATTCAAACATGCAATTCAAAATGTATGGAACTAGAAAGGCAGCAGACATACGCTGAGAAGTCTGCAGAAGCAGTCGCTGCAAATAGAGCATTTCTGTCTAAGCAACAACTCCACACTGCACCTTTGTGGCCCTCAAAAGTTCCAATCCAATCACCAGTTTCCCCATTTCTAAGCATTGGGTTAGAATCTGCATGATTCCCGGTTCTAGCATCATGAATAAACAGCAATATTTTCCATTTGTATTCATTTCTTTAATTATTTTTTTTAAAAAAGCACATAGGAGATGTTAGGCTAATTACACAAACATCAACACAAGCACAAAAATTGACCTCAGTCAAGTACATTCAATAGACAGAAAATCACGTTTTAAAGCATAATTTACATCAAATAAGAGGCCAAGTTTCCTAATTCTCTATAGCAGACCTTCAGCCGATCATGTTCTCTATCCATCATTTTTTATGATTTTTCTATTATTACACAAATATCTCTGATTTCTCTATATTCCTACGAGTCTCATACCCAACAACCTTTTCTGAATTACAAATTTCTCGAGATTTCAGCGTACTTATACATTACATATTTTTACATATTGCAGAGCAACATATTATTTTCCACAAAATTTTCATTGACACAACATGAAACAGAATGGACCTTATACTTGATTATAATAGGCCCCAACAAGAAGTCAATTTTCACAATAGCAGCACAAATAAATAATTTAACGCCCCCCCCCCCCCCAAATAAACAAAAAGAATACTCAAATTTAGGTCAAAATTTCAACAAGTTGATACTTCATCAAAACAAACTTAAATATCAGTAACGCAAGTTCAAACCCGTTTCTCATTTTAAGCATCAAACATCCATCAAAGCCATTAATTAGATATACAAGATCCGACATTACCCAAACCTTGACAATTGAATTATAAATGAAAAGACCCAAATATACAAACATCAGAAGCAATGAAATGACTGAGAATTTCAACACATACCCTTGCTGGCACTGATGAGGAAGAATCCATCAGGTGTAATTGGACTGTAAAACAGATCCACCACAGGGCGAGAATGGCCATGGCAGACAAGAGGAACGGCAACCTTTTTCTTGTCCATATTGATCCTAGAACAAAAACCTAGCCTCTGCCTACAAAACTAAAAATTTACCAAAACCCAGATAGAAAATCAATCAAACGAATTAAAAACTACTATTTTCGTCAACCAGTAATTTGTACTTTCAAGTATTGATTGAAGAACCCTAGAAAGCTCCACAACTAAAAGTGGACAAAATCAAAAGGGGGCTAAAGATTTAGAAAATGTATATTAAGTTCTTTACACAAATTGTTAGATTTAGGGATAAAATTTGACGCAGGTGGGAAGATCGAAACAATTCAGTAACTGGGATTTTGAGCAAAACCAATTTTTTTGCTTTTTTAAGAACGAAGCAGCTTCAGAAATTCCTCACCCCCCCTGGTAACCCTAATAAGAGATCAAAGGAAAATTTGTCTGAGGAGAGAGATTTAGATTGGATAAAATGAGATTTAAGATGAAGCGAGCGTTATGGGAGGACCAAGCTCTCAACACTTTCTCTCTCTAGAAACCCCCCAAAAGGCCAAGGGCTAGGCGCAAAGAAACGGTGGTTTGCACTTGATCTGCCATTTTATAGGGAGGAGATATTGGATTTGTCAAACTTCCTCCATTTCTGGACCAAGTCGTCGTTTCTTGAAAGAAACTACGTGCGAAGATCAACATTTGTGCACCGTTGGACAGAGCCCTCAACCCAGCCCAGCCCAGCCCACTGTATTTAATCAAGGGCCATTTAGGGATTTTTCACTTCGGAGAAATTTACTGCTAGAGGATTAGTAGAAACTCCAGTTGTATTAACACATACAACAACACCATGTTCTTTTAATATGGGTTTTACTTTTGCAGAGTTTGAAGAGATTTAGATGTAAGCAACATTACCTCTATCAACATCTCTGCCCATAGAGAGGCTGAATCTAAGAGACCCACAAAACAAGATTTTGTGAAAACATTTTATTGAAGTAGGATTTTGTGAAAACATTTAATAGAACAAAAACTAAGGATACGCAACAAGGGAAGAACTAAGAAATACTAATAAATCATATGGTTGTAACTATGTAAACATAAATACAACCTAAGTACAAGTGAACAACATAATAGAGGAAGATACTATATCTTAATAAACAGAGGTAGGCAAACAATGACTCTTCTCAGATGTATGTACTACTTGTATACAAACACGACATACGACAAAACCACAACCAAAACTACCATACTACAACTGAAAAACTACAACCAAATCAGGAGGCAAACTCTCTGAGATCTAATATCCTAATCCTATCCAGCCATAGTTTCCTATCCTGAGTCATGTCCTCCGTCAATCCTACCACTTTTAAATCCTCTCTAATTACCTCGTCCAAACTCTTCCTTGGTCTTCCCCTCCCTCTTTTACCTTCAATGATGTTAATACTTTCACATCTCCTCATTGGAGTGTCCATACTTTGTGATGATTAGGAATAATAATTGATAATCAAGTTTGCTTAATAAAAATTCTACTAATTAGCTAATATATGTATTTTTTTTATGGGAAGCATGGGTTACCAACCATAGGGCATGGCTTGTCCTTCCCCATCCATATACTTATTTTAGCCTACCCCATGCCCTATTCCTTTTCCCCATTTGGACACACACACACACACACACACACACACAAAAACAAAAAAAAAAATGATGATGAAGAGGGGTGGGGGTGGCCGGCTATTGCAAGTCAAAAAGGGGGGTAGGAGTTATTTTTTTGTTGTTGCTTTTATACTCTTCTTTTTACATTTCCCCTAGTATTTACTACTTTACCAAGCAAGAAAATTAGAGAGAGAAAGAAGAGAGTGTTAAGTGGTAATTCTATTCAACCAAATTGCTTTGAATTTTTCCTAAAGATCAAGGGCCGGACTAAAAGGAGATTAAGAAGCTACTTTAAGATGTCGGTTCTCTTAATCCCCTATATAAAAAAATTAACTTTAAAGTTAAAATGTTTTATTATGATGTATGATTATGCTATTGATTCACAAGAGTTAAAGTGTTTCTTTGCATGTTTAGTTTATTTAAAGAGTGGTATTTTTAAGTCATGCATGTCATGTCTTACTAAGATATATGTCATGATTGTTGAGACATATTCTTTAAAGTTGTTTTCCTAAGTTATCTTGTATAAATTGTGGTATTAGTAAATATTTGAGTTAATGGTTGTGAAAAGTAGACTTTGCATAATGTTATGGATGATGAATTAGAATGACGAATTTACTAGCTTTTCTTACTAGACATGTAGATTATAATTTTGCAATGTTAAAAAAAAAAAATACATGAAGTGTTTTTGAGTTATATGTTATAGTATGACTTTTGTAATTGATTCTTGTGTGGGTTGTGATATTAGGAGATGTTTTAGAAGTTGATTGAGTTAGTATGGTTGGGTATGGTCTTTTGAGATGAGTTAAGTAGTTAAATTATACTCTTGAAAATTAGATAAATATGTGCAGAGGAAATGATAGTTTAGCATTGTGATAAAATTATGTATTTACTCTTGATGTGGAGGTGGTGTAATATTATGCTTGAATTAAAAAATAAAATTTGACAATAGAATCCCAAGCCTTTAAAGAAAAAAAAAATGAGAAATTGTTAGTAGTTAAATAATGAGTTATTATTTGATTGTGTGAGGAAGAAAAAAAAATACACATAGTAGAGACATAATAAGAGCAACATCCATACACCCAAAAAAGGGGGGCAAAAACATACTACGAAGTCGAGTTGTCACACTTATGCAAGTAGTATTTTATCTAATATTTGGTGTGACCTTAAAGTAATTATTTAGCACGTGTTGTTTGCAAAAAAAAAAGGGGGTCGTAGTTGAAAGATTATTTTTATGGTCCCCCAAATTTCTTTTAATTGGGTTGAGAAAATTAGTGAATGAAAATTATTAAGATTTGCGCATGTCATCGCATGAAATGGCCTTAGTTTGATACCGAATAGCATATGCACTTTTAGATTACAAAGCCATTAAGTTTGATTTTTGGGTGTCGGACTTGAGTAAAGCATCTAAAGGCATGAATCGCTATGTATGTCCAAAGTAAGGATTTGTCGGCAGATTCCGACTAAAGTCTAAATTTGTACCTAGTGGCAGATTCCGCAACGGCAGATTCCACAAAGTAACAGTTTTTCACTCAGAAAGGTGACAGTGTTTTACCCTGACGAGGGTATAAGTTTCCCCATCACTTAGGCGTTAGTCCTTCCGGGTAAGCATTTCTATTAGCCAATGTCATTTCCAATCTCACTTTCATTTGCACGAAAATTGACTTTGGTGAATAGTATATACCTATCAAGTTTCTAGTCCGGAGGGAGTTTGGACTGTGAGAAAAAGTCTGTTCATGTGAAAAATGTGCACATTTCCCTTCTTTTAGCTTCTCAAGCCTAATTGTGGTGTTTATTGGAATTTTAATAATCCATTACTTATGCTCCGGGAAGAAAGGTTTGTGGTGATTTGAATGATTTATATATATGTGATAATATTACTATTAATACTAGTATTGGTACTATGACATATTGTGTGTAAAAGCTATTTTGGTTTTGGGAGGCGAGAACTCCCACTGAGCTGTGGTTGTTCACACACCTTCTAAAATTTTTCCTTTCGGATTCTCAACAAGTTTGAGATAGGGGGAAGACGTATTTTTTTTTTTTTTAGGCATGCTTGGATTTGAAGTTATACCTTTTGTAACTTGCATGCATTGTCTTTATGTAATTGGAATGTAATGTAATATTAGTAAATTGTAACATTTTGGTGCATGTAGTTTGATGCTCTGAATCAGCCTCGGTGGCCTTCCACCAAGACTAATATATTTTGTTAAGTTGCTTGTGACGAGGGTCATAAAGACCCCATTGTAGTCTAAGGTCGTGAGGGCCTAAGGTCTAGTTCTTTTGGACTTCATAGTTAGAGTATGAAGCTCTTCGTTTAAAAAATATATATATTCGCTATTACAGAAGATTTGTCTTATATTTAGCCCTAAGAGTCCTTTTAAAGAACTTTGGTCATGTAATGCTCTTACCATGGAGTAAGACCATTACATTTGGTGGTATCAGAGCTTAGGTTTACATGGTTTGATGAAAATGTGCATATGGTTGAATGTGGGTGACAACCTGTGAGTGTTGCATGTGAAAAAAAAGGGAGGTGATAAATTGTTATGAGTAAGTGAATTCATGTTAAGTGTACTGTTTGTTGGTGACAGCATGGAACCAGCTCAACCAGGTAATTTTAGCTATCAATCCTTCAAGTTCCTTGATTTTAAAAAAACATAGTGAAATGCGACGTTCTTTTGGTTGATCCTATGTTGGTACAATGCCCAGGACCATCATGAGCTTCCCCGCACTGAGTGGGTTCGAGTATTCTTGAGTCTTCTTCCTATTGGGGGAAAATGGCGGGAGCTTCGTCGCCAGCTTTTGCTAAATTTCCAAGTGAAGGGGAATGCTACCCTTATACTTTCTTAGAGTTAGTACAATTCCTTAAGCATGTAGAGCGTAAGATTGGAGACTCATATTGGCATAAATTGTGCCTTATGAATCGAGGATATTGAGCTAAGAAGTGGGTAGAAGAGGACTTGATAGGAGATAGTGTGCTTTTAAAGCTTTGTGATGATGTGGATTGCCTTCCCTAGAAAAGAATCACATGAGATCCTTCATTAACCATACCACAGAGAGATATGGACATGATCTAGGCCACCAGCTTAGGCGCATGGTTGATACTTGGCAAAAGGTCATGACTATTCCTCGAGACCTACCAGAGTACTTATTAGAGGCTTAGGTACAGAACGATGGTTTTAGAGGACATGTTAAGGAGAACCCCACCCCAGATTTTAGTGCCTCAGACACAGACTTTACTGATCCAGAGTATGATCCTGTAGATTCAAACATAGAGTTTCATGCCTTAGACGACATCTATGATTCTGAGGCTACAGATGATGATTTAGAGGGGGAATTCGATCATGATGAGCTAGGGGAGTTCGCTGCTTCGGAGCCCAAGTGGTTTGATGAGGATGACCTTTAGGGAGACTTTGAGCTTGATTGGGATCTTGATGATGACCCCGAGATGAGTGACTCTGAGAATCGTGCTGACTCAGGAGAGTACCCCAGGGATGATCATGGTTCTGTGGAGGATTAGCTACTTACCTTCCTCACTTTTGTGTATTACCTAATAGTTTTAGTTTGTAAGCTTGTGTGATCATCTTATTATGTGTATTGTGTATGCTAATGGAACTAGATGCACTAGCTATTAGAATGCAAAAAGTAAGAAGTACTTGTAAGCACCTATCTTGTTAATTGGTGACTATGAAGTCACAAATTTTGTATCTAGAATGCGAATGAACTATGTGATCCATTACTATGTACATTGGGCTTACGAGCCATAAATATTTTGGAAGGAATGCTGTGCAATTGGTTATGACTACTTGTAAGTATCATGCAATACATGCTTATTTGGAACTATTAGAAATGGCACCCTTGTTATTAAGTTGGTAATAAGATTAAAAATACCCAAAATTATATATATATATATATATATATATATATATATAAGTTCTAATAAGAGAGTGCGGTATCGTGTTATTACTAATTAATTGTGGTGACCTAATTCTCGACAGATGCCTCCATAGGTCATACTTCCACGAATAACTACCATGGAAGTATTATGCCACTTTCAGAAACTAAAGCCACCTAAGTTTGAAAAGGTCTTGATCCTCTAATTTATGAGGATTGGATTCGTAAGATCGAAGATTTGCTTGAGGTGATGGAATGTCCACCACAATTTAAGGTACGATGAGGTTCTCGCCAATTTGAGAAGGAAGCAAACTTTTGATGGGCTATCATCAAACCCCAAGCTGGACAACCTCAACTAACGTAGTAACAATTCAAGGACTTATTGGATGAAAAGTATTACCCTAATGATGTTAAGTGGGCTAAGGAACAAGAGTTCCTTCATCTTTAGCAAGGAAAAACCATGCCGGTTATGGAGTACGCAGCTAAGTTCAATGAACTTAGTCGATTCGCTCAAACTCAAGTGGCAACAGAACAGGCCAGAATGAATAGATTTGAGCACGGGCTTGACCGTAGCATCAAGTGCAAGCTTTGCAGCTATCATGTTCACTAGCTTTCAGGATATGTATCAGCGGGCTTTGAAGGTAGAAAGAGTGAACAAAGAAGCAGATGCTGAGTATAAAGCTCGGATACAGGATAAGAGAAAGATAGGAGTGGGAAACTTCTAAGGTGGACGCCTTAACAACAAGTCTTTTCCTTTTAAGAACAATGCCAAAGGAAGTCAAGGAAAACCCTACTGCCATAAGTGCAAGAGGCACCACCATGGCACGTGTAACTTCCCCGCTGGGGCGTGCTTTGAGTGCGGTGTAATGGGGCATATGATCGCCCAATGTCCTAAGATTTATCTAGCAGCTCAAGGAGCACAGGGAGGAGCAGGAGCTCGTCCACCAATATCGGCAGCTTCAACCCAAGCTAGGGGGTCGCGATCTAACTACGGAGGACGGGACAAGAGGCCTCAGAATCAAGCTCGGGTTTTGCCATGACCGCAAAGGAGGAAGACCCTAATGCTGTGATTTCAGGCACACTCTTATTAGAGAATGTTTATGTTCATGCCTTGTTTGACCCGGGAGCCACACACTCTTTTGTGACCCCTAAGGTGGCTTCTCAGTTGTCGTGCGCGCCTATAGAAATGGACTATGAGCTATGTGTTTCTACTCCAGTCGAACTAGCTGTCACCTCTGATGTCATGCTTAAAGATTGTTTGATCATAATTAACAAAAGAAAGTTTCCCGCTAATCTAGTTCGTTTGGAAGTAAAGGACTTCGACGTCATACTAGGGATGGACTGGTTAGCTAGGCCTCGGGTCTCAGTCGATTTCCATAAAAAGGAAGTTTCCATCAAGTTGAGATGGTGGGGAATTAGTTTATCATGGTAACGGAAAACGAAAGCCAACTCCAATCATTTCCGTGATGCAAGTGCGCAAATTTCTAAGAAAAGGATGCCAAGGCTACCTGTGCGCAGTCCAACAAATTAACCCCGAGGAGCCCAAACTCGATGCAATCCCTATTACTCGTGAGTTTCCAGAAGTGTTTGCCGAAGTCCTAGGACTACCACCTGATCGTGATATAGAGTTTGCAATCGATCTCGTACCCGGGACTACACCGATCTCTAAAGCACTATATCGAATAGCACTAGTTGCGTTGGCTGAGCTCAAGGTACAACTCCAAGAGATGCTTGACAAGGGACAAATACGTCCAAGTGTTTCACCACGGGGAGCCCCGGCTCTATTTGTGAAGAAAAAGGATGATAGTATCTGACTATGCATCGATTACCGGGAGCTTAATAAGGTGACAATCAAGAATAAGTATCCTCTTCCAAGAATAGAGGAACTGTTCGACCAACTTGCAGGTTCTGCTGTTTTTTCTAAGATTAACTTAAAAGCAGGGTACCACCAGTTGAAAATCAAGTTGGAAGATGTTCTTAAGACAGCATTTAGGACTCGATATGGCCATCATGAATTCCTTGTATTACCTTTTGGTCTCACTAATGCCTCTGCAGTATTTATGGATCTCATGAATCGAGTTTTTAGGCCATATCTAGACAAGTTTGTTGTTGTTTTCATTAACGACATCTTGATCTATTCAAATAGTGAAAAAGAGCACGACAAGCATCTCAAAATTGTCTTGGAGACGCCTTAAAAAGCATCAATTGTACGCTAAACTCAAAAAGTGTGAATTTTGGCTCGACAATGTCAATTTCCTTGGTCATGTAATTTCAAAGAAGGGTATTTCGGTTGACCTGGTGAAAATAGAGGCTATAGTGAACTGGCCAAGACCGACCAACGTAACTGAGGTGCGAAGCTTCTTAGGAATGGCTAGCTACTACAGAAGGTTCGTTGAAGGTTTCTCCAAAATTGCTTTGCCAATCACAAGACTTATTCGAAAAAGCACCAAATTTGAATGGTCGGACGAATGTGAAAGGAGTTTCTAGGAATTGAAAACAAGACTAGTCACTGCGCCTATCCTAGCAATGCCCGGTGGCGGTGAAGGGTTCGTCATTTACAGTGATGCATCTAAGAAGGGACTCAGATGTGTGCTTATGCAAAATGGAAGAGTCATGACCTACGCGTCACGACAACTCAAGCTGTACAAAGAGAACTATCCAACACATGATTTAGGGTTAGCCGTCGTGGTATTTGCACTGAAAATATGGAGGCCCTATCTTTATGGTGCCAAATGTGCGATCTACACAGATCATAAGAGCCTTAAATACTTGTTCACTCAAAAGGAGTTGAATATGATGCAAAGACGGTGGTTAAAGCTGATAAAGGATTACGACTTAGAAATTCACTACCACCCTCAGAAGGCAAACGTGGTAGCAGATGCCCTTAGTCGAAAGTCGATTGGCTCTATGACATGCCTCCTTACCTCGAATAAGAGGTTGTTGAAGGAGTTGGAGGACTTACATATCGAAGTGGTGTTGTCTTCAAAAGCAAGCATGATCGCTGTGATACAAATTACCTCTCCGCTTGTTGAGAAAATAAAAAGCACCTAATTCCAGGATCCAGAATTGGTAAAAGTTAAGGAAAGTGTAGAGAAGGAGAGGATAAAAGATTTTGAGCTAGTTAATGGTGTGCTCAGGTTCAGAGGGAGATTATGCGTACCTAATGTGGAAGAAATCAGAAAGGGTCTGCTTCGTGAAGCACACCACTCAGTATATGCCAGTCACCCTGGTGGTACTAAGATGTACCATGATCTTAAGGAAAATTATTGGTAGAGTGGAATGAAAAGAGATGTGGCTAAGGTTGTGTCCCAATGCCTCACATGCCAACGTGTGAAGGATGAGCACCAAAAATCAGGAGGACTTCTCCAACATTTACGATTCCGGAATGTAAGTGGGAACACATAAGCATGGACTTTGACACAGATCTACCGAGAATAGTGAAACAACATGACTCGGTGTGGGTAATCATTGACAGATTGACTAAATCCACTCACTTTCTAGCGGCCAAGATCACGTATACCTCAGAGAAGTTAGCAGAACTATACATTCAAGAAATTGTTCGACTTCATGCTGCACCATTAAGTATCATCTCGGATCGTGTTTCGAAGTTCATGTCGAAGTTTTTGAGAGGCTTTTAGGAGGCCATGGGAACAAAACTCAATGTTAGCACTTCTTTTTATCGTCAAACTGACGGACAGATAAAGAGAACCATCCAAACAATGGAGAATATGTTGCGAGCATGTGCTTTGGACTTCAAGGGAAGCTAGGATTGCTACTTACCACTTCTTGAATTTGCAAACAATAATAGCTATCAAGCAAGCATTAAAATGGCACCACACGAGGCACTATACGGGCGACGTTGCAGATCACCTTTTTGCTGGCACAAAGTTGGGGAAAGAAGAATTTCAAAGGTCGAGTTGATTGATGAAGTGGCAGACAAGGTCAAGATTATCATATAAAGACTTTGAGCAGCGCATAGCAGACAAAAGAGCTATGCAGACCTAAAGAGAAGACCCCTAGAATTCGAAGAAGGGGACCATGTCTTCATTAAGGTATCCCCACTTAAAGGGAGTGTTCAATTTTGGCCAAGGTATCCCCATTTCAGATAATTGAGACAATAGGTCCCGTAGCATATAGAATAGCACTTCCTCCTTCTCTTCAAGGGATACACGAGGTGTTTCACGTGTCAAATTTAGGAAGTACATCCTGAATCCTGATCACATCATTAAATACGAACCGATAGAGATTAGAAGTGACCTTAGCTTTCCTGAAGAACCGATTTGGATACTCGAACGACAGGAGCGTCGATTAAGGATAGACAATTTCTTATGTCAAAGTCCTATGGAAGCATCGCAAAGTCGCACAGGCGACATGTGAGCCAGAGGATGAGATGCTCGAGAAGTGTCCTAACCTTTTTCAAGCAGTTATGTAAGTTTCGAGGACGAAACTTCTTTTAGGGGGGAATGTGATGATTAGGAATAACAATTGCTAATCAAGTTTGCTTAATAAAAAGTCTACTAATTAGCTGATATATGTATTTTTTTAAAGGGAAGCATGGACTACCAACCATAGGGTATGGCTTGTCCATCCCCATCCATATACCTATTTTAGCCTACCCCATGCCCTATTCCTTTCCCCCATTTGGACAAGCAAGGATTCTCTCACACACAAAATAAAAAAAGAAAATTGGTGATGAAGAGGGGTGGGGGTGGCCGGCTATTGCAAGTCAAAAAGGGGGATAGGAGTTATTTTTTTGTTGCTTTTATACTCTTCTTTTCACCTTTCCTCCAATATTTACTACTTTACTAAGCAAGAAACACTGCTGAAAATTTTGTTTTTTCCGACGGAAAATGCTGGCCGAAAAAGAGATCGTCGGAAAGGCCGACGGACAGGGTGACGGGAAGACGGGAAAAGTAAATCAAGACAGCGGATGTTCCGACGGAATCTGACCGATCCGTCAGAAAACCAACGGAATCCCGACGAAATGTTCGTCGGAACCCTGGTCAGCGTTGACCAGATCTCAACAAAAATCAATGAAATTTTTTTTAAAAAAATGTTCCTTGTCCGACGGAATGTCCGACGGCATATTCCGTGGGACAAAGCATATTTAAACCCCCCAACCCGAATTCATCTTCATTTCGGATGGTGAAATAGAGAGAGAGGCAGCGCACGAGTTAGAGAGGGAGAGAGCGTTGTGGGTCACCGTCGTGAGCTTGCCGCCGGTTTCGCCGCCGCTACCGTCCAGTTTGTCGTCGACAATCCAATTCCACTACCAAATTCATCTTGTTATTTTAAGTAAGTGGTTTGTTTAGTTTGTAGTAAATTTTTTGATGAATTTGATAAATTTGAGATTGAATTTAACAATTATGTGATAATTTGTGTTGGTTGTTGAAATTTTATTGAGTTATTTGTAGATTTTGAGTTTTGAATTTGGTTGTGTTGATGTGAATATAAAAGTTTACTATGTAAGTGTTGTTTGTTTAGTTTGTAGTATATATTTTGATAAAATTGAGAAATTCGAGTTACAACTTAACAATTATATGGTAATTTGTGTTGGTTGTAGAAATTTTATTGAGTAATTGGTAGATTTTGGATTTTAAATGTGGTTTTGGGCTGGCTCAGGATGCCCAATTTTTTTAAAAAAAAATTTCTAAAAATTCCGACGGCTTTCGTCGGAATTTTCAATTTTTCTGATTTTTTTTAAAAAAATTAAGGCAGATGGAGCCGACGGACCTTTTGGCCGTCCGATGCAAGCTTTTCCGTCGATACTCCGGTCAGATCCGACTCCAATGGCTTTTAGGGAAAAAGTTTTAATATTTATAAACTCCAAGTGCAAGGTATATCGTTGAGTACTTGGAGTGTCGTCCGCAGGGAGTTGTGTTTCCAACTACCGAGGCTAACTAAAGCGTCTCAATCTAGGCCAGAGTGAGAGTGAAGGAAGAAGGACTAAACTACTAAAACAAGTAAACAAAAAGGGACTTGGGTTTATGTTTTCACCAAGTAATGAATCAGTTAATCAAGGCGAGTCCTAACCTACCCAAACCACACTATGAACAAGAGATGGTCGGTTGCACCATCAAAGACCACCCAAGCTCTCTCTCAAGGGTCATGAGCTAATCTAATTCGCGTAACCACCTACTTTCGTGGGGTTAGTCGAATTAGACCACAAAACTAGCAACCCTGGACCTAACTCGATTCGGATACTATTTTCATGTCCCGAACTCGGCTATTCCCTCTCCCACACTAGCTAATCGACATCACCTCTCAGCATAAGTCAATCGCCCAAAAATATGGATGAAAGCTCTCTCAAGCATTTCATAGAACACTTGGCGGGCGTGAAGGAAAACTCTAAGTTCTAGGCATAGAATGGGTATGGTTAGGCCTAGTACAAGATCAATTAGCCATCAAGAGACTAATTACGATCCAAGTCCACAACTTCTAACAACTAATCATTAACACAATACAAAAACCTAAACCTAAACTAACGAAGAACAAAATAAACATGAGCTGAAGGAAAGAGAATGAAATCTAACAACCAAATAAAACATGAATTAACAATCAAAACTAAACATCTAAACTGAACAAATCGAATTCAAGAATTAAACTAACAAAAATCAAAACAAGAACAAAAACGTGAAATAAAGAGAGAGGGAAAAAGAAGACTTATGAATTGAAGCGAAGAACTTGAAATCCAAGTGCTTGAATCCAAAATTAATCGAACACAATCCTAATCTAATTTCCTCAATGGAGTTTTTATTGGCTAAACCTAAACTAAACTATCCTAGAAATCACCAGAGAAAAGCCCCAAGCGAAACCCGAACCACCCCCTCAAACAGACGCCCGAACGAAGTTTAAATAGAAACCGAGGCGTTCGACGAAGTGGGGGGAGGCACGGTCGTGCCATGTGGCACGGCCTGACCGTGCCAGTGTGGCACGGTCGTGCCACATGGCACGGCCACACCGTGCCACTTCACTGGTGGCACGGTGTCGGCCCCCCTGGTTTGTCCGATTTTGCTGGTTTTCGTCGGTTTCTGTTGTTTTTCTTCGTTTCGTCCCGTCTTCGTCCCTTTTCGCGATGTTTGCTTGATTTGGAGTTATTTCCTACAAAACATAAATAAAACAAGTAAAAATCCTAAGAATTAAATTATTATACGAGCTAAAAGTGGGTGAAAGAGGCACGTAAAATGGGTGAATTTATCGTTCATCAATGGCCTCCGTTTTCCGTCGGAACAGTGCCGACGGAATGTTATATTCCGTCGGAACATGTTCCTGACTCATTTTCTTCCGACGACCCCTTTTGGTCGACTATTCCGTCGGAAAATCATTTTCCCATCGGAAATTCCATCGGAAAAATCAAATTTTTTAGTAGTGAAAATTAGAGAGAGAAACAAGAGAGTGCTAAGTGGTAACTCTATTCAACCAAATTGCTTTGGATTTTTCCTAAAGATCAAGGGGCTAAAAGGAGATTAAGAAGCTACTTTAAGGTGTGGGTTCTCTTAGTGGGTGTTTGGCCTAGCTTAAATATGGGCTTTTGGCCTTGAAAAATATAAACTAAGCCAAACATAACTATTTTCAAAAACCAAAAACTGTTTTTCAAAATTAATTCTCTGGGTAACTGCCTCTGGAAACAGAAGCATCATTTTAATGCTTCTACTTCTCCAAATTAGGCGAGCTCTAGGCCGAGAGATGCGGAAACCATATTGCATTCTAGATATGGACAGAACTGCCCCTGAAGAACTTAAAAAATCCCTAATCAACACCTATAAGTACTCACTGCTTTCCCCTTCTGTTCCTTCAATTCACAGAACTACAATATTACGCTTGCTTCATCTTCTTCAATATAGGTCTTCTCTGCAACTTTGTTTATATCAACATGACTCTGCCTTATCAATATCATACAACACCATACCCAAAGAAGGAGGTGAGTGCCATTAATCCATGCTAATCTAATAATTTTATTCTTTTAATGTTTATAATTTATAGTCTCTGTTCTTTGTGGGGGAGGAGTGGAATGGATATATTGTATATAATTCATATAACTCAGACAAATAATGGAATTTGGAATGGTATATGCCAATCCATGGTAATTTTTTTTAAATATTGTTTTTGTGTTAGTCTGGGCATAATTCTTTCATCTAGAACTACAATCTCTGATCTGAATTGTTATGCAAAGATGTTGAGATGGTGGTGAGTGAGTGATGGACTATAGTGGGGTAAATAATAGAGATCAGACGGGGTGGAAAGAATTCAGGAAGAGAAAGAAAGGAAAGGAGAAAGACAGAGCAATTTAAATTAAGCTGTAAAATTTACAGTTATAGGGGAATGGCGAAATGAAGGGGACGACGAAGAACAACTTGCTAAAGAAGGAGAAATGAAGGCTAGTGAATTTGGTGAGGGAAAATAAAAGAAAACATAAGTGCTATAATTATGTCAACTTTAGTTGACCCATTTTGGTGGTGCATATGCATTGCTTCCAAATTTTGGTGTCATTCTTCCTTTGGTTAATCCACTGCCATGCTCTGCTTCCCACCTCATCTGCCCCCACCCAAATTGTCATTCTCCATGCTACACGTATGTCCCTTTGAACTTGTTAACATTTCCATGCCTATGTTATATTTTTTTAATATTTAACATTTCATGACTTCTCTTGATAATTAATTTTGTTTTTTAAATAAGTTTAATAAAATGGTTTTTCTTAGCAATTTGAACTTTTTTATAGTTTAACTAATTATGATATAGTTTAGAGGTTGTCTCCAACAATCTCAATTTAAATTCCTTATAGAGTGATGTTTCCTTCCCACCCCAAAAAACAAAAAAATCTTTTTAACAATATTTCAATAAATTAGTCGTAAATCTCTTTAAATTAACAAAGGTGCATCTATCAAGCAAACTGGCCGACCTCACAAAACTTTATGGCTCTGCCCCTAGTAGAAAATCTAATTTCATATTTTAGTGGCATAAGTTAGTGGTGATTAGATTAATATATGATGCAATCGAATAAGGAAACTAATTGCTTAAAGACTTAATTGGGTGGTGTAAATTAGGAACACAAAGGTCAAAGGTAATAAAATTTCATAAAGCATTTTAGAAGACATGAGAAGAAGAACCATTAAGTGATGAAAGGGGCAACAAAGAACTGGATAATTTTATTGAAGGCCAAAATCAATTTGGAATTTAGCATCAGAGAGGGGTATAGACACTACAAAAGGATTTTAGCTTTATGTATGACAAAGAGAGATTGTTATCCCTTGTGGTTCCAGGTAGCAAGTTCTTGTTAGGACTTTAGTTTTAGAGAAAAGTTGTGTATTCTCATTTTGATAGTGTGATTTTGTGGTTATGTTAAGCTATTGTATTTTGTCACTTTCATATGTTGTATGCCTAGTGCAATATATTTATGAGTACTAATTTTTAGTTATTAGACTTTAAAGATACTTGGCTAGGCGACTCCTTTATGAAATTCTCTGTTCTCTTTCTATTTTATAATTGTTGAATTTTATTCGTTCAGTTTGGCCCATTCTAACAATATTTATTTTTTTTATGTTCGTGTAATATTACTTTTGTAGAGTAAGGCAACAAATCTTGATCATAACATACGTTTGCCATCATCTGGAAATAGAGCAACTTCATCAAACAATGCTTCTTCCGCTACGAACAAGGTTAATGTATTCTTGTATTAACTAATACATTTCTTTATTTAATTGATGTTTTAAAGATGAAAATCATATCTAAAATTGTCCTCTTTGTAACATTCTAGGGTAAACGACCAGTAAATCTCAATGTTGCTAACGAGTTCGCATCCAGACAATTTCATACGCAATCTAATCCCTCCATGCATGATCAAGTAACTTTAGTGTCATCTTGTTATTGTTTGATAAAATGTTTCAATATTGGCTTAATTTATTTGTTAATAATGATGTTGATATTGTGATTTAATATAACAGTAAACGTTAACCTTCAATTAGCAACTATCATAATGAATTAGCCAACCTCTATATTTTATAAGGTCATGCTGATATGTAATGGCAAAATATTATTCCTACTTGGTCTCTATCATCTCCTTTGTTTATTTGGGTTTTTCACTTTATACTTGTACCTAATTCTTATTAGATTGCTAGTCAAAAACACATTACAAAAGGACATTCTCAAACTTCTTTTGGCCCCTCTCGCCAAATTGCAAAGAAAGAAAAGGCAAATTGGGATCCAATAGCAACGGAGACTTTCTGTCAAGTTTATGCTGAAGAGGTTCATGCGGGAAATAGACCACATACACATTTCAATAAGATAGGATGGGATAATGTGGTTATAAAGTTCCGGCTAAGGAGTGGAAGGACTTATGATTATAGGCAATTAAAAAATAGGTGGGAAGCTCTAAAAACTCAATATAAGGGATGGAAAAAGTTGCTAATGGAGACTGGTTTAGGATGGGATCCCTGATAGAAACACAGTTCTTGCTGATGACTCTTGGTGGGAGGAAAAAATCAAGGTTAGTATACCTTTCTAGTACTTTCGATATGTTTTTAACTTTTAATTTGAATATCATCCTAAAGTGTTTTGTCCATTTTACTTACAGGCTAATCTTGAATACGCTCATTTTCGTGAAGGGGGGTTGGCTAATTTAACAGAAATGGAGATAATGTTTTCTAACACATTTGCAACTGGTGAACATTCATGGGATCCGTATACACTAGAAGTTAATGAAAGTAGAGGGATGGAGGGAGACGGGCAAGATGAGGCAGTAGAGGAAGAGGAAAATATAGAAGTTATAAGAACAATAAGGACTGAAGATAGTGGATATGATGACTGTGGGGTTCCGAATATTAATTTGGAAAACATTGAGGTTGAAAACATTGATTCTGTTGAACAAGAGGTTAACAAGACCAAAAAAACATCTAGTTCTAAGGAAGTGAAAGAAAAACCAACGAAGAGGATTAAGTCAAAAGTAGGCACTGCTGCAAGTATGCAAAGTCGGTTGGATCGCATCGTGGAGGCTGCAGAAAGTTGTATCCCTCATTTCACTGCGACGTTTATGTCAAATGACCTTCCCGGTTGTAGCATTGCAGGATGTATGAGTTTGCTAAAAACTCTTCCTTCTGTTGAGCTTAATAGTGAGCTATATATGCTAGGTGCTCGCTTATTTATCAAGCGACAATATAGGGAGATGTTTATTGCATTAGAAGACGATGGCGTGAGAGTTGGTTGGCTTGAGGATGAGCTTGAGCTCATAAAAGAGGAAAAACGTACTTCTAAACATTAATTTTTCTTTTTTTCTTTTTAGAAAAATGCATAGTACCAAGTTTGCAATGATATTAGTGTTTTCTTTTTTTTGTGTGTTTTATTTCACACTTAAAACAACACTGGTTTTTTTCTTTCTATGATATAATTTCATTATTGTATTAATTATTGTTTATTTTGTCATGCAATGTTTCACTTGTTTTTGTTAGGATGATGGAATTAATATCAACAAACTTGAAAACACTACTACTGAAGAAGATAAAATTGATTATGATGACTCAGAAGGTGAAAATTAAGTGATTGAAATGAGTGATGATGATGATGACTATGAACAAATATTTCTTCAACGTGAACTTAACAAGAGAAGGATGCTTTTATTTGTCACATTGGGAGCAACATTATGTATTCAATATTGCACGAAGTACCTCATGAACCGAAAGGTTAGAACTTCGATATGCTCAGGGTGGCAATATGTCATTGAGGTGCTCAATATCCCAAGTGAGAGTTATAGGATGTTCAGAATGGAGCCACATGTATTCATTGAACTAGCAAAATTACTAGTGGATAGTTATGGTTTACGTTCAACAAGGACAATGCGTGCAGAAGAGGCATTGGCCATGTTTCTTTGGGCTTGTGCGCATCCAATCGTAAGGTTTAATCTAGATTTCAGCATTCTGGAGAAACAGTAAGTAGAAAATTTGCTGAGGTTTTGAAATCTTTGATTGCGTTTTCTGGAGATATTATACAACCGCCTGATCGTCAATTTAAAGAGATTCCAAGCAAAATTATGGAAGATTATAGATTTTGGCCACATTTCAAAGGTGCAATTGGAGCTATGGATGGTACTCACATTCGTACAATCATTACTCCAAAGGAGAATGAAATTCCTTATATTGGTAGAAAAGGGTATGCCACACAAAACGTGATGGCAATATGTAATTTTGACATGTTGTTCACCTTCGTTCAAGTTGGTTGGGAAGGATCCGCACATGATACACGTATCCTCACAGCGACATTAGAAAAGTACAAGAATTCAAACATATTTCCACATCCTCCCCAAGGTATGTTCTCCTTTTGTTTTCACTTGCACTGATATTAAAATTGTGTCATTTGTTATAAACTAAGTTTAACAGTAATTACTTATTTTTTATTAGGTAAGTATTATCTTGTAGATGTTGGCTACCCAAATATGAAAGGATACCTCGCACCTTTTAAAGGACCGCAACATCGATATCATCTTTCTGATTTTAGACGTTCAAGCCAACCGCCTACAGGGTACTATGAAGTGTTTAATTTTGCACATGCATCTCTTAGAAATGTGATTGAAAGAACATTTGGGGTGTGGAAGAATAGATGGAGAATATTACTCAATATGCCAAGTTACAAGTTCTCTACACAATGCAAAATTGTGGTGACAACCATGGCCCTTCATAATTATATAAGGAAATATGCCATCGAAGATGAAGAGTTCAATAGGTGTGATCAAGATCCCAATTACATGCCCCTACTAGAAGACGATGAGGGAGAACAACATACTAATCGATATGATTATTCAATAGAGCAGGGCGGAGGATTGGATGATGATGATATGTTTTCTCTTCGCAATAAAATTGTTAGATCTTTAATGAGTAGGTAACAATTGATTATATGGTGGGGGGGAGGGGTAGGTAGAAAGAGAAATAAAGCACCATGCTTTATAATATTTTTGTGTTGATTAATGCTTCACTATTGGTTGTTTTTTTTTTTTCAATTTGACGCTGAACAAAGAACAAAATTTCATATGTGTATTATCTCTTAGAAATACATAGAAATTAATGGTTACAAACCCCCCCCCCCAAAAAAAGCAACCTCTTACTTTAGTAAAGAAACAAGAAGAAATAAATAATTATAATGAAAAAGAAAAAATAATAATGATAGAATAATTGAGAAGTGTTTTAAAAGAAGTTTGGCCAAAAAACTCAATTGTTCAAAACTGTTTTCATATAAATTAGGCCAAACACTTCATAACTTCTCCAAAAACAGCTTTTAAAGAAACTACTTTTACTAAACAAAAACAGTTTTCCATAAACTAGGCCAAACAGCCCCTTAATCCCTTATATAAAAGAAATTAGTTTTAAAGTTAAAATGTTTTATTATGATGTATGATTATGCATTTATGCTATTGATTCACAAGAGTTAGAGTGTTTCTTGGCATGTTTCGTTTATTTTAAGAGTGGTATTTTTAAGTCATGCATGCCATGTCTTACTAAGATATATATTATGATTGTTGAGGCATATTCTTTAAAGTTGTTTTCCTAAATTATCTTGTATAAATGGTGGTATAAGTAAATATTTGAGTTAATGGTTGTGAAAAGTATACTTGGCATGATGTTATGGATGATGAATTAGAATGATGAAGTTACTTGCTTTTCTTACTAGACATGTACATTTTGATTTTGCAATGTTAAAAAAAAAAATACATGAAGTGTTGTTGAGTTATATGTTATAGTATGACTTTTGTAATTGATTCTTGTGTGGGTTGTGATATTAGGAGATGTTTTAGAAGTTGATTGAGTTAGTGTGGTTGGGCATGATCTTTTTGGATGAGTTAAATAATTAAAGTATACTCTTGAAAATTAGACAAATATGTGCAAAGGAAATGATAGTTTAGTTTAGCATTGTGATAAAATTATACATGTACTCTTGATGTGGTGGTGGTGTAATATTATACTTGAATAAAATAAAAATAAAAATTGAGAATAGAATTCCCAAGCTTTTAAAGAAAAAAAAATGAGAAATTGTTAGTAGTTAATTAAATAATGGGTTATTATTTGATTTTGTGAGGAAGAGAAAAAAATACACATAGTTGAGGCATAATAATAACAACATCCATACACCCAAAAAGGGGGGGGGGGAGGGAAACTACGAAACCGCGTTGGCACACTTGAGCAAATAGTATTTTATCTAATATTTGGTGTGACCTTAAAGTAATTATTTATCACGTGTTGTTCGCAAAAAAAAAAGGGGTCATAGTTGAAATATTATTTTTATGGTCCCCCAAATATCCTTTTAATTGGGTTGAGAAAATTAGTGAATGAAAATTATTAAGATTTGCACATGGCATCGTATGAAATGACATTAGTTTGATACCAAAGAGCATATGCACTTTTAGATTACAAAGCCACTAAGTTTGATTTTTGGGTGTCGGACTTGAGTAAACTAGCATCTAAAGTGACAAGCCGTCTTGTATGTCCAAAGTGCGGATTTGTCGAAAGATTCCGACTAAAGTCTAAATTTTCACCTAGCGGCAGATTCCACAGTAGCAGATTCCACAAAGTGTCGGTTTTTCACTCAGAAAGGTGGCAGTGTTTTACCCTGACGAAGGTATAAGTTTCTCTATCACTTAGACGTTAGTCCTCCCGGGTAGGCAATCTATTAGTCAGGGTCATTTCCAATCTCACTTTCACTTACACGAGAATTGACTTTGGTGAATAGTGCGTACTTATCAAGTTTCTATTCCGGAGGGAGTTTGGATTGTGAGAAAAAATCTATTCATGTGAAAAATGTGCACATTTCCATTCTTTTAGCTTTTCAAGTCTAATTGTGTTATTTATTGGAATTTTAATAATGCATTACTTATGCTCCGGAAAGAAAGGTTTGTGATGATTTGAAGGATTTATATATATGTGATAATATTACTATTAATACTACTATTGGTACTATGACATGTTGTGTCTAAAAACTATTTTGGTTTTGGGAGGCGAGAACTCCTACTGAGCTGTGGTTGCTTACCCCCTTTATAAAGTTTTTCCTTTCAAATTCTCAACAAGTTTGAGGTAGGTGGGAAGACGTATTTTTTTTTTATTTATGCCGATGCTTGGATTTGAAGATGTACCTTTGTAACTTGCATGCATTGTCTTTATATAATTAGAATGTAATGTAATATTAGTAAATTGTAACATTTTGATGCATGTAGTTTGATGGTCTGAATCAGCCTCGGTGGCCTTCCACCAAGACTCACATATTTTGTTATGTTGCTTGTGACGAAGGGTCATGAGGACCCCATTGTAGTTTAAGGTCGTGAGGGCCTAAGGTCTAGTTCTTTTGGACTTCATAGTTAGAGTATGAAGCTCTTTGTTTAAAAAAAAAAATATTCACTATTACAGAAGATTTGTCTTATATTTAGTCTGAATAATCATTTCAAAGGATTTTGGCGATGTAATGCTCTTACCATGGGGTAAGAGCGTTACACACTCCTTCTTTTCACATAACCAAACTATCTGAGTCTTTTCTCTCTCATCTTGTCTTTGATGGAAGCCACTTTAACTAAGTCTCTGATTACTACATTCCTAATTCTATCTATTCTCGTATAACCACACATCCACCTAATCATCCTCATCTATGTTATCATCAATCTTTGAACCTGTGTCTTTTTTATAGGCCAACACTCCGATCCATACAGTACCGCATGTCTAACTACCATACAATAAACTTTGCCTTTTAATTCTAAAGGCATCCTCTTATCATACAGCACACCTAAAGCATACTTTCATTTTTGCCAACCCTCTATTATGCATTGGTTAATATCTTTGTCAACATTCCCATTCTGTTGAATGATCGAGCCTAGATATTTAAACTTCTCAACCTTTGGTATTGTCATCCCATCAATGGTGACTTCTCCCCTCGCATTCTCCCTCCTACTGAAACAACAATGGAAGTATTTAGTTTTTGATCTACTTACTCTAGAACCTCTAGACTCCAGTGTATGTCTCAATTGCTCCAATTTGTCGTTAATTCCCTCTCTGGTCTCATCAATAAGAACAATGTCATATGCGAATAACATACACCAAGGTACCTTATCTTGAATTCATTTTGTAAGTTCATCCATAACTAGAGTGAAAAGAAAAGGGTCTAAAGCTGAACCCTGATGCAGGCCTATATCAACGTAGAAGTCATTGGTAACCCATTCTGGCATCCTAACATTCGTCCTACCTCCCTTGTATATATCTTTAATAACTCGGATATACCCAGATGACATTCCATTCTTTTCCAAGCATCTCCATAACACTTCACACGGAACTCTATCATATGCTTTTTTCAGGTCAATGAACACCATATTCAGATTTACCTTTCTATCTCTGTACAATCTCATGAGCCTTCTAAGAAGATAAATCACCTCGATGGTCGACTTGCCAGGCATAAAACCAAATTGATTTTCTGATATCGAAATATCCATCCACAACCTCCTCTCAATCACCCTTTCCTATAACTTCATACTGTGACTGAGCAACTTTATACCCTTATAATTATTACAATCCTGAATATCACCTTTGTTCTTGTACAATGGGATAACTGTACCAAACCTCCATTCTCTGGGTATCTTTGCGGTCCTAAGAATAACATTGAAAAACTCTGTTAGCCACTGGAGACCTTCCTCGCTCAAACAGTTCCATACTTCTACCGGTATCTAGTCTGGTCCTTCTACCTTCCCATTGGACATCTTCTTTAGGGATTCTTTAATCTCGTCCTTGCTGATAGGTACACACAATCGAGGATCAAGACACCTCTCACTACTCTCTCTTACCCTACCTTGAAAATCTTCCAACATTTCACCATTGAGGAGTTTAGAAAAGTGCTAACTAACATATATTAATTATGTCTTTTAAAAGTAATTGTCAAGAGATTGGATTTAATTTGAATTGAATACCATCCACTCATATCGATCGTCACGCATTATATGCAGCCAAGAAAAAAAAAAGGATTGAATCTTTATATGGATAGACCAAGAATAAGTTTTAATTCTTAAAAGTTGAAGACATACTAAAACGTTATGTTCAAAATAGAGACCAAAGTTCCCGGGAATGAAGAGCAATTCTTGGCCAGCCCTTTACCCTTAAGTGGAGCTCGATCGGGGCAAGGGGATTAGTCACTGCGATCGGCGGTGGATACCTTTGGTTAAACAAAAAAAAAAAAAAAATAGAGACCAAAGCTTTTGACCTCATTTAATCCAAATCAACACATTAAGGGCATGTTCTTTTCATTGGCCTTTTCCAATTTATCAACCTCAACCTAGTTTAACCCACTTCAACCAACTTCAACTCACTTCAACCTATTTCAACCCACTTCAACCCACGTCCGTCAAAATTTTTTTCTCACTATTTTAACTAATATAAAAAATATACTAACTTCAATGCACTTCAACCAACTTCAACCCACCTCAACTTACTTCAATCTACTTCAATCCACTTCAACAACAAATACCAATTTCAACCCACTTCAACCTATTTAAACCAATTTCACCATTTTACCAACCTCAATTTATCAACGAAAAGAACAGACCCTAAATGTTTCGAAATTTCAGAGTATGGATGCTGTTGATTAGTTATCAAATATTGAGTTTAAAAGTCTAATTAAAAAGAAAGATACATTCAATGGTTAATGGGTTGACCTTATCGTTACTGAGATTATTGCACGTATTATTTTGTACCCTGTAAAACTATTTTTACATATTCCACTGTTTTTCTATTTTTTGTTGGTATTCCACCATATATGGGGGAATTGGTTGTAAGAGAGGGGGAAAGAATTCAATCAAGATATTTTCTCTCTCTTCCCCGATCATTCTCTCCTTCTTCTTTCCTATTCATTTGGTTGCCACTGTTCCATTGAGGGCATCTCGAGAGCTAATCTCCTGGTTCCTTCATCAGAAATTCCCATTTTCACTTATTCGTTATTGAATAATTTATGTCAACCTAGTTCTGATGGGGTTTGTATTTTGTTTGCTAAATTACATAGACTTTTGACACGAAAACCCCATATATGAACATATGAATGTATATAGAATGTATTAAACGTAATACAAAAATTTTCTACTCAAATTGCAATTTGGTAACCATTTTTCCTGTTGGACCATATTTTGTCTAAATGGGGTTCATTGACACAAATGGTCGGATCATGTTGTTTACAAGAAACTTTATGCTTGAAGCCCTATCAAAAATGTTCTCTAGAAGCTCGTTGGGGTAAATTGCTATTGGAAAGAAATCTCATTAATTCTCTAACGTACAATTTGTTTGGATTGACTGAGGATGAGAGGAAGGAGGGGAGAAGAATGAAGGTTAATCAACTCTCATTCTCCTTGTTTAGAATATTAAATGAGAAGAAGGGAAGGGGAATGGAGGGGAATATTTCACCCTCAATCTCTCTTATTTTCCTCATTTTTATTTACCCCAAAATGAGGGGGAAAAGAAGGGACGAAAAAAAATTTAATGGTTGTCCCCTTGCCCTCCTCCCCCTCTCATAGTGTATCCAAGCAAGGTAAGTATAAAATCATTTTTCTTCCGTTCCCTTCTTCCATTACCTTCTCCTTTCTTTCCCTCCCTTCACCCTTCTTAGAGCCTATTTGGTGAGAAGAAAATGAATAAAATTTGAAAGTTTCAAGTTTAAGTTTCTAGCCTTGTGTTTGGCGAGATTTTTTTTCTTTTTTTTTTTGGATAAGGAACTTGAAATCTTGGGATTTCAAGACCTTGCTCAACCCTTATGCGGGTTGCCATAACCTTTGACCTTAACCCTGGCTATACGGGAACTCTTAGATCATTGGATCAGACTTGACCATCCAATCTTATCGATATAGAAAATGAGATTTTTCACTAAGTTTTCTTTTTGTTATAAACTTCAACATTTAACATCTTACAAAATGAAAGGCCAAACGATAATATAATGTTCGAATAAAATGTATTGTAATTACAAACATTTTAATATGTAATTTAGTAATTAAAGCAATTAGTTCATTAAAACGATTGCTCGAAACATTGGAGAGGGAGCGCTAAAAGGTTACAAACCAGTGAGATTCTAGGGAGGGAGGCTAATAGGAGACAAGAAAAAGAAAGCGAAAAGGTTTTGAACAAATGAAACCTAAAGTACCTTGTTTTGATTTTACATAATAATTTTTTTTAAACTAATGAGGGTCAGCGGGTCAGGTCAAAGTGTCAAAACCTCTATCCAAACCCAACCCTCATCGTAGTCGGTTACCCTCAATTTGAGGGTCAGGGAGAGCTGGAGGGCAAAAAAGCTAACCCTGACCCTCATTTTTGAGGGTTGGGGCGGCCAAGGTCCCCATCCGTTGAACATGTCTAATTACAATAAAATAAAATAAAATAAAAATTCCAAATGGGAGGAAATAAATGCATAAGCTTCGTTTTTACAAAGTCAAAATAATAGTTATTACAAGATATAATTTATAATGACATATAGCATCTTAAAATTACAACAAATTTGATTCCATTCCATAACTACCCGTCAAATTGCAAGGACTGGAATATAATTCAATCGTGTTCCAGTTTTGTTTATCAATCCAGGATTCAAATTTCGCCCTCAATCTCCTATGTATCAAGTTCTGATTCAATTCCATTCCAGTCTTGTTCAGCCCATAGAACCTTACTTCAATCCAAATAGTGTGCAAGTGTTCAAGACTCTATACAGGAAGAATCCCCTTTTTTTGAGTTTTGATTAGAGTTTTTTTTTTTTTTTGATGGTGCTAGTCTTCAAAATTCTCTCCCATAAGCCAATTAAAACCTAAATGGAAACAATTAGCAAGCTACATTTTATTAAAACTTTCGAAACACCTTTAGAATTTGATAACATATTCTCATTGTGTTTTGGTAAGAAATATAAGTAATAGGATCTAGAATTTGATGACATATTCTCATTGGATGGGATGAAGTGAACATCAAAACTAGGTTTTCTTCCCGCTCTTGAATTGGACAGACCCCAACATACCTGAAAGCCCAAAACCGAAGCCCGAGAAACCAACCTCCCAGCGTGGAAAGCAGGGATGTTCCCGCCAAAATCTAAAAGCAGCAACCCCACTTTAATCAAATCCAAGAAGATTTCAACTCCAAAATGTCAATCCTTAATTACTTTTATTTGATTAGTCGATCCACCAAACCCTCCTAAATTAAATCATCATAACTCAAAGAAATTCAGCTGTCTCTTTCTCTCTCTCCTCCCCATTCTCCCGGGCTCTGAAATTCCCGGGAAATCCTTCATCAAACAGTTCGCAATGACCTAAAAACTTTGCTCTCGATCATCAAAGCCCCATTTTTAAACTGGGAATTAGCTTCGATTTCAATTTTTTTGGGGGATTTTGTTGAATTCGCGGAGCTGTAGTTTTCTGGGTTTCGGAAATTAGGGCGAAAAGTCGTCGAAGGTGAAAGGAGGGGTGCAAATGGAAGACGTTTCGTCTGATAAGCGGAACAATTGATAAGATACATTCTGTTAAAAATTTCAAAAAAATAAAAATAAAATCGACTATTCTCTTTCTCTCTCTGCTCCTCTTCTCCCGGGCACTCAAACTTCCGGGTCACTGATCACAAAACCCTTCATCAAACAGTTCGCAATGACCCAAAAAACTTGCCCTCGATCATCAAAACCCCATTTTCAAACTGGGAAATAGCTTCGAGTTCCCAAGATTTCGTCGAAAAGCATTCAAATTCTGTTAATTGACTTCGTATTTCAATTTTTTTTTTTCGGATTTTGTTGAATTCGGGGAGGTGAAGCTTTCTGCGTTACGGAAATTAGAGCGAAAAGTCGTCGAAGATGAAAGGAGAGGTACAACTGGAAGAAGTTTCGTCTGATGCGCGGAACAGGGATGATGATGATACCAATCCTTTGATTCGGAGTAAGAGGGAGAAGGACGATCAGATTCTTCTTCACGAGAACCCTTCTCCGTCTTTGGCAGGAATTTTGAGGTCGGGTTACACGGAGATAGTGCAGGATGATGATGATGATCATAAGAAGGATGTTCATGGTGATGGTGACGATGATCTTGAAGCTGGTTCTGCTCCTTGTTGTCGCATTTGCCTTGAAGGCGATGCTGATGATGGTAATTTCTAGGTCTTCAATTATTTGAACCTTTTTTTTGGGGTGGTGGTGGCGGTAGGGGGTTGATCCTGGCTTTTAAAAAAAAAAAAACGAAGTTTCGAATTATTCTGTGTGAGGTTTTTGTCTGTGGGTGAACTGTTGATTATTCTCTGTGTCAATTCAAACCAATTTGTAGCATCCTTCTTGGGATTGTTTTCAAGCTAATATAATAAATATATGGGAGTTCTTTTTTTTTTAATTTTAAACAAAAGGCAGAAGCAAATTGAATTCCTTCCTTGAGATTGTTGAATATGATGCTTTTTGCAGTTGCATTTTCTTGTTTTAGTACCAAATTGAGAAATATCGTGCTTGGCTGCGATTTTATGAGTTTTGTATCTATTAATTGAAAGGAAAAACGCAGGGGGGGGGGTTGGTCATAGAACTGGAGAAGATTGGATTTTGAGATACAATGCAGTGTATCATGTTTGCAACCTGGGATCAAATGCTGGGCGATCATGAAGTGATGATGTTGGTGTTAAAATCAAAGAAATCTAGTATGACTTGACTAACATTGACGAATGGATCCTCAATGAACTGTTTATAAGTCACTGTATTATGGCTTCTTTAGTGCTCGTATTAGTACTTTTAGCTCAATTATTTTGTGATTCCAATCCTCTCATGTGTACATAAATTGCTTCCCTGCCGCATTTTTCTTTATCCTTCTCCAGTTTTTGAAGCATTGTCCATGCCTGCAATTGATTTGCAGGTGATCTATTGATATCACCTTGCATGTGCAAAGGTACCCAACAGTTTGTTCATCGCTCATGTCTTGATCAGTGGCGGTCAGTGAAGGCAAGTTATCTTTCTTGAGATGTCGTCCTTTTCTCTGATGCCCGAGTTCTCTCCTGAGGTGATTTCTTCTATAATGCATGACTTTATGCAGGAAGGATTTGCCTTTTCACATTGCACAACTTGCAAAGCACAATTTCATCTACGTGTTCAATTGTTTGAAGACAATGCATGGCGTATATTTAAATTCAGGCTTTTTGTGGCAAGGGACATTCTCCTTGTATTTTTGGCTGTGCAAACTGTAAGTAGAGCTTCCATATTATCCCCTTGATGACAATGCTCAGGATATTGATAAAATCAATGGAGATGGTTGCTTATGTCTCCATTGTGTTTACTCTGTCAGCATTTTGATTTGGTGATTGCAATTCTTTATGAAAGATATTTATTATGCTTATGATACAACTTGTGAATTTGTAATAGCGATTGTGCTGCTTTGGTATGTGTTACCTTTCGGCTTTGTGTGTTTTGCATCATCGTAACATGGAAACTGGAAGGCAATCGGGAGAAGGAGCTTCAACATCAGTTAACTAGTCCATGTTCTCGCTATTTTGGGAGACTTGTGTAGATCAAGATGGAAAACTATGTGAATCATCCATGCAACAAGCTGGCCTTGATGAAGTTGGAACCTTATAGAGTTTTATTATTATATATTTAAAGCCTTGACAGTGATAATATTAGGTAAAACTTCAGTATAATGATGTTTCTTGGTTGATTCTCCTAGTACGGACTTTGATAAGTTTCTTGATCCTCTTTGATTCTTCTTGCTTGTATATTAACATAGATCACCCAGGAAAACAAGAAATTATTGAATGCCAAGAACCATAATGGACTCATATGCTTTCTTGATAGGCTAAACACAGCAAACTATTAAGTATGACAGATGCATTAATTTAGTATAGGCTGTGCTATGTACTATGGAAGTAGCCAGAGTAACTTGTCCCTCATTGGCTTCCATTTGTAGACAGGTTTTCAGATTGAGACCAAGGGATAACACTTCTAGCATAATTTGAAAACCATTGTTGTTACTGTTTTTAACTTCTAATTCTGAACACCCCCCCGGGGGGCCCAATTTGGATTTTCTCACAAGTGGTATCTGTCACCTAACGGTGAATTTCTCCCCTTTTCGTTCTTTTTGTTTGGCTTGAGGAGGGTTTGATTTAGTTGATGCAGAAGTAAAACATGTATACTGGAGCAATTACCGATTTTTGGGCTTTATGGTCCTGATTGGTGTTGTAACTTCAGATTTTTGAGTCCTAGACTTATGATATTCTTGATTATGAATTTCCTTTTTATTTGGAAAGCTGGCATCACTGTTGGTCAACTACCTGTCAAATTTGGAGGTCCATTTCACAAGCTTTTCAAAAAGCTGAATTTGTGCTGATCTTTTTTCCCCCCTCCCTTTTCAAAATGTACGTTAAGCGCTTATTCTGATCAGACTGTTCCCTTGTTTTGCAAATAACTCTCCTCCTTAATAGAGATTACGTTGTTAGGTAATTGCTGCAATGGGAGGCTTTGCATATCTTCTGGACAGAGATGGGTCTTTCAGGAATTCGTTTAGTGATGACTGGGACCGCATATTGTCAAAGCACCCAATACCATTCTACTACTGCATAGGTAAATTAATTGATGTTTAAATTTCTTTATAGGATAATTGTTTGAGATGCTTCCTCTCTGGTATCTTCAACAATAAAACTATAAAAAAAACAATTTCCTTAGGAGAATTGATAAGGAAGTGAGAGACCAAGAAAGAAAATGACCTTGCTTTGGATAACATGCTTCATTGCCCTATGGCCACATCTTGATGACGCACTGTTAAATACATTGGAGCTTCATGACATCTCAGTCACAACTTCTTTCCCGCAATTCAATTACTAATAGTTGACAGCTTCACTACACAAGCTGTGCACTATCTGATGGTACACATAGCACAGAACCTGATGTTGCACAAGACGTAGGGGGAATTAGAAAAGCTCAGAGAGGTGACATTTCATTTTCTTTTTTTTGGGGGGGGGGGGATGGCAATAGAGGAGTTTCTAGTGGCTGTGTTTTCTTGTGGTCAGGGTTTTGTCTCCTTAGATATCTTAAAACTAAAAAGAATACTGCAGTATTGTAACCTGAAATTGTTACTTTTCTATGCTGTGTATCAGATGCACAACGTGGTATGCAACCCAGTTATATGACACTAACCCAGCATGTTAACCCATTAGTCTACATCTGAACCCCCAATTTGGTATGCATTCTTGCGGGGAAAAAAAGAAATAAAAAAGCCACCCTGGCTTTAAGAGTTGTACTGTTATGCCAGAAGATTTTCATATGAAGATTTTGTTCTCCTTTTTCCGAGTGAAGTTTAATGTTTGCAAATGTGAAATTCAAAGTTCCTTTGAAGTGTGAAATACTCAGGTATTCTCAAGTTCAGTTATCCAATATTTTCTTATTATAATATTTTCTGAAAGTCAAAATACTTGCAGTAGTTGTTCTCTTCTGCTTTCTTTGGACTGGCTTGTTACGTGCTCAACTCCTTGTCAGGTTTCTCTGTGCTAACATAACCCTCATGATATGATTATGAACTTCTAGTTACCCTGTACAGTAGTCTATCCCTTTCACTGTGAGTATGATACGATCGTAATTCATTGCCTGATCATCCTTTCTTCACTTGTACAGGTGTGTTGATGTTCCTTGTGATGCTTGGGTTTTGTGGCCTCGTACTTAACTGCTTCTCCATGAACAGTAATGATTCGCGCATGGCGGCTGGGTGCCAAAACTGCTTCTATGGATGGGGCACTTTTCCTGCATCAATGGAAGCATGTCTTGCAGTTGTCATTGTTTTTGTGGTAATCTTTGCTATTCTTGGGATAGCTTACAGTTTCTTAGCAGCTACTATGGCTATCCAGAGGATATGGCAGAGACACTATCATATTCTCACAAAGAGGGAGCTAACAAAGGTTGGTACTGGTTTCCCTGCCTTAAGCTTATATATTCATGGCCATGGCCATCAATTGAATGGTGAATTGGTGATTATGGGTGACTTCTTCGATGGAAGTTGCAAAGTGCCATGATGGATTGCAAGACTGTCTATTGGACTTTTTTAAAAAAGAAAAACAACAATTGTTGATTGCCTGTTTCTAGATAATAAAGTGAGTACATGGCTGTTTAATGGAATTTCTTGTTTCAATGTATCATAATTTGGAGCTGCAAAGTCTCCTCAAATTGACTACTCCAATTACTAGTATAGCGCACATTCGATTAATTAGCTACAATGAAAATGCCCAGCAGAAAGTTGAGAATGTTAGTAATTTTGACAGTTCTTTCATCTGTTTTTTGTGATGCTTTTTGCAGGAGTATGTTGTAGAAGATCTTCATGGTTGCTATACACCACCTAAACTGGAGCCAGAGCATGAAGAACGACTCATAGCGCTTAAGCTATTATAGCAAAAGGGGGTTGATGGATTCAGCAGAAGAAAGTCATTTTTTTAAAAAGAGTTTTCACTAGGCGCAGTTAAATTAACTGACTTAAGAATTCAAGTAGTTGTGGGCTACTCAGCAACTCGTTCGCTCTTAATTCTTTAAGGGAAAAAAATAACGGAAGCCTTAAGGGTTCAGACTTTTGAACAAAGAGATTTGTGCAGTTAGACATGAATTCTGCTCTGTAATCCTTATTTTTTTTGAGCTAGACATGAACTCTGCTCTTATTCTAATCATACTCTCAGGGACATGAAGTACATCTTGTCATCTTCCCTGCCCCATTTCCCAATTTTGTATAATTGTAAAAGACTACAAAATTACTAAAAATAATTATCTACGATGACATACTGTGCTTTACTCGTTATTTTCCCAACAAGAAATCATGTTCATCTTTCTTTCACATTTTATGGACAAACAGAAAACATTCTAGGCTTAACCACAGATAACGATGTGAATGTCATAAGTTGGGGTACCTTGCCATGCCAACATGCAAACGAGCCTCCGAATTCCCTTTAAAAACCAATCATGGGGGCAATAAGATCCATGCAGTGTTGACTTGGTGCAACACATCCAATGATGAAGGCTGTCAGGCGAAGGGGAAAAGGGCTAGAGGGGTTGCAGAAACGGGTGAGGGACACTAAGAAAGGAAGGAGAAGAATAATTGTCATCTGTAAGCAATATTAGGCATTTGCCATTTGAGCATTCCCTTTTTATTATCCTCTAACTTCACAACTCCGAAAAGGATATAAACGAAGGAATTCAAAACATAACCCATAAAATGACCAATGGACGTTTGCGATAGACCCATAAGCATAACTTCCTTCAAATGTTAGGGCTGACTGCTTGCAATTTACCTTATGCACTAAGCTCATGTGCACGTTCACTTTTTGTGTTTCACCATCCCTCTTGGAGAATCTGAAAAATGTGCACATTTTAAATGTGATAAAACTGATTCATATTCAATTGCACACTGCACAAATCTTCCGACTTTGTCGCTATCTTCCACGCCTTAAAAATACATGTTTGAGTGAGGATGGTTCTTCAACTTGGATCTAGTCCTTCTCCAACCATCCAATTGGACAATCAAACATAGATTTTTTTTTTTTTAAATATGAAATGTAAGCTTTTCCACTTGCACCGGGGGGGTGGAAGGGGTAAGTAAATCATTGTTAAGTGAGGGTATTTCAACCTCTAACCTGGCATTTGGAATGTGAGCAGTTCACCACTTATGGAAATGTATTTCCTCAATCACAGATAGATTATAGAAGCAGTCCACCACCATTGTATCACGGCTCGATCAGCTACCAGCTGAGCTTGCAGAGACAGCTTTAAGCTCGCTCTTGGTAGCCACACGGGATCATCATTTAGCTGTCTGGTCATCATCAGATATTTTGATATATCACATTCCTTGTGAGCATCACCTATATCAGATACCAAAACTTACAGGATATTGACATACAAATGAGAAAAATGCAGCCATGGCCATCTATCTGTAACCTACAGATCACTATATATCACAGACCCTGATCGTAACTTCTTGTAGAATTTGTAAATGATTCATAGACATCATTGGCATTTGACATTTCTTATCTCATGTGAACACCACTTGTATCACACCAGCATATATAGGACATACAGTAACATTAGTGCATTCCAAACATAATCATAAAATACTCCAACAGACAGAGTAAAAGACCCATGATCACCAGTAGTTGGATGTTCGTTCGATCCATATTTTACCCTGGTTCAATGAGATGGATTTTTTTTACCTTTTTTGAGACGACGGGAGGGGAGGGGAGGAGGCTTCAGAAAATCCTGCATTGCGAACAACGTTATACATACGTGGTTTATAGAGCACAGAGGAGCACATCATGATGCATATTTTTTGGAGTCCAAACTCACAAAAACATATACAATGGGTAGAAGAGAATAAGATAGAACCAAAGTAACCAAGATAGAACAAGTGGACTAGCAAGGGTGATGATAACCCACCTTGGTTTGCACACTTGGGCAATCTTCTTCCTTCAACTAAGTTACAGAAGTTAATCACCTTCTTAGTTGAATTAAGAAGACCTAGAGACCCACTTGAGGTTGCCAAACACCCAAGATATAACACTAGGAATTTTGAAGAGAAATGGAGAGAGCTTTCACAACTCTAAGCTCAAATGTATATTCATCTATCCTTTCTTGGCAGCCCAAGGCCTCCTTTATATAGTGGGGAACCTTTAACAAGCTGCAAAAGAGGGGAACAACAAGTACTTACACGTCCAAGAGCATGGGGGGACCAAAAAGCAAAAGACAAAAGCTGGAAAGTGTTTTTACTTTATGTCAGCAACTTTTTAGTGCACAAGGGTCAACTTCAAACAGCTATAACTCCTAGGTTTGTCACTCAAATTGGCTGCAATAGGTCTTGTTGAAAATCTATGGAAGTCAGATTTCACGAGCCTCAAGTTGCACACCATTTGGAGTAGCCGTTTGGGAGATATGGGGCAAAAGGTGCAGCATATGCAAACTAGGACAGTTTCTGCTGCTTCTAGAAAAAGGCTCCCATTGACTTATTTCCTAGACACCTAACCTAGAACTCTTTATATGTCCTTGAAGCTGACATATTAAGGGTTCCAAAAAGTAATTTTTCAGCCCTTTAAGTCCACCTTAAGCTTGGGTAATTAGGCTTGCAAAACCGGGTATGTGCAGGGATGCACCGACAGTTTTGACCTTCAGAGATTTTGCATGCCTTTGAGGGACCAAATGATGTCCAATTTGAGTGATTCTTGATTCACTGGAAAGAGGACACCTTGAGACTTGTTTTGGGGCAATTTTCAGCAACCCACACTTTCCCTTGATCTTGCTGCAAGCCATTAAAGTTGAACCTGATGTGCTGCTGGGCTGACCTGCAGAACCTTGAACTTCTAAAAGCTATAACTTTCTGTTTACTTGCTCAAAATGGATGATTCAAAATTTCCATTAAACTTTGCGATGTCTATTTTATCCTCCAATTTGAATCAAACCAAAAGCCATTGTGAGGAGAGAGAACCAGCTGCTTGATTTGAGGTGCTCTTTTCTAGTGCTGAAACTGGCAGCATGGGAACAATGGTCTTTTCCTCCTACGAACGCTTGACTTGTGCTGAATTTAATTACATGAACATAAAATAGACTTCCTAAGATTTCTTATGACTATTCATACACCCAAAATGAAGCATCCAAGCTTAGGAAATAATTACCACAAAACTGAGCAAATAAACTTGACATTCTGGCAGCACTGGCACTTTGGCTTGTATGCCTTATTTTGACAACTACGACTTGACTTAGCTTGAAATAAATTACATGACCCAAAATTAGACTTTATTAGCTTTCTAAAAATCTATATTGCAGCATTCTAAGTGCATGAAAATCTTGGAATACATGCCGCACAAAATCGGACACAAAGTAGAACAAGCTTGAGCTATTTTTAAGCTTTGAAATGGATGGTACTCTTGCTCCCCATTTGGAAAACCCCTTTGAATAAGGCACTTTGAAGTTCAAATAAAACTCCATAAAGTGTCTTTTGTCATGAAACTCAAAATGCGGGACTAAAGAAAAGCCTTGCCATGCAATGCATGAATCTGAATGGAGCTTACCTCCCATGAAATTGAGTTGAAAGAATGAAAATGATACCCTTGAAAATATACATCACATCAGATTGCTGAGCTGGGTGGCGTCAGCTTGCAGCTTGAGTGAGGGCATTAAGGTGATGGGATCTGAGCCACTTACACAGGGCAGGAGCACAGACTGCAGTTTACTGGCTTGCCCGTTCCAAGCCGAGAGTTGGGCTGGGTGGGCTAGACGAAAGTCTGGCCCGAACAGTCCCTAAAGAGGAAAGCAGTGCATTAGACTGGTTTTACAGAGTAGCAAACACCTCCCGCCTTGGGCAGTGGAAGGATAACAAGAGGGGGCACCCTTGGTCCATCAGCACCCTGTGGGCTGAGCTCACTTGGACCATCACCTTTTTTTTATTATTCTTGAAGGAGCTTTATTTTATGTGAGGGACGTTTTTAATTTGGAAATTTTACCGTGACATAGAATTGTTAGTTACTGGCCAAATCTTCCGTATAGAGGAAAAACTCGGTTCTGAATTGAAATCTTGGGATATATGCTTGAAACTCGAACTTTTATTTTGTTGAATTTTTCAGATCATACTAATTAACTTCGTCAATTATGAGCAACAAAATTTTCACCAACTGAACTAATTAACACTATGATGGTAAATATGCATTTAAATAGCTTTTTTGTTCATTAACATCTAATATATGTAGGCTAGATGCTGGATGCTTGCAGTATCTGTTTACATAGATATTATTTTCCCTAGAATTTTTTATTTGTTTTAAGAATTATTTTTTGGGGGGTGCAATGGCATGTTTCGTGAATAGATTTTTGGTTTGTTAAACCTTTGCATTTGATTTCAATATTGTTAATGAGACGGTTAATTAGTATTTCTTAAATAAGATAAGTTTGAAGTAGATTTAGTTAGCAATAGTTACAATTCTTGCCTGTAAATTGGTCTGTTGGCCCTGAGCTTTTGGGTGTGAGCATTGGGCCCATTGGAGAAGAACAAAGCTATCTATCATCTTGACTCTATTATAAACAAGCGCAATTAGTCATGTTGGGAAGGAGGTACCGAATTTTCTCAAGAAGTTGTATATTGCAGAAGAAGTGGCAATAATTGATACCCTAATGTGCAAAACTGGGATGAATGTGGCACCTGCATGAATGCAGTTCATGCCTTGAATTGCAAGTGTGCAAGTTGCAACCAAAGTAATACAATCTAAATCCGATTCAAATTACCCATTTACTATGCGCCAAAAACATTGTTGATGTTGCTACATGTCCTGAGAGAAACTTTATAATGTTAGCATCTTCAGGTAAATTATTTGCTTAAGAATTCATGCAGTTGTGGGCTATGTAACTCGGTCAGTCTTTAGTTCTTCCAGGCAAAATTAACAGAACACTTTAATTGTCTGGACTTCTGAACACACAGATTTTATGCAGTTAGACACAAATTCTGCTCTGTAATCCTCATTTTTTTTGAGTTAGACATGTACTCTGCTCTTAATTCTAATCTTCCTGTCAGGTCATGAAGTACATCTTCCCTGGCCCATTTCCCAATTTTGTAACATTTGAAAACTAAAAAATTACAAATAACAACCGTCTTTATTTTCTTCACAGGAAATCAGAACCAGATTTCAGATGTTATGGACAGATAGACAAACATGCCAGGCTTAAGCAGATCGGGAGGGGAAAAAAAATGTCTGTTATGAATGATACTAGGCATTTGATATTTGAGCATTCCCTTTGAGCATCATCTAACATTGATCACGACTCCTAAAATGGACTTCAAAACATGACCAATCGAAACAATTTATGTTCGTTATAGACACATAAGCATAACTTCCTTCAAATGGTAGGGCTGGCAGCTCACAATTCACCTTGTGTGCTGAGCTTAGTTGGACGATTTGTTTTTCACAATCCCTCTTGGAGAATCTGAAAAATCTGCACAATTTAAACGTCATAGAACTGATTCATACGCAGTCGCACGCTGCACAGATCTTTTGACTTGTTTCTCTTTTCTATACCTTAAAAATGCAGGTTTGAAGGAGACTCCTCAGCAACTTGGATACAATTCTTCACTAATCCTTCATTTGTACGACCACAAATAGATTACAGGAGCAGGATTGACCTTATTCTGAGGGACCTCTTCTCCTCTCAATAGATTACTGTTAAAAGCCGCTGACTATAGGCATTGCAGCATCTATGAAATCTCTAAAATCACATTGCTGTCGTCAAGGAAACCAATCCGTTAAAATCCCTCGTCTTATCTGATATTGAAATTTTGGCTACCGTGTAAATCGAGACATTGAGCATACAAGATGTCATCTTAAATTCCCCCCCCCCCCCCCCCCCCCAACTGGATTTTGTGGGGAGGGAAAAAGGGAAAAAAGCTATCTGTTCTCATTTTAGATCACCTCCGCCATTGCACCAGGCATTGTTTTTTGACTCATACCAAATGGCCATTTTCCTTGATTCATATTTATTAGCCACTATACCAAGGATCGATCAGCTACCATCTCAGATCGCTGAGCTCTACTTTGAGCTCTTATTTGGCAGCCACATAGGATCTGTCTGTTCTCAGTTTAGATCATCTACACCAATTGCAACAGTTCCCCAAATGGCCATTTTCCTAAATTCAGATTAGTTAACAATTTAATTATAGATTCATCAGCTACCATCAGAGCTTGCTGAGCTGTACATTGAGCTCCTACTTGGCAGCCAGATAGGATCAGTTTTAGGTTTCATAGTCATCAAAACATTTTGAAATATCACATTCCCTGTGAGCGTCACCTATATCACACCAGCTTATATGACAGCGACATCTCATGAGAGAATTGCAGACATAACCAACCATCAAACTCTTAGCCTACAGAACACTATACTACAGACCCTGATCATAAGTTCATGTATATCTTATATATGGGTCATTTTATGATATCCTTTTCTTTTTATTTTTTTATAGGACATCCAATGAGCTCTGATGTGGCAGCCACATAGACATCAATTTGGCATTTCTTATCTCCTGTGAACTTCCCTTATATCAGACCAGTATATATAGGACAAATTGTAAAATTAGAGCATTTCAAACATAATGATAAAATACTCCAAACAACAAACTGTAATAGGCTTATGATCACAAGTTTCATTATTCCATCCGTATTTTATCCTTAATTCAATGACATGGATTTTTTTTTTGTTTGAAGGATGAAGAAAAGTTTTTTTTTTTTTTTGGGGGGGGGGGGGGGGCGGGGGTATCAGAACGTCCCACCTCATTGTATGATGATAAAATGAAGAGTTTATAGAACATAGTGGGATTAAGTAAAACTGCTGAGCTGGGTAACATCAGCTTGTAACTCAAGTGAGGGCATTAAAGTGATGGAACCTGACTGAGTATCAACATGGTAGGATCAGGGGTTGCAGTTTTCTGGCTTGCCCGTTCCAAGCTGAGAGTTGGGCTGGGTGGGTTAGACGAATGTCTGGCCCGAACGGCCCCTGAAGAGGAGGGCAACACGTCAGGCTGGCGTCACAGAGCAGCGAACACCTCCCGCTCTCAACAGTGGAAGGATAACACCCTAGTGCGCGGCTGACACATTGGTACCCTGTGGGCTGAGCTCAGTTGGACCATCACCTTTTTTTTGGATGAGAAACAGGGGAACAAATAGAGGAAGAAGAGCAAATAAGGAGAACATAAATAAAGGAATTGCAAACAAAACCATTAAAACAAAGCCTGCATTTGCAGTAGACCCATAAGCATAACTTCCAAGTCGTACGGCTGCCGGCTTGTCATTTACTAGTTTGCCCCAGCAGTAGCTTTGATTTGTTCACGCAGTCATTTCCCTGAATCAGAACCATATGCATTAAGCTTTACTGTGCCTTGGTGCCCTTGGGCAGACGATGTCACACAAGAAGAGTACTGAGCTGTTAGTGACATTAGATATTTGCCATTGAATATTCCCTTTTGAACACCACCCCATCCTGTCTAGATACAAATATGAATGAAAGAATTTCAAGCATGATTGTTGCAACTCCAGTCGACATTTTCGTAATAGGTCATTAACAATCATGTCTTCCATCCTTGTTTTGAGTGTTAAGCTTAGTTGGTTTTTCCAGTAGTTTAATGAGATATATTTCCCTACATCCAATTTAATCAACCGTGTCACCGATCAGCAGCCATAAGCTCTTACAGCGCAGCCACACAGAACTACAGAAGTCATGAGGCATTCAGCATTGCACATTTTCAATGAACATCACATGTATTGCAGTAGTTTAATGAGATATATAATCAAATTGGAGCATTGCAAACAGAACCATGAAAAACTCCAACCTACTGATTATACCAAACATATGACCATAAGTTCCATCCGTATTTTATCCTCCATTCTATGACATTAATTTTTTTCTTTCTTTTTTTTGGGGGGGGGGGGGGGGGGGTTGGGGGGGGGTGGGGATTTCGGAATCTCCCACGTCAGAAGGGGTTATGTGACGCTGCCAAGCTGGGTAGGGTTAGCTTGTAACTCAAAGTGAGGGCATTGAAGTGAGAGGACCTGACTCTGATCCACATGGTAAGAGCAGTTTACAGACTTGCCCGCTCCAAGCTGAGAGCTGGGTTGGGTGGGTCAGGTGAAAGCTCGGCTCAAATTGGCTGTAGGGAGGAGGGCACTGCATTAGGATGGTTTTACAGAGCAGCAAGCACCTCCCGCTCTTAGCAGTGGAAGGATAACAAGTTGGGTCACCTTTGGCCTATTGTGGCTTGAGCTTAGCTGGACCGTCACTTTTTGGTTACTTTGTTTTGGTTCTGTTTGGTTAACAGTTGTTAGCTATTTGAATTAGATATTTATAGAAAAATTATTTGGTAAAATTAATTGTTTCTAATAAAGTTGTGAGATTAAAAGCTAATTTCCTAAAAAGCTCTTCAAAAAAGCTAATCAAATTAGTTTTTTCAAATTAGTTTTTTGGATCCAAAAAACTCTTCCAAAAAGTTATTCTGTCAAACAACTAAATTAGCTTTTCACTAGATCAAACAACTAATTTTGATCAAAAAAGTTCTTTTTAGCCAAAATGCTCTAAAAAAAGTTGTTTACCAAACACCCTATTTGTGTGTTCTATCAATAGGTTTTTTACCCCAATATTGTTAATGGGACTATTGGTTGACAATATGTATATCATATTTCTGGGAGCCACATCATCAAATCTTATCTCACTACCCTATAAGGGAATAAGGCAAGTTACTACTGAGGGTAATTTTGTAATTTAATAGGTATTTTGGTCATTTTAAGTCAATGCTTATTCTCTTAATGAATAGTTGAATGATGGATATTTCAGTAATTTTACATATTCAAGATTCATCCTACAACATGAGTTACTATTATAAACAATAATAAAATGGTGCAATGTAGTAAATTTACTTAATTGGTCATACAGTCATAGTTTTCAAGGGGCAATTTTAACTTTACAATGCAAACCATACTTTTATATGACTTTTATGGAAAATAAATAGTATTTAATCAAACATCCTTAAAATAATATTTACTACAAGTTAAAAAAAATGTCAAGAGTGTGAATTTTTGAATTAATTGAAAGATAGTACTAGGAAAGTAGATTTTTTTTGTTAATTGATTACGTTTAACAAGGACTAGTATTAGTTTTTTTTTTAAATAAACAAATCATTTTGCATTTGATGAGATGGAGCAAGTTTGTACTCTCTCTCCCCCTCTTGTTTAAATGGTTTAATTTTTCTGTATTAAATTATATGAATTTTATAAAGATTGGATTAACTCTTATTGTCTCCGAATGAGCATTGATTTAATTTTAATTAGTTGAATGAATCAAAAGGATGTTAATTTATTACATACTATCATTCCCAACGTACTTACTATGGGACATGCTGTCATTGAGATTGCTCTGCCTACTTAGTTGCTCCACCCTTTGTAGTTCTAGATTTTTTTTTAAATTAATGTTACTATCATACTTTTCTATTTGATTATTCGCCTAAACTTACCAACTTATGTTATACTAATCTCTCATCTAAATTCATTAGCATGTCTTATCGAAACTCTCATTATTCTAACAATTCTTAATTTAATAATTTAAAGTTACAAATTGAATTTGATTAACAACTTTTCTATTTTTTGAACAATCACAAATTTTAATTGGACAAATTTCACACTGTTGCTAGCAAGTTTTACGATTAACTTATCAATCCAAACTTACCCATGTGTAAAGCGCCCGAGTTCTCACCCTAGTGTATATTAAAAATTAATATATGATAAATACAAGATATGTTGGCAATGAGAGCATATGTTCTCAGGAGCACATGAGAAATTACAGTTGATTAGTACTTCTTAAGTGAGACAACTCGGAGTAAAGTGGGTTAGCAATAGCTAGTACGCTTTCCAGCAAATTGGTATGTTGGCCCTGAGCCTTTGGGTGTGAGCATGGAACACTTTTTAGTGATTTGAGTTCTTTTAAAAATAAATAAATAAATAAGGATTTAATCTGATATTATATATGTGGCACAGATTAAAGCTTATCTTAAAAGATTATTTCAGTCTTAGGATTATTCTGATTTCAAAGCCTCCGGATCGGATCATACTTGCTGCAACATACGAGTAGTTTATTTTTAATTTTATAAATCCTTATATTTACAAACAAAAAGATCTTTTTATTATTTAATTTGGTAGGACCCATTCAATAATGTATAGAAAAATACGGCTATTACAGAATTCCTCAGCTAAAACTTACGTTAAAAGAAAAACCCTCCTAGAAAACGTAAGATTCAAATAAAAGGGTTCATACTTATTTTATATGTTGTTATGCTGGAACGCCGGACCAAATAGTTGGTTCAATAATTCCACTTGTTACATCAAAGGGATTTGATAGTTGGTATTTCATAAGCTATCTGTCATCTTTACCTAGTTAGAGAGAAGCAAGATAAGTCATATTGGTAAGGAGGTCCTGAATTAGCTCAAGAAGTTGTATACTGTAGAAATACCCTTTTGCAAGAAATTTGGATGAATGTGGCAATTGTAGAATAGAGTTGATGTCATGAATTGCATGTTTGCAAGTTGCAAGCACAGTAGTACGATCTAATTTTGATTCAAATTACCAATTTACCAAGTGCAAAAAACATTATTTATATTGCTATACATTCTGAAAGAAACTACAAAATGTGAATTATTTACTTTTGGACCCCTATAGTATAGTAAATGAATTTTTTGACCTTATAACTATGAGAATGAATATGAAAACATTAACAAATGAAGGATAAGACGCCAAAATATGTGTATGTGTGTGTTTAATTAAGTGAAATCTCTTACAGTTAGTGAAATATTTTCCTCAAAACTTTAAAGTTAGGAGTGATTTGTAGGAAATTTTTAAAAATTAAATAAAAATATATATATAATATAATATATAATATATAATATAATATAATATTATTTACACACACACACACACACACACACACACACACACAT
>JACYFF010002017.1:61079733-61129283 GCA_017589665.1 Selenicereus undatus
CAAGGTCAGTTAAATCTTTAATTTCCATTTGTTAATATTTTCACAATTTAATGGATCAAAAAATTCATTTTCATATTTGTATGTTTCAATAATCCAAGTGTTATATTTTGAGGGGCCCACAGATAAATAATTCTCAAATGGTTAGCATCTTTAGTTAAAGTTAAGGCACATAGGAGATTGCTATGTGGTTTCATTAAAGTTATACAAAGTTGATCCAACACGATTATCGAGCCTAATCGACACGGAGTTAAGTGGATTTGAGTATAAATTTTCAATCTGTCCAATTAAAATGGGGTCGACATGTTCAGTCCGTTTAATTAAATGAGTTAGATTCATATTGAGATTTTTGACATGAAACAAATACCTATTTAACATGTTTAGCTAAATGGACTAAATAGATCAACCCATAAGAAAATGTGAATTATGATGAATTGGGTGAGCTTTGGACATCAATTGCGCAATTTTGTTTGTAAACTTATTTTTAATGCTCTATGTAATTACATACTATTTGAAAATCTTAATGGATAAATGGATGATTAGGTAACTGAACTTGACTTATTCATCTCAAACAGGTCAATCCATTTAAAAATTAATGGATATAGGTCAAGGCTTTCCAACCAGTTTAATAAATGAGTTACGTCCAAGTTGAACGATTTTTAACCCACTTAAATCCAGTATGAATAAGGAACGGACTCGACTGACCTATTTTCTGCCTATATGTTTCACCTAGCGAATGAAAAATTGGTTTCTATTGCTTGGTTACAATATACGGGGACATAGCAAAGAGCCCAAAAAAAAGAAGCTTATGCTGAATTTTGGAAACTAAAGTGTTATTTTCTTTCAGCAAGAGACTGTGCTGGAAAAAATTTTCCTTTCTGAAGTGTAAGTATGAAAATATTGTCATTATAATCTCGAACATTTTTTGAAAAAGCAAAATCAACATATAATCTAGACACAGACATACACAAGAGTATCCCTCAGGTTTTGTAAGAGAAAGGGGAGCAAGAAACAAAGAAAGAATTCAAGAAAGAAGAAGATGATGATGATGATGATGATGAAGAAGAAAAAGAATACTACAATGCTAAGAAAGTTTGGGATTGGAGTTAATAGGATTGAAGCTGATGAAGAAGAAGAAGATTCAAGGCATGGAAGGTTTTATGAAGACCTGGCAGCTGAGATTTTGCCATCACTTGGGGGTCCAAGCTACTGTCATCTTAGACCCATAAGATTTGTTCTTTACGCCTTCAGTTGCCTCTACATGTCACATTTTCTACTTCCCTCCCAAAATCCCATCTTTTTTTTTGGGCAGGGTTGGGAAATTTTGCAATGCCGCCTTTCCCTTTTTAATTCTGGCTTTGTTCTTGGATATTTCTCAATAGTGTTGTAGATTTGTAGTAATTCATGCAGACCTCTATTGTGGCAATGACATTGCGTTTGTTTATTGTCCTCTCCAAATACTTGAAATAGTAATTAGTGGAGTAGTATTAAATTCATGGCCAAGACTATTACCTAAGGCTTACCTACATCCCATTTAATAGAATCGTCTATGTATGAGTATAAGTTTGATAGTATCTTAAATATGCATCCACATCTAGTTGTTTTATGTACTTGTCAGCTGGTAGGTGATTTGAACCTTCAAAGTGTGAGTTCCAAAAAATCAATGTCTTTATAGGATTATGGTTTTGTATGTGTATCTTGTTGTTCACCTGACCCAACATCCATATTCATTTGAGCTTGGTTATGGTTGTTTATCATTTGTGCAAAACAAAAGGTCAGCTTGTGTTCTTTTTTCTTTTTTCTTTTGTCCCTGGGTGGCGCTATTCTTGGGCCATGTTGACTAATGTATCTATTGCCTATGCAACCTTGTTCCCATACTATGTCAATGTTTCCCTGTAAAAGTTGAAGATATTTCCTTTTTTAGTCACTAAAAAATTGAAACCACAGTCACCTTGTTCCTTTTTTGTGTAGTTAGTTTCACCCAATATGGTTAATGGCCCTTAAGAGGAAGGGCTTATACATTTTGACTTCCCCATACACTCTACTCGATGAAAATTTTCATCCTCACTATAGGGAGTAAATTCTTGTTAAATAACTACAAATGGAGTCGATGTCAAATTATTCCACTTTTTAAGTGTTTGTTACTTACTATTTACCATTCTTAAAATGCTCCCCTTTCCCTTGCAGGATTTGGGAAAGGACTTTGCAAATTCCAGTCCTTTACATTGCATTGATCTATCCTTTGAATTTGGGTTTCTTGATAAGCCAAGAATGCCAATCTCCATCATTGATAATATTGCTAATGCATTCTTTGCTTTAGACATCATCTTGCGCTTCTTCGTTGCTTATGTCGACAAAAACACCTACCATCTTGTAGATGAACCAAAGGAGATCGCCAAGAAGTATGCTTTAAGCTTTAGGATGCTGTTTGATGTGATCTCTATAGTCTCATCTAAACGTATTCAGAAGATCTTCCTTACGTCTGCAAGAGCTTATGGAATTTTTAACATGTTTCGTCTTCAGCTTCTGAGGAGGGTTAGTAGCCTATTTTCAAGGTATAACCTTCGGGTTAGTCCTACATTGTGCTTCTAGTAGCATCTTAAGATCTACCTTATAAGCTCACACTACCTGAACACATAGCAAGATGGAGAAAGACAAGAACTTCAACTACTTTTGGGTTCGTTTTACTAAGCTCCTTTTTGTAAGTATCTAAACATTTCCCATGATTTATTTTTGCAGTTTTGGAAAGTGTCTCTGTTTCTCAAGAACAGTTGTCAAACTGCTAAGCCCAGCTTAATGCAGGATCCATACTAGTAGTGGCAGTTGTTATCAGTTTTGCGTTTAGCATTTGATTGGGTTGATTCCATTTTAGGAAACACTTTTCGCAGTGCATTGTGTTGGGTGTTTATCTTATCATGTTGTTGCAAACTATTGTGATATAAAAGCTAAATGGATTGGAGCATCCATGGAAGACGTCCTTCATTTTAGCATATGGACTCGATATGTTATGTCGGTTTACTAGGCTTTACCACTCTGACAACTGTTGGCTATCGAGATTTGCATCCTGTGAACGAGTATGAGATGGTCTTTGGCATTGTCTTCACGCTTTTCAATCTAGGACTTACTTCCTACTTGATTGGGAACATGACTAACTTGGTGGTCCATGGAAGTAGCCGCAGTAGAAAATATGTAAGAGCATTCATTGCTGCCTTCTGTCAATACACTTAGTTCAAATGTTAATCGTGAGAATGGGACTTGAGGTACTAAACTATGTTAGTTGAATGTGCTGTTTATAGAGGGATAACTTCAAGCATCTTCGTGTTTTGCAGAAAGTCACAAACTACCTATGTGTTTGTGAGAACAGATGCTAGCACAAATCTGTTTGAAGTATAGAACAGACTCTAGGGGGTTTCAACCGCTAGAGATACTCGACTCCTTACCCAAAGCCCTTAGATCGAGCATTTTAGTTCATCTTTTCTATTCCCTTGTGGATAAGGTGTACTTTTTTTTCGAGGTTTATCCAGTGCCATTCTCTTTCAACTGGTAAACCTGACAGAGTTTTACCCTTCACCAGATTTGATATCCATACATATTCTTTAATGAATTGTTCAATTTTGTATGTGTAAAGATTTCAGAGATGAAAGCTGGGTTCTTCTCACCGAATAAGGATATCATCCTCCAGAATGCTACCTTCTATCTGCTTTATGTTAGCAGTTCCATTAGATCCTACATTGTACATGCTACCTTCTAATAGACTCTGAGGGGCTTCAACAACAATACCTATTTGTTAATTTTTTGTTCTATAGTTACCCTGTTAATGCATATCACCTCAATATGTCTGCTAGCTTCTATTTGCTTTTAGCACTACATTAGATCCTGTAATGTACATGCTTGTTATTATAATTCACATGGTCATTAGCACTTCGAGTAGTCTACTACAACAAAACTTCCTTTTTTTCACCAAAAATGTTTTCCTTGTGTCTTTTGCAAATAACATGTCTCACAAACCTTGTTAGGGGAAGGTCCCCAGTTGTCTTTTGTCATATATGGTGATTATTCTTAAACTAAAATGAATTTTACATACAATTTGGTTCTAACAACATGCTCTAATAATTTCATGATCTTCTTCAATCCAAAAATGGAGCTGAAGAGGTAACTAATTAAGTTAATTTGTATGCGCTCTATTCTTAAATATAATATTCTTACAATTGACTTAGTGGATATACATTTTTTATTATTATTGCAGGTCATTTTGAAAGCCAACAAGGGCAATGTCTGTGGTGAGATCGAATTTTTTTGCTATAGGCCGCAACTCTTTACTGTGCGAACCAGGCGACTCTGTCAACTGCTCAGAATAAATCTCATAGCATTCTTGGACATTATGCAAGCCAATGTAAGAGATGGCAACATAATCATGAATAACCTACTAAAGGTTCGTGCTAATGATCTGAATGTGCTATGATTTACTTACATCACTTAGCTCTCTTCATCATTTAGGATTTTCTTTCTACAGCATATGAACAGCAAGGAAAATGAAGTGCCAAAGGATAGTTTGGTGGAGATGGAGAAGATGATAGGCCATTGTAAGCTTGATCTACCTCTCAGTTTGTAATGCCCCCTAATTAAGCATGTTTCACTTATTGCAATGTTGAGGGAACAAACCAACAGAGTTTTAATATTTATAAACCCCAAGTGCAAGGTGTATCGTTGAGTACTTGGGGTGTCGTCCGCAGGAAAGTTGTGTTTCCAACTACCAGGGCTAGCTAAAGCGTCTCGAGCTAGGCGAAATCAGAGGAAAACAAAGGGTAAACTAAACTACGCTACAAACATAGAAAAGGCGATTTGGAGTTGTGATTTGACCAATGAATGAACCAACTAATCAAGAGGAGTCCTAACCTACCCAAACTACACCACGAACTAGAGATGATCGGTTGCACCATCAAAGACCACCCAAGCCCTCTCTCAAGGGTCATGAGCTAGTCTAATTAGCCTAGCTACCTATTTTCATAGGGTTAGCCCAATTAGACCACAAAACCAGCAACCCCAGACCTAGCTCGATTCGGATACTATTTTCATGTCCCGAACTCGGCTATTCCCTCTCCCACATTAGCTAATTGACCTCACCTTTCAGCATAAGTCAATCGCTCAAAAATATGGATGAACACTCTCTCAAGCATTTCATCGAACACTTGGCGGGCGTCAAGGAAAACTCTAAGTTCTAGGCATAGATTGGGTATGATTAGGCCAAATACAAGACTAATTAGCCATCAAGAGGGTAATCACAATCCAAGCCAACACAATCTACCAACTAAACATCACAAACACAAGAAAACCTAAACTAATAAACAAAAACATGAACATGAAGAACAAAACAAAGAGAATGAAATAAAACAAATCTAAACAACTAAATAACATGAATTAACAATAAAAACTAAACATAAAAACTAAACAAAACAATTACAAGATTTAAACTAACAAAACATAAATAAGAACAACAGTGAAATAAATAGAGAAAGGGGAAGAAAACTTAGTCTTGAATTGATAGAAAGAACTTGAAATCCAAAGGTTGAATCCAAGATTACAATCTCCAATCCTAAACTAATCCTCCTTATTTACTAAAATCTAACCTAAACTACCTTAAAAATGGCCAGAGAGAAGCACCAAGCGACCACCGAGCGACCCTTCGTAAAAGTGGCCGAAGAGGCGTTTTTATTGCGGAAGCTGGGCCCGAAGCACGGTTGTGCTTCGTGCCCAGATGCACGGCTGGTCGTGCCACATGGCACAGTTCCACCGTGCCACTCCTCTACAAAACTGGTCAAAAATCGGCTTTTATCACGAAAATTGGGGGATGGCGTAGTCGTGCCACTTGGCATGGGGCCCCCATGCCAATTTTCTGGTTTGGCAGAAACTCTCTCCACTGCTTCTCTCTTGGTTCCCAGGGTTTCTTAGACCTCTATTCCATCTCGAAATGCATCCCAAATGCCTCATTCCTTATTAAAGTTGGTGAGTTTCTCGTCTCTTTTATAAAACTCCTAGAAAACAAGCGAACCAACCAAATAAGTACATTATGAACCGGAAGAGGAAAATTTGACCCTTTCCCCTTATGATTCGACACGAAAATCATGAGAAAAGTGGGTCAAATAAGGGGTAAAATGAGGTCAAATATCGGTGCAACAAATATCCCCCCACCTACCTTTTGCTCGTCCTCGAGCAAAACGAAAATAAAAACTAAACAAAACAGCTAACTCACTTTTGTAGGAATCACGATTGCATTTAGCGTATGGAACAAGCCCTTTGAACCCATTGGTTTCCCCAAGTGGACGAGTAAGGTCTCATGAGGGTTTACAGAAAATATACCCACAAAATCTCAAAAAGAAAAAACAAAGAAAAGAGAAACAAAAATCAAAAAATAAAAACAACAAAACACAATATATATACATTGGGGTAAATTGTACACAATCGGATCGACCAAAACCTCCTAGTAACTCAAGTATTAGTCTGTACACAAGCATTATATGCATTTCAGGACACATCATCCCAAAGAATGGCATCCAGACATCAGTTTTTCACCCCACAACGCTTGAGAATATTGAATCCATCCTGGTGCTTTGTGTGTAAGTGTAACATCACCCTAAGACTTTGGCTTACCAAAATCAAACTCAATCCTACTTAGCTGACACAAGCTACCTTATTGATTTGCTAGCATGGAAAACAAGCTTCCCCAGTAGTAGTATTGCTTCAAAGGGTAGCACCTAGTAGCGCATGCCTCAAAGGGGTAAGTACTTGTCATTCCAAACTTTTTTCTTCTCCCCTTTTTTTCTTTTTTTTTTCCTTCTTGTTTTCAATCCAAACTCTTGCAACGCCTCAAAGGGATACACCCAATAGCGCTTGAGTTTGTTTGTTTGTTTGTTTTTTTTGGGAAAGGGGTGCAAGCACATACAAAGGGAACTGTGCAGTAGACAAGTGAGAGAGCCGATTGTGGAAGACTAAGAACGTCAGGTGATGATAATACAATAATCAGGGATGGATTGCAAAATTAAAATGGACTGTTGGGGTTAGAACTGAGGCCTAAAACGACATACTTGGGATGAACATCTATCATGCACATTATATTTATATACGAGCTAATAGCCAAGTTGCCGGATATCAAGGCTAATCCAAATAGCACAAAACTCCCTAAATCCAAGAAAAAAAGGAAAAATTATACCAAAAAAAGAGAAAAAATGAAAAATTAACACAAAAAATGAAAAATTTTCACAAAAATAAGAATAAAAGGGGAGATGGCCCCACCCCCATGCCTAAATCTCATAATGTCCTCATTGGAAGCTGAGAGTCATCACCAGCCACAAAAACACACAAAAACAAAGAAAACAAAATCACACACAAGACACACAAAACCGACACATATATACACAAGCTAACACACTCTCCCAAAAACACAATCTCACCCAATCAACGACAAGATCACACATATATACAAAACTAACACCACCAAAAATAAATATATACCAATCCATCAACACCACCAATTACAACACATAAATATCCACAAAAACATAAAAACGGTGATCATAGCCATCAATGGCTCAAAAACATCCCAAATTTTAATTCAAGATGATCACCAACAAAAACACAATCCTAATATCCACAACTAAACAAAAACAAAAAGAGAGAAAATAAAAAATAAAAAGAAGGGGGGGAAGTGAGAACGATTATATCAGGTCGGGTGCTGAATGTACCCGAACTATTCCACAATGGCTTAAGGAGCATTAGCCACTCCTTGTCTCTCAAGATGCAAGTCGTCAGCTCGGATGTGGTCAAAGCTCTTAGAAGCTTATCGTGTGTGCCTGTGCATGCATCTCCACATGGTGCGAATAAGAGAACACTAGTAAAGATGGAGCAAACAAAGTTAGTGCTCTCTTAAACTTATCAAATGCCATAGAAAAATTGAAATAGTAATCAAAGAAAGCTGCCCACTCAATTTTCCTAGACATGTCCTCTAGGTATGCACAATAAGGGTCCAACGAGGGATTGTACGCTCGAATGTTACCTAGGGACTCATGGAATGCATGCAAGCGGTAGTGCGTGATGGAAAGTAAGGGGGATGAAATGGGGGTCAAGTCAAGTGGCTCGGTGCAAATTGGGTCGATATGATCAATACTAGGTGTGACACCAACCACTAGACTGTCATCACACAATTCCTCGAAAGGAGCCTCCTAATGTAAGTCCTCTTAACCAAAAAAGTAAAACGTCCTCTACAGAACTAGCATCGCCTCGAGAAATCTCGTTCATCTCTAACCCCGTGCACTGAGCTAAACGAAGGGGAGAAGCAAGTAAGATCGAGTCACTAACATGAGTGCCCATAGGTGTGCTAGAAAAATATGCAGCCACAAACGTCAATGGGATCAAGGGAGGGTCAAACACTTCCCCTTGGTCGGTCAAAGGTGCATCATCAACAACATTAGACTCTAGGGGAAGGGAAGACTCACAATCATCATAGAGACGAGCCTGGAGTCTAGGGCAAGGTAGACTAGGGTCGGTCTCATGCAATAAAGTACACTCCCTCATCCTACTAATAAAACGCTCATGTTGCTCATTCATTGTCTCTATCATGGCATCAAGTTTAGCATAACATTCATCGAAAATATCATAATAAGGGCAATAATTTGCATCATGGTCAAAAGATTGGCAAAAAGAGCACAACATATGAGGGTAAGAAGAATGGTGATGATATGGGTCCCTAGCATCATTAGATTACCATTGATACCAAGCTAGAGACTCAAACAAATCACACATGTCATCATTAGCTAAGGAACACAAACCACCATAACACACGGACTCAAGGATGGCTCGAGTCTCAGGTGTTATCCCTTCAAGCACAACATCGCATATTTCCCATTTCTCATATGTGAAATGCACATGTTGAGCTCGATAATTATTCAATCGAGACAAATATTGGCAAAAAGGTTCATGCTCAAACTGAGATAGCTGGAAAATAGCCATCTTGAATTTTTTCTTTTTAAATTTTTTTTTTTGATTTTTGATTTTTTTTGGATTTTCTAAAGGCCTAGCCTCGAACGCTCAAGTAAGCCCCAATATGAAAAAGCAACAATTTCCCTTGCAACGACGCCAAAAACTTGTTGAGGGAAAAACCAACAAAGTTTTAATATTTATAAACCCCAAGTGCACGGTGTATCATTGAGTACTTGAGGTGTCGTCCGCAAGAAAGTTGTGTTTCCAACTTCCAGCGCTAGCTAAAGCGTCTCGAGCTAGGCGAAATCAAAGGAAAACAAAGGGTAAACTAAACTATGCTAAAAACATAGAAACGACGACTTGGAGTTGTGATTTGACAAATGAATGAACCAACTAATCAAGACGAGTCCTAACCTACCCAAACTACATCACGAACTAGAGATGATCGGTTGCACCATCAAAGACCACCCAAGCCCTCTCTCAAGGGTCATGAGCTAGTCTAATTAGCCTAACCACCTATTTTCATGGGGTTAGCCCAATTAGACCACAAAACTAGCAACCCCAAACCTAACTCGATTCGGATACTATTTTCATGTCCCGAACTCAACTATTCCCTCTCCTACACTAGCTAATTGACCTCACCTCTCAGCATAAGTCAATCGCCCAAAAATATGGATGAACGCTCTTTCAAGCATTTCATCGAACATTTGGCGGACGTGAAGGAATACTCTAAGTTCTAGGCATAGATTGGGTATGGTTAGGCCAAATACAAGACTATTTAGCCATTAAGAGGCTAATCACAATTCAAACCAACACAATCTACCAACTAAACATCACAAACACAAGAAAACCTAAACTAATAAACAAGAACATGAACATGAAGAACAAAACAAAGAGAATGAAATAAAACAAATCTAAACAACTAAATAACATGAATTAACAACAAAAACTAAACAAACAAATACAAGATTTAAACTAACAAAACATAAACAAGAACAACAATGAAATAAATAGAAAAAGGAGAAGAAAACTTAGTCTTGAATTGTGATAGAAGGAACTTGAAATCCAAAGGTTGAATCTAAGATTACAATCTCTAATCCTAAACTAATCCTCCGTATTTACTAAAATCTAACCTAAACTACCTTAAAAATCGCCAGAGAGAAGCACCAAGCGACCACCGAGCGACCCCCTGCAAAACTGGCTAAAGAGGCGTTTTTATCGTGGGAGCTGGGCTCGAAGCACGACCGTGCCCAGACACAAGGCAGACGCACCCGCGGGTCGTGCGTATGTGGCCTTGCCGTGCCACGCGCGTGCGTATGTGGCCTTGCCGTGCCACATGGCACGGCCCCACTACGCCACTCCTCAGTAAAACTGGCCGAAAATTGGCTTTTATCACGAAAATTGGGGGATGGGACGGTCGTGCCACTTGCATGGGGCCTCCATGCCAATTTTCTGGTTCGACAGAAACTCTCCCCACTGCTTCTCTGTTGGTTCCCAGGGCTTCTTGGACCTCTATTCCACTTCGAAATGCATCCCGAATGCCTAACTCCTTATTAAAGTTGGTGAGTTTCTCGTCTCTTTGGCAAAAATCCTAGAAAACAAGCAAACCAACCAAATAAGTACATTATGAACCGAAAGAGGCAAATTTGACGCTTTCTCCCTAAGATTCGACATGAAAACCATAAGAAAAGTGGGTTAAATAAGGGGTAAAATGAGGCTAAATATTAGTGCAACATGCAATTACTATTCTTATTCCCTCAATTACAACTGATAAACCCAATGATCTGGGCGTTACAGTCATCCCAAAAGGACAAGGCTTGCTGTAAGCTAGTGTACTAGAGATAACATAGTTAGGCAAAACTTCAACCATATGCATTCACTAATTAACCAAACATAAGGTTTATACACTATAGTAAAGCAATTCACCACAGAGCTTACACCTCAACATACTGAAGATTACAAAATACGGCTCCAGATTATGCATGGTTTATATCACTGTTGATTCATCCAAGTTTCCCTTACTTACTTATTCTCTTTGGCTGACTCGCTAGCATGCTTTTCGGCTGACTTGCTAGTATGAGGGCAATTCACTGAGCGATTTCCTAAAACAAAATATGAAAACATTTTAAATTGTGAGCTGAAGCTCAGTACATGTACTCCTATATTGTTAAATGATAAATGCAAAAATTGATTGGGCGCCTGCTTTGCAACTCATTTCAAGTCAAAACAGTGAATGAGATAATGTAAACTACAATTGCTAATTATTATCTGATAGTGAATCCCTTTGATACCGTTATGATCTATGGATAGGTGTACACCTGTCAAGCCGATCGAGGGACCTAGCCTAAAGCCGCCTGGGTAACTCAAGGGTAATGCCTTGTAACTGATAACTGATAGGGTCACAATTATGTGACAAATCACGGATTAAATTGATTCGTTGATGTACTTACCAAAAATTATAATTTTGATAAATACGTAGTGATTTCTAAAGATATAAGCAATGAATGTACCTAAAGTCTTTAAAATCCAATCTCACTTGATAATACTTATGCACAATGGAAAATGATAGAGTAGGTCCCGATTTCTATTTGAGAAATATAATTATAGGCATATGTAATTAGTAAACAATGTTGACTTTCATAATTTGTGATTGTACTAGAAATTCATTAAAAGGTATCCATAATTCAAATAATTCAATCGAAGATAAGTTCTACCAACATGATTTAAAAACTAAATGAATTAAGGTAATTTAACTCAAAGTGAAATAATATTGCAGTAAAATTGATCAAGGCAGAATAATTGAGATCATAAAAGAAAGACTTTGATGGTTATAATTGATCATGGGTTTTTGATATTTATGAGATGGATAACAAAGATTTGAGGGAAATTGGAGTGGTGGTAGGATCATAATTACTTTAAACACATCGGTTTGGAACAACAAATACTGATCTTAAGTTATCAATCTCCCTACTTCTCCAATTTCATTGCACATGCCATACAACTTAGTTTTTCGAACCAAATAAACTTCTAAGTACAATCAAAGTTGTTACCAATTCAAGGTTCACGTGAGAAAATTCATAATTTTCACCCTTAGCCTTAAATGGAGATCTAAAACCCCAATATGGAAAGCTTAAGAAGTCCCGCAACATTTTCATTCATAGCGCAAAACATAATTCCCACAATAGGTTCCTAAAATTGGGCTAGAATACAACTGTGCACAGCTTGGGTTTGTCCTGCGCAGTTTTGGCAAAACGGTCATAACTTTTTCCACACAATTTGGAATGAAGTAATTCAAAAGGCATATGAAAGCTAACTCACTGATCTATCTACCCATCAAAAATCATAATTTTTTGATGGGCCAAACAGTACCAGTTTAATCTCAAAGAGACCCTTGTTTCGGGCCTATTCACAACCCCAATGTTCTTGCTTTCACCCTTTTCTTCACATAATTTCCTTCTGAAATCACCCTTTAAAATCATTTAACAAAGTCTTGTTCCTGCTCATCATCTTACAAATCCATATTACTCAAAATCCCTACATGATCATCTTTACATATTTTACAATCATTCTTTATGCAAAAACACTTAGAATGCTTCCATAACCTCACTTATTTGCATTAATAATTCAAACAAGCTCCTTTGGCCACTCATGAAATTTTTCATAATCCACTAATTTTGATAAAATTCATATGACATCATCCTTTTAAGTCAATAATACATCGAACCTTTAAATTGCATCTAATTCAATCTAAATAACATACTTGATTCCAAAAATCAAGTAAAACCATGTATAATCATGAAACCCTAGGTTAAGCCACCTTCAAGTTTTGCATCCAAATCACCATAAATGGATTTAATAAGATCAACAACTTTAAATCTATTTTTCATGCCAATGATCATAACATTAAATTAAAGAACTCAAAGTTCATCATTTTCACATCAAGCTTGCATGATCATGTATGATCTCAACCCTTGCATGCTTTCAAGCTTAGCCAACAATTAAAGCATCAAAATAACTCTTGTTTATATCAAGATAACATGATCCATAATCAAATCCAAAATAAACTCAAGAATTAAACAAAGTTGGGTTAAGATTTACCTCACTTGAAACTTCAATAGAGAGAGATGAAGGTGGTTGAGGAGGTTGTGGTGGTGGATGGTGGTTGGAGGAGCTGATTGGTGGCTGGGGTGGTGGGCTGATGGCAAGGCAGTGGCGGCAGTAGCAGCACATAGCAACAGCAAGGGTACCATAGGAAGAGGAGCAGGAAGAGGAAGAAAAGATGGACATGGCTTTGGCTATATTTTTTTTCTAGTTATTTTGATAAATTTGGCTGATATTTATCCTTCCATAAAGTAACCTTTTGCTAATGATAATTAGCCATAATGATTGTAATCAACTCAATTTAATTATTGTAAAATTTTCGGGCCACAATTTGAGCCTAAAATGAATTAGGCTGCAATTCGGGCCCAAATGAATTGGGCTAAACTTAATGAATTTGGGCCCAAATTTTTGTATTGTTAAAAATTAAAATTTTGTGACATTATAAAAGATAATTTATCACCTAATCATATTTACAGGGGCCTAATATCGATTCATCCAAAATTGTTACGGTAAATGAAACTCGAATTGCAAAGTGAGACCCAAAACGAATTCTCCCAACCGGGATGATTACATGAAATAAATAAATATAGAAAATTAATAACATGACTTAATTAAATAAATAAATATGATTTAGGATCGGGCTATTACACAGTTTGTGCTTTGCTGCTACTAGAGGAGACAAAGCTTTGATATGTTGGTTGTTGAAACAAGGACTTGATCCTAGTGAATTAGAAGACATTGCTGGAAGGATTGCCCTTGTATGTTTGGTTCATTTTTTTGTTATACTTTGCATTATATCGATGGTTTATTTGCTCCCTAGTTCATTTCTATAGTACTTACATAATTTTGCTCCATTATATATTAGCATATTGCAGCTTCAAATGGAAGTGAAAAAATATGTGTGTCTCTTGCTGAGCATGATGCAGATCCTAATAGCAAAGGTGTGCTATTTCTTTTACAACAAACTTAAAAGAGTTAATCAGCTGAACCTTTATGACTAAGAATGGGTTTGCTTGTTCAATTTGATCATGAATTTCTCATCAAAGTGTCCTAAAACTGTGAAAATTTCATGACGACCAAAATTTGCATGATACATTGAAATAAACAAAGCCAATATTTCTTTGTTTCCTTGTTGTAGATCAAGAAGGGAACATCCCATTATGGGGGGAAATGCAAGAAAATCATGAAGTAGTGGTAAAGCTACTAAGAGAGCACGGTGCTTATGTCAATGCTAGTGATGGAGGTCAATATGCATGCATATTCATAGAGAAAAACAACCTCAATTTACTCACAAGGATCGTTTGATATGGGGGCAATGGGATCAGTATGCTTGCATAGCCATAGAGAAAAACAACCTTAATTTACTCAGAAGAATCGTTTGATATGGAGGCAATGTCACACTCCCAGGACCTACCAACTTCAATGGTGCCACAGCCTTTCATGTGGCAGATAGTGAAGGAAACATTGAAATAGTGAAGTACCTCCTATACCAAGGGAGTGACATTGGCAAGCCTAACATGCAAGGGTTGACCCTAATAAGTTTAGCCGAGCAGCAGGGGCACCAAGGCATAACCACCCTTTTCCACAGTAGGCTAGGGCCAAGCCCTCAGACACCAGTCACAACACCAGAAGAGCCCCAAGGGTACATTTCCTAGGGTGGCTCTCTAGTGACCCAACTCTACCTCATTTAGGATAAATACCCTTTGAAAACTCAACTTCTAGAGAAAGGCCAAGGGTTGACAGTAACTTTGAAAACTCGAAATTTGGAGCTATGTTGAGCGCCTAAAGTGGGAAGTGGAATGATGTTGCTGAGCATCCGATGGCTTCCTGGGTGATCATGAGTTGGTGTGATGGTAAAGGAGGATTGGTTAGGAAACTCGTGATACTACTAAAGAGTTTTGAGGAATTTCTATAGGTGGCTATTAAGAAGTTTGGGTTCTTACCCTATAGAGTTCAGGATGAATCTGGTGCTAAAATTGATTGCATTGAGGTAGTTAGAGATGGTGATCATCTTGTTTTGATTAAAAATCCAAATGAAACCATTTCACAAGCCTAATCCATTGGGAGGCACTAATTGGTTAATTTCCCCCCTAATCAACTACTGTAAAGACCCTTTTTGCGGGGGAAGGGGGGTGTGATTCAAATACTGCGATGTTTTTAAAAAATTAGGGGAGGAATGTAGATTTGCAAGAATGAAAAATATGTGTAATTGTTCATTATCATCAATGCCGATGAGAATGTTCATGCTTTTTTCAAGAGCCATTTTATCATATGTAAGAAATTTCTCAGAAAAATTTCAAAGCCACTGTCAGCAAATGTTGCAATGAGTCCACATTCGGACTCAAGTGATTTCTTTTATGGAAATAGAATAGGGGAGAAAGGGGCAAACAGGGAGAAACATCTTGTAGCATGTCTTAAAATACTTCTTCAGGAGTGTTTTTTTTGCAAGAATAAAAAAATGTGTAATTGTTCATTGTTGTCATCATTGATGAGAATGTTCATGCTTTTTTCAAAAGCCATTGCATCATACGCAAGAAATTTCTCAGAAAAATATCAAGGCCTTAATCAGCATATGATGCCCAATAGTAAGGCTAAGCAAAAAAAACCGGGTACCCAATTTTGAATCCGGACCCGCCGGGTCCATACTCAGGCTTGGTTGAACCGGGTTCGGGACTGGTTCTGAAATCCTAGAACTGGATGCAACCGGATCCGGAGTCGGGTCTTGAAAACTTGGAATCGGAACCGGACCCGCTACACAGTTACCAACTCCAATTAGGTTTTTTTTTTTTACCAAACAATGTCTAAGTTACCCGGTTACATGTTGACATCAGGTGTTATTCTTTCGATGCCGTTATAATTTTCGACTATACATTGATATTACTAAATCTTTTTGTTAGTGTGTAATACTATGAAAAGATGGTATTTTTTTATACGTAGATGAAATGAAATGCTATTTATTAGCTAATCAATTAAACTTTAGTGCATGGTAAGTGTCTAGCTGCCACTTTATTAAATTTGATTTTGAGTGATCAATTAGCTAGTTTGTTTGGTGTATTGGTTCTCACACAAAGTCACGACCAAAAGCCAAAAATTTAAATGAAATGAAATAAAACAAAATAGGAACAAAATTAGGAACCGAATACTCGGTTTTGAACCCGGTGCCAACCAGTTCCGCGACCGGGTCCAAAAATCCTGGACCCGATGCCAACCGGGACAGGGACTGGGACCGGTTCTATGAAAATGGACCGGGTACCTGGTCCTGCTTAGCCCTACCCAAGAGTCCACATTAAGACTCAAGGGATTTTCTTTTATGGAAACAGAACAGGGAGGGAAGGGTAAATAGGGGAAAGCTCCTTGTACCATCTCTTAAAATACTTCTTCACGAATTAAAGAAGTAGAGCAGTCAAATATCCACTGCTCACGGGATACTTGAGATAAGAACTTGGTTTCTGCCTTATGTTTTGATTCTAGTACACATCCAACAAATTTTAAAAAACGCAGCCATAATTAACTCAACCTTCTTGTGCCTTCAAATGGGTGGTAAAGGAGATATCTCATCTATTACACAAGAAAGATGGGTTTGAATTATGAGCTATAAGGAAAGTTTCTCTTATTTGTACAAGATGTATAATATTAACATATGAGTAAAACCAAGACCATAATCAAAAGAAAAGAAAAGGAAAAAAGAAATGTCAACATTGTAGAGAAGGATAGTTGTCAATAGTATTGACCAACACTCAAATTTAATATCCTGACATATAAACTTAAATGGCATCCATGCCTACTAATCCCTATCCTAGAGCAGCCCATTGGCCCATAGCTGGTTAGGATGAGCGGAATGCCAAATCTGAGAATAATATTTAGAACAAACATCTCACCAATAATTCTTCACACAAGGCAAGATAATCAAACCCATGAAGAGGATGATAGATGGAGGTGGTCACTAGTCAATTGCAACCTGTTTCAACAAGATGTATTTTTACGATTAATTTTAAGTGAGATAAATTTTAATTTCTTCTATTAAGTTTTTGTGTTACGTACAGATAGAGGCAAAAAGAACCAAAACACAATGAGAGATCTCAATCATCCAGCTATGTATGGTATCTCAAAACACCCCAGTAGGTACCCCATTTCTTTCTTTCATTTCATGCATAGTTGCATGCACACATACGAGTATGCATATTCCGTACACACACTCATCTTAGAGCATTCCCAGCCAGAGTTCTAGTTTGTAGAACTCTGGCATGCCATGTCAACATAAGTTCCACAGTTCTGGAACTTGCATTCCTTCATTTTTCCAACCAATTGAAGTCACTTCAGGACAAATGATTTAATATTTATTGATGGAGCCCACTACTAAACATATTTTATTTGTTTTATGTTGTCAAATTTGTTTTTGCATATTGGGTTTTGTATAAGTTAAAAAAAAATTATTTCCCGAATGAAAAAATATGTAATTTTTGTTTTCGGAAAATGTATTAATTTATTTTGAAATATGTAAAAATTGATTAGTCAAGCTGTATTGGTTGAACGATTGAAAGCATATGGAATATAATGTAGAATTTAATTAATACAAATGCAAATATGATGATTGACATTGAAGAAGATTACAACCCGAGTGTTCGATATTTAAAACACGAATTTAGATGACGAAGAAAAAATACAACACAAATGAATGACGAATAACCCTTAACACCTATGGTTGTGAGCTTTGTCGCGCCCTATGTCGATTCCTCATTTCCTCGATAAGGTCTGATTGGAGATGTGTATGTAGTGTTGGGTCACGAATTTCTGCTACTCTACAGAGGTAGACAGCATAGCACGGATGATGGCCCTATTGGACATTTGGTTGCGGGGTGTTGTCCTCGACATCATCGTAGTCGAAAGTAAGGTCATACGGATCTCGTTCGTCCTCGACGATCATGTTATAGAGTATAACACATGCCTTCATTATCAAACCCAATTCACCTTTATCAATGTTTCGAGCAGGACCGTGAATGATAGCGAACCGGGCTTGTAAAACCCCAAATGCTCATTCTACATCCTTCCTAACAGACTCCTGATGTTCGGCGAAGAATCTTGCCTTAGGTGCTTGGGGAAGAGGGATAGTTTTCACGAATGTTGGCTATTTTGGATAAATATCATCGGACAAAAAGTATCCACTACTGTACTCGCGACCATTCACGACGTACTCACATTTTGGAGCTCAGCCCTCATACACCTCTTGGAAACATCTGATCGGTGAAGAAAATTTAAGTCGTTGAGGCTACTCGGGCACCCAAAGAAGGCGTATTATATCCAAAGGTCATATGAAACAACGGCTTCAAGAATCAAGGTGGGGACTCTGTAAATCCCTTTTGCGAACATTCCTTTCCAAGCCGATGAACAGTTCTTCCATCCCCAGTGCATACAATCTATACTCCATAACATGCCGGGGAAATCACGTGCCTCGGCAACTTGCAACAGTCAATCAACATCAGCTTTGGTTGGTTTTCTCAAATACTCGTCCCCAAACACTTGAATGACACCGGCATCAAAGTTTTTCGTACACTCGATAGTCGTGCTTCCTCCAATCTTCAAGTACTCATCGATACAATCTGCCAATACCCCATAGGCGAGCATACGCATCGCTGCGGTGCACTTGGTGAGCGATGACAACCCACGCCTTCCAATACCATCGTACCTCTACTAGAAGTACTCAAATCGACTACTGAGGGCGTCAACAATCCAGAGGAACAGGTGTTTCCGCATCCGAAATCTATGCCGAAAGTGGGTTTCGTTGTAGATGGAGTTATCTGCAAATTAGTCTCTGTGGAGGCGATCGTGTGTGTCTTCTCGATCCCTCCGAATGAATCTTTCTTCTTTCTTGGTCGTTGGGATGATGAAGCTCGTCCCTCTTGTCTAAGTTTCAGAGCTAACTGTAATGATTCCACGTGAGATTGATTGTTGAGTCTGGTTTCACGTATCAGTGAGTCATCACTAGAAGAGGATGACTCTAGTATGAAGCTGAGACCCTTTGTTGATTCAGTGAAAGATGAAGAAGATGGGTCACTCATTTTGTAGTACCTATGATAGAAGTTTCCAAATGTTAGGAAAATTAACATATTAATAAAGCAAATTAAGAGATCATCGTAGTTAAAATAAAAATATTAAAATTGAACTCATTAAAATGAAATTAAACATCTTAGCTACAATCCAACATATTAAAAATCCAACATTATGATGTGAAATTGAAATTGAACTCATTAAAATAAAATTAAACATTTCATTCCACAACAGAAAGCGATTCAATTACAACAAACACTTTCGAAAAGAAAGAATAACAAAAGCACAAGGTAAGCAACATATTATTCCTAAGACATGGGCGTCAATCCAAAGAAGGGCTAGTATTAGACGAAGACGATGTTTGGCAGTATCGGCTCCTAATTTCTTCCTGAAGTGGACCATATCGTGCTTGATCCTCCGGACACATCTTAGCAATGTCAATTCTCAATATCTTGTCCTCATGCTTCATCCGTTGGAGGTACTGATGAGAGTCTCTTAGTTCAACATCTCTCTTAGCTGCTTCTGCCTTCACCTTAGCGGTCTCCGCCTTCTTCTCTTGGGCGATGACATATCTTTCCCACATGATGTTGTTGTTCGCATTTGTTGTCCCCATGGTGGATAGCTCCTTGGTGACAACATCAACCGCCAAGTCATGCGCTCTCTCTTTCGCCTTTCTTTTGGCGGCTTTTCTTCCAATGGGGCAGATCAGTCCACCAACTTCCTCTGTTGGTGTATCTTCACTAGCAGGAGTTGTTGGTGTGCCGGGGGTGCTAGGTGAGCCGGATGTCTTACTCTCAGAGTACCCGCCCACCTCATTGATCTTCAAGCGTTTAGTGGCGACATCTGCAGATTGATTGCAATTGACCTCCCATTTTGGTTGGTTTTTCAGTAGCACCCACCAATGCATCAAGTCGAACGGTTTGCCCACCATATCAACGTATAGATCCTGGGCTTTTTGCATAATATCATCGTCATTCGCCCCACTTGGGTTCGCCCGCTAAGTCTGGCCCACACAAGCGGTCCACTTGGATATAAGTGGAGTTGCTCGGTTCCAACGGGCGTTGCAAACTTTTGCTGATCGCTTCGTAGCTCCATCGGAAGCATGCTGGTTATAGGCGCTTGCGATATTTGTCCAGAACCCCGTTTTCTTTTGGTCGGCCCCAATAAGGGGGCTGGTGCTAACATTGATCCATGATGTGACCAAGCGGTGATCTTCTTCCAATGTCCACTTGGAAGTCACACCGACACTCTCGTTGTGGGTGGGGTTGGGTGGAGGACGGGGTATTGATGAGGTCGTATTATTAGGTAGGGGTAACTGATAAGGAGGGGGCATTGAACCGTAGTTGAAATTTGGAATTGGGGGGACATTCTGGCCTTGAAGGGGAAAGTTTGGTGGTGGTTGAGGATATTGCATATATAGGTACTGTTGAGGGTATTGTGGATAGTATTGCTAATTAGGAGGGTTTCGGACAATATTCTTGTTGTTCGTGGGATCCCGTTGTAAATTATCCCCGGTAAGTAAGTTCATGAAAGATTATGGGTGATTAGAATCCATTTTAAAGTGAACACCTACCAATTTTTAAAAAAAACATTCACACACTTAATTTCTCAAATATTTTACGGAACAACATAAAATATTTCAATTCTACTTTGTAAACATTTAAATTCTAATTCCTAAACATGCTTAATTTTACACATTTCTAATCATACACATAATTTCTAACATATTTTTAAAAAGAACAAACAATATTAATTTTTGTAATTAAGCACTTCAAATTGTAAGTAACAAATAATTAAATTCTAATTTCTAAACATTTCAATTGTGATTTCTAAAATTAATTTCTGACATTCAATTTCAAACATATTGTAAACAAGAACAAATTAAATTTCTAAGTAAATATTGAAGTACTTCATATTCTAACATATTTTACAATTACATATTTGACAAAAATAAAAGCACACACTTGATTTCTAACATATTTTTAAAAAGAACAAACAAGATTATTTTTTGTCATCAAGCGATTAAATTCTAAGTAACAAATATTTAAATACTTCATATCCTAACATATTTTACAATTACATCAATCTTATCAGTTACAAATTACTCACAACAAATACTCTTACATATTTCCTACCATACCATTTTTTTTTAAAAAAAATATCACACTCTTAATTTCTAACAACTTTTAGAAATTAACAAAAAATATTTACTACTACCATTTAATTTCGAATATCTTAAGTTACAATTTCATAAATTTCTAACATACTCAAATTTCACATTCTACCCATTAAAAATTTCATATCATCTTCTAATTTCTATTTTGTACAAAAAATACTTAATTTCAACTAAATGTCAAATTGCACATATTCTACACTAAGGATGTTGTCAAATTTAATTTGTCACACACAAATGTAATCTATAGTTTATATTTAAATTTTAATTCTAAACATCTTCCTCTAATTTCTAGAATATTAAACATCCATACATATCCAATTTTACTTTTGTGAAACATATGAATACTTTCAATTACACACTTAATTTAAAAAAAAAATAAAATTCACACACTAAATTTCAACTAAATGTCACATTGCACATATTGTACACTAAGGAAGTTGTCAAATTTATTTTGTCACACACATATGTAAATGTCCAATTTATATTTAAATTTTAATGAGGATCCATTTTTGTGTGGACACCTACAAGTTAATCATGCTAATTTGAATTTAAATTTTCAATTATATCATACACGTTTAGACATATTAACTACATTCTCAATTTCACACTTCCAATTTACTCATCAAATGAATTTCTAAAACATCAAAGTGGACATATTCTAAGACCTAGGAAGTTCAAGAAATACATTATTATGCTAATGAACATTTAAACTCTAATTCACATTTAAAATTTAATTTGTATACATCTTCTTATACTTTTTAAAACATTAAACTTCCATTACAAACTAAATATCATCTTAATTTCTATTTTGTACAAAAAATACTTAATTTCAACTAAATGTCAAATTGCACATATTCTACACTAAGGATGTTGTCAAATTTAATTTGTCACACACATATGTAATCTCTAGTTTATATTTAAATTTTAATTCTAAACATCTTCCTCTAATTTCTAGAATATTAAACATCCGTACATATCTAATTTTACTTTTGTGAAACATATTAATACTTTCAATTACACACTCACTTTCAAAAAAAAAATTAAATTCACACACTAAATTTTTCTTACAATTTTCTTCACTTCACTTCAATCTTGAATCTTCAACTTTGTGAGAGTAGCTCCAAACAAATTCTACAAAAAGCCACAAACAAAAATTTATGAGTTCAAATTTATAAGTCAAAATATTTACTTCAAACAACTAAATATAATTACATAAAAATAATTACTTACACAATGTTTTTCCTCTTGGAACTTCAACTTCCTTCAACACTCACACAACTCAAAATTAATTCAACAATGAAAAATTATAAATGGGAGAGAGTGTGAAATTGAGATAACATTTTCAACATTTAACCCACTTATATTTATAGAGCAAAAAAATCATGAAAAAAAAATTAAGGCCAAAACAGCCATTGGACACCATGCCCAATGTCCAACGGCTAGTTCTGGCCCAAAAAACCGAGCCAACAGGCCAGCACCAACATATGACGTGGCTTTCTTTTTTTTTGGTCAACCCCACATCAAAACGCAGCGCCTCCCTTTGCCATGCTCAACAAAACAAGTTGTTTCATCCCACAAACAGACAAAAAAAAAAGGAAACGCGGGGAGCACGCACAGGTGTTCTCCCACGCGTAGGCCCCCCCCCCCCCGTTTTCTCGGCTTCCGGCTGCTTCCCTCCACGCGTATCACTTGCGCGCCCCACCAGTGTCATGCGAGTCTCTCGGCTGCTAGTGCTCTTCGTAAAAATGTCTGTGCCATGCCATGTCATTTACGCCAATTTGGCTGCATTGCTACTATTTCCATATCTCACACAACAATTCACACACTAAATTCACGATTAAGAATCAATCACGTATGAATGAACCCTAATTTCCATATCGACATTAAAACTTATACGTGGAAGTTTCATAGGAAGCGGAGCGGCTTCTACTTCTGGCCTTCGTTTTTGACAACGACCATTGACAACTTGACGTGTGCCCTCTTCCGTATACCTCCAATCAGTGGATAGCTCCCACCTCAAAAAAAATTAAAAATACAAAAAATCTCTGATCATAGAACACGTGCCCAGCATATGACCCTTCCATCCCCCCTTCCCGCTTTTTCTTTTTCCTTTTATTTGATTGTGGGGCTTGTAAAAAAATATCTGATTCTTGTTTTTCTTGTAATCAATTGTAGATGTAGTTCAAATGAGAAGTATAATGCAATGAATCCAGCCCATTTTTTTGATGATTAACGTGACATAGATTTATGAAGCTTTGACATGTCTGGCCCATGCTTGATTTGATATATGTGGATGGGTAGGTCTCTTTTGTATTTGTGCTTCATTGATTTTGAACCATTCCTTTTTTCTTGGGGATGATTTAAGAATTAAGGAGGTGAAGTCATATCCTCAAACAAACTCACGCCACCTGATTAACCAAGTAACCAATAATTATAGAACAACATATAATTTATATGTGAACCTAAAAACTCTAAATTTTAAACCAATTATTGTAAGCACATCAATAAAATTTAGTCAATTGATTGATACTATGCTTTTTTCGGATCAAATTCTAACACGATATCGTAATAAATGAAAAGTTGTATGGTCCCATTATAAAAATAGGATATTTTTTAAGAATAAAAACTAAGTTAGGTCAATTAAAATTATTTGATAGTTAAATTTCCTATCTTTCATAATGATAGTCAAATTTTGGGAGTGGAGTAAAATAAATATTAAATGTAATTTACATTGTAGAAATCATAGAAGCAATGTTGTAGACAAAATGATTTTTTGAAGATGATTTTTTAACTGGACCACTGGAAATTTGGTAGATCTTTGCAAAAAATAATTTTGATAATAAATAGATATTTTAACAATGAATATGGGTTAGAGAGACTACTAAAATTTATCGATGCAATAATATATCTATTTGAATGGTAAACTTAGCTATGCATCAAACAAGAAATTTTTTCCCCGCAATGGAGCACAGGGGCCATAGGGGATAGGGAGCTAAGTGGGGATGGAAACAGGGATGGAGAATATGTCCCATCCCTAACCCGATTCATTGCTATCCCTAGGTGTTATAACTTCTTCATCAAACTAAAACCCAAATTAGTGATGGTAGCAATCTTTTTTTTAAAAAAAGAACTTTTATTATTCTTTAGAATGGTGATGCTAACAATGCTTTATGCTTAACAAATTGGGCAGCTAAGCAACGAAGGATACATCTTGTAGAACTATAAAATAAGGAAGAAAAAAGCATATTCTTTTTGGGCAAAACAATAGATGGTATTACCTTACCCCACACACCAAAAAAAAAAAAACACCAAGAAGGAGAAAATTTTTTGAAAAAATGAAAGTTGAGTGAAGAGACGGTCAGGCCCAACATGTGAGACGTGGCCTCGACTAGGATGAACGCGTCCCAAGTATTAAATAATAGGAAAAAAAAAAAAAAAACCATTACAAAGTCTAAGTCCGAGTAAATGTCCAAATACTCTACTATCCGAGTGACACTCCTTGGTAAAAATCTCCCATTCCTCGAGGGCATTTCCGTCCAGGTGTACTGTACCTTCACGAGAAAACCGGAACCATTAACCGGTTAAAAAGCGAGTCAGAAAAGCGTTATGAGAGAGAAGATGGATGCCCCCACTAAACCCAACTCCATCTTATTTTATTACCGCCACCTGTCCTTGATCTTATCCTCCCCGCTCCCCCTTCCTTTAAATATAGTAATCATCCCCAAATCCAATTCCAAATCCAAACTCCACTGTTCTTCTTTCTCACACTCTTGAGCCAGCTCAACAGCAATGGCGACCAACATCCTCCCCATCCAACCCCTCGGAGCCACCGCCTCTTTTCCCCGGACAACCGACCAATTCCGCCGGAGAGCCTCCACCGTCGTCGCCGCCACCAACGGCGGTGGCGCTAGCTGGTGGAGCCCGCTCTTCGGCTGGTCCTCCGACGCCGATTACATTGACTCTAACAACAACAACAACAACAAAGACAGAAAGGAAGATCGTCAAGATCCGGCGAAGTCGAACAAGAAAGCGGTGGTGAAATCGAAGTTTACGCCAGGATCCTTCACAGAAGAGAAGGCGATGCGGCTGAGGATGCTGACGATGGAGACGGAGACTTTTCATGAAGTAATGTATCACTCCGCCATCGCCGCCCGCCTCGCCACCGACTTTCCTCGTCGCTCCAACCAGTGACATTTTCTCTCTCTAGATCTCCGTTTTTTCTTTTTTCTTTTTTCTTTTTTTAGGCTATGTTATGAAGTTTGAAGTTTCCGCTTTCTCCAGATATTTTAAAACTGGATCCGGTAAGTTTTTTCGTAATTGGTGATGGTAATGTGGCAAATGCGCGGACAGTCTGCTTTGTACATATTTATCTTGAAATCCTTGAGTTAAAGTATGTTTAAATCTCGATGTGGAAGCTGTTTAGCTAAGTGGGATGAACCTGGAGATTTCGATTTTTATGCTAAACAAACTTACAATTATTTTGGTTTGATTAAGCTGGATGATGTATGTAAATCCATTGACATTAGATTGTGACGTTGCTCGGTTTTAATGATAGTGGTATGAACGTGATAATGAAGAAAATGAAGACATGATGGAACTAAGAAGATGGAATATGCGATGTTTGATGTAGACTTGATTCGTCCAGACGGACGGCTGGGATTAGTTTCTCCCATTGGACTAAACATTGGCCTCCTTTGTAAAAGAACCAATTGGCTGCTCTTCCTTTCTCATGAGCGTAAAAATCGGTTCAAAACTTTAGACATATAATTAATTGAAAGGGGGAAAAAAATAAATTGAATCCTTATCTACTCAAAATCGTCGTGGTGGGGACACAAACGTAAAGCTTTACGCACTTGAGGAAGGAATGACAGAATGAATTCCTTACAAAAGCTTAATCATGGGGAAGCCGATCTAAAATTGTATCAGCTCAAAGTGTTTAGCTTTAGGTACTTGATGGAAGTAATTATGGTAAACTATTATTAGTGCCACTCAATAGTTATATCTACTATACATTTAAATGTTTTCCCTTTTTTATCATTAGGTCTGAGGAATAACTATAGAGCTTATATTGCATATTCACGAATATATGTTCTTGAAAGTGACATAATTGAAAGAATTACTACTAATTGCTCATGTAATAAATACATATAAAAAAAAGTCACAAAGCAATGAGAGTACATATTTTTAAGAATAAGTAATAATTAGTCTAATTATTAGGTATAACTAATGAGATTTATTAATGTTATTCGTCACAATGAGAAGCCCCAGCTAAAGGATAAAGTTGGGATACTGGAATGTGAGTAGACAACTAGAGATAATGTGAAACCCATTTTCAAAATGTGAAATGAAGGCTAACGAATATTCGTCGCGCTTCTAGGACAAGCCACCCTCTCTCCTCTCGTAGGTCGAAACATTGTCCAATTAGCCATATAAAACCATTTTAGGGTTCAATTTGCAATTTTTTTGTCACATCAGCTTGACAGTGCTTCAAAATGAAATGAGACTTTGGTGGTCTTTTTCCTTTTTTCTTCCTTTTATTTAAACAAAAAAGAGACTTTCATGCGCTTGGCCCCAAGTTAACCCACTAGCGAGAGAGATCGAGTTGGATGGAATAATAAAGTGAATATCTTCGATTGGTTTAGCCGAGGTTTCTAGCGGATTTATCAAAACCATTTCTACATACATTGGTTTTACAATCAACCTCTCCTGATAAGGAGAAGGTTTTGAATTTTTCCACAGGATTTCAAACTCTTGTTCAAAAATAATTTGTTGACTTTTAACCTAAGATTCTCTTTGGCCTTGACAAATCTAATAGAAAGAAAAAAATTTAAGAAATGAACTTTTCTTTGTATTTGGTTTAGAGAATATCACAAAGAAAAAAATTTGAAGGAAAATTAGATGAAAAAATTATTAAAAACAAGCAATAAAATTTTCCTAATAACATTGTAAGGAAAGGTTGGGAAAAGTTTCCAAAAGAATTCTCGACCTCCTACAAACTCGTATTATTTAGATGATATTAACATGATTCAAGTAATTCATTGACATTCAAATTTCTCATCCAAATTCTTGTAATTTTTTCTTAATCTAAACAAGAGAAAAAAAACTCATGTTCTTCCTACTTTTTTTTTCCTTCATATGATTTTTTTTCTTTCAACTTTTCTTTCCACCAAATTTTTTAAAAACCAAATGGAGTCTAAGGGTGTGTTTGGACCTAAGAAAATAACATGGAAAGAAAAAAAAGATGGAAAATTAAAAATTTTCTCATGTTTGGAGTAAGGAAAAATGAATGGAAAAAAAATGAGGAGGAAAAGTTGGAGGAAAATTATGATTAGATAGTATGATATATTTTCCTCCAAAATATGTGAGGAAAAGGGGCGGAAAATTCTAATCTGAGAAGCCCGATAGGCGTCCCCAGCTCTCATCTCTCCCTCCTCACGCTCATCTATCTCTCGAGCCCGATAGCACCCCCCCAAACCCTCATCTCTGCTCGCACCTCTGCTTTCTCTCTTCACGCTCATTGCAGTCTGCTTGCACCTCTGTTCTCTTCCGTGACGCTCTCTATCCGGTAAATCTCTCTCTCTCTCTCTCGCTCTCTTTCTTGTTCTCTCGATCTAGGGTTTGAGGGTTGAAGATTGGGTTTTGGTGAAATTTGTCCTCTGCCAGGAGAGTTCTTCGTGTTTTTTTTGTTGGGGGTATATGGGTTTTGGAGAAGTTTGTCCTCTGCCTCTGGTTCATCTTCTCCCTTGTCACTTACCTCACTTGCAGAGGAGGCTTTTGGGTATATGGGTTTGGTTTGAGATAGATGTAAGGAAGCAAACTCGGAAGAAGAGATGAGAGAATACCATGACTTACAAACGCACCTGAATCGTAGCAGACTCTTTACTGGAAGTCTAACACACACATCCGTTACCAATTCAATTGGCAAATAGTACTGATTGCCCTGTGGGAATCCTTCATGACTTTCCATCTTGGCTTCAATTGCTATCAATTAGGGCAGAATTAATTTTGTGCTTGCATATCCCTGAGAAAAAACCCTCCCAGATATTTGTATATCCCCCAAATATATACGGGTTCTAATTCTGTTATGATTAGCGATGATTAGGCAATTCTATTCACAAGAAACCTATCACATGATAGTCACAGTAGCAGTCTAATTCTGTTGGGATTTCTTCTTCTTGGAGGTTATGGCTTGATTGAAGAGAGTGTTCACGAAGGGGGCTACTGTTGCTGTTCTTGCAGTTCATTTGCAATCGGGAAGGGTAGGTTCTTCCTTGTGTTGCTTGTTTGTATTTCTAGTCCTTGTTTGTTGCCTATGGAGTTACCAGATTGTCTTGGCTTGATTGACAATTTTGCATCTATTCTTCTGCTTTGGAAAATTGAACCTTGGAACATCACTGGCAAACTTTGGGTTGTCTTCATATTTGCTGATTTTTGGTTGTTGTTGTGGTTGTGCTTTGGTTAAGATAATGCCTTGGTTAAATTTTGCAGTCCATGGCATCGAACAAGCCAAGGAACACTTCACTACCTCATGCCCATCGCCCCAAAGTGCCCACTGGCTCCTCTCTCAAGCGCTTAGGCTCCGATGAATCATCTATAAGAAGAAATTTGAAGCGTCCATCTATTGAATCATCTCAGATTGGGGATGACATCGATAATCAAGACGTGATTTTCAGACCTTGGCGAAGTTTATCTAATTCGCCAGATAATGTTGATGAAGAATCTGGGGTAATTAGTTAACTATCTAGTGAAGCTATTTGCTTACTAATTGTCATGTTGATGGGTACAACTAGTAGTGGCAATTTATGTGAAGTTTATCTATTTCCTCTTTTTAGTTAACTATCTATTGAGGTAATTAGTTAGCTGTCCAGTGAAGTTTATCTATTCCCTCTTTTTAGAAAGTATATCGCGAATGTGGGTACAATTAGTAGTGGCAGTACTTCTGTTGATAAATGTCTAACCCTTATGTTCTATTCTATAGATAGATGAGTGGGAGAAGCTTAGAAAATGGGCAGCGGCTAGCATTGTTGTTTATGGTGCATGTGCGGCTACTCTAGTCGCCTCTCTTACATGTCTTAAGAGTCTTGTTGATAGGCCACTTTCCAAAAATGGTGAAGGAGATATTCGTCGTCAATTTCACTTGAGTAGGCTTACACAAAAAGGGGAGCAAGATTGTCGCAATGAGCTTCGCATGGGAAAGGATGTCTTTGCTAGATTAGTTTGCATTTTACGCGATTCAGGGAGATTGAGAGATACTTGTTTTAGCACAATTGAGGAACAGGTTGCCAAGTCTCTCAATATTATTGGACATAATAGGAGAAATTATTCTGTAAAGTTAGATTATTGGCGCTCGAAGGAAACAGTGAGTAGACACTTCCACAATGTCTTGAAGGCCATCATTTCCTTGGAATCAATATTTTTAAAGCAAGCAGATGGTTCTGAATGCCCTCCCGAGATTGCAAACAGCTCGAGGTTCTTTCCTTATTTCAAGGTAAATGTCCAAAAATGAGTAATGCTTGTTCTATTATTTATATTATTCTAAAATAAGTTTCTAATAAATTTAGTAATTTTTTTTTGTGGCTAGGATTGTGTTGGTGCAATTGATGGTTCACATTTTCGTGTTAAAGCCCCAAGCGACGTGGTTCAGAGATATCGAGGACGAAAGCAGTACCCTACCATCAATGTTCTCGCAGCTTGTGGGTTTGATTTGAAGTTCACTTATGTGTTATCGGGCTGGGAAGGTTCCGCTTCTGATTCGAGAGTTCTAAATAGTGCTCTAGAAAATAGAATTGATAGGCTAGAAGTTCCTAATGGAAAGTACTATCTTGTTGATTCGGGTTATCAATTCAGACGTGGGTTCTTGACTCCCTATAGAAAAACTCGTTACCATTTGAAAGAATATGGCGTACTTGCTCCCCAAAATGCTAGAGAAATATTCAACCATAGGCATTCTTCTCTTCGAAATGCAATAGAAAGGGCTTTTGGTGTTTTAAAGAAGAGGTTTGCAATGTTAGGTAGTGGGAATGAGCCATTCTACTCAGTACGCACACAAGCTAATATTGTGCTTGCTGCATGCATATTGCATAATTATTTGATGGGTGTTGATCCAGATAGGGAGCTTCTAGAAGAGATTGATCGTGAATTACTTAGTTCTAATGAATCATATGGCGGTTATCTTTCAAACCCAACAAGTGAGAGTAGAGAAATGGAAGAATTCAGAGATAACTTAGCCAATGCTATGTGGATGGACTATGTTAATGGCCGGAATAGTAGGTATGTTGCTACTTGTGTAGTGTTTGATTTTTCAGGCTGTGTGTTGCATTTGCACTGGATTCCAGTCAATTGGAGTGTTCTTGTTCTTTTATACATTTTGGTCCAATTTGCTTTTGTGTTTTTTTTTGTGTTTATATAAAAATTAGGCAGCTTTTCAGACCTACGGTACTGAGGTAGTGAATTAAAAACTTTTTTTGTTTCTAGTTTAAGACCTGCACTCGCTAATTGTTGTTCATATATTTTGTAGGATGAATGTGAGCTCAAGGAGGATGGAAGCATCGCAACCGGAAAGAAGAACTTGACTTGGTCTGACGAGATGGATCAAGTCTTGGTTGATGGTTTGTTAGAACAGATGGAGAAAGGTCAAAAAATGGGTAGCACATTTACGAGCACTGCTTTTACAAGTGTTGCTGAGTTGGTGGGCTCCAAATTTGGGAAGTTAGGTTTTTCAATTTCAAATGTGAAAAATAGGCTAAAAACATTGAAAAAGAGACACACCGATGCTCAAAAGGTTCTATCCCAAAGTGGTTTTGGTTACAATGAGTCCACTCACATGATAGAGGCACCTCCAGAAGTGTGGCAAACCTATCTTACGGTATGAAAATATCAGGATTCATTTCAAGTTTTACACTCTTGATGAAATTGTAATTTTTAATTTCATTGTCCTTCTGTAGGCAACTCCAGATGCTAAAACTTTTCGCTACAAACGCGTGCCAAATTTCTACAAGTTGGACCTTCTCTTTGGGAAAGATAAAGCAACCGGAAGCAATGCAGCTGGGCCAAAAGAAAGGCAGCGTCAGTGGTCAAGAGAAGCGGCAAGCTCAAGTGAGGATGCTCCACCAATTCTTACTAATGAAGAATCTTCATGTGCGCTTCCCGCGAAAGTCCAAATGGAGAGCAAGAAATCAAAGAATAAGGCAATAGAGTTCGTGTGTGAGGAGTTGAGATCCCTTAGATCGGGTATGGATGCAGTAGCAATGGCTCTTGAAAAAGGCAATGCAAGAAATTATAGTAAGGAGCAACTTTATGATGAAATTACACAGGTAATAGCTCTATTTGCTTTGGGTACAAGTTTCTCCCCCTCTTTCAGCTTCTTATTGTTCTCCAGATTTCCTTTTCTTTTCAAGTAGTACAAAACAACTTACGTTGTTGGGACATATTACTCTGGACATCAGGTTTTTAGTGTTGGACCTGATTTTTCTCCTTCGAAGTTCATGATTCTCTGAACTGGGCTTCACTGTTGGTCAATAGCCTGCTGAACTGGACCTGATTTTTGTTTTCAGCTGAACTGCTGCTTCTAGGGGAAAATTACAAATTTTGTATCTTCTCTATCCTCTTTTCTGTATGCTTCTAGTTATTCCTTTGTATCTTCTCATGTGTTGTTATTGTGGAGTTCTGTCTGGTTCCTCAGAACATATGACTGCTTTTGGCTTGTGCGGTGACAATGTACCTAGGCTACTTATGATATTTGGCCTCTTCAAATACAGCTCAAAGTCATATAGCAAATCAATTACACCATGTTAAGTCCTGACTGAAATTGTGCTTGGCAAAGAAGCTACTAGATCTTTCAATTTCTTGGTAGCATAAGGCTCTTTGAACCTTACTCAGCAAATCCATTTCTGAAGCTCAAAACCTCTGCTTTTCTGAGCTTCTTGATGATGATATTTGGATGAATGTATGTTGGTCAATAGCCTACAGTTGAAGTCCATTTTTTTATAGCCTGTTGTTTGCTCTCAGACAGTGTTGGAAATGTTGAGCTGAGGATTGCATTTTGCCATTTTCTCCCCCATGTAGCATCTGCTTGGTAATTGCTTGTGGCTAAGAGATGTTGGAGGGGTGTTGAAGAGCTGTTTCTCTTACATTGATTTCTCCCCCATGTGGCATCTGCTTGGCATTTTTGCTCACATTCATCTGTGTCATTTCCTGGGTTACAGGTTGTTGGATTTCATTTCCTGGCTAAGAGATATTCATCTGTAATTACATATGCTCTGTAACTTTTTGCTCACATTCAATATTGTCATGGGTTGCAGGTTATTGGAGTTCATTTCCATTTTTGCATGTTTTAGGACTATAAGCTTTGTTCACTAGTATCTCAGTCAGAATATGGGTCAGAAGGTCCTTCACCATCACCTTAATTTTTTCTGCCCTTCAAATGTGATGGACTCGGTTATCCCTTGCTTTGTCAAGATGTCAGTCTCTTTGTACAAGCCTAATCTCTCTCTGTCACACATACATTCACGCATGCTCTTTGCACAATCATGAAGATACGTTGTCAGAACCTTGTTTTACTCCTAGCTATAATAATATGGTTCCTCTCCCCCATTTCCAGCAGTTGCTCTTTGTTGTTATGTATTGTGTAGTAGGATCTATCACATTATTCTGTCTTTGGAATTCCAAGAGGTCCTGTCTTTAAGCACTGTCCTCTTCATGTGTCTGCACAAGTTTCTTGCCTGCTGTTACTCTGTTTGTGGCTTATTGGGCTGTTTTTTTCTTAGCCTAATGTAAACTTCTGATCTATTTGCCTGCTGGTCTATTGGGTACACCTTCATCTACTTAACCTTCCCATGATCTCCCTCCCATTCATCCAGAAACATCCCAACTGCCCATAGAAGACGAGTTCGGAAATCTAATATCCTTTGATGTTATGTTTATAGGTTGAAGGTTTGAGTGAGATATCACAAATGAAGGTCTATCAAGCTCTTTCAGCGAACACTAATTCAGCTAGAGCGTTTCTTGCTTGCCCAGTTCCTCGTCGTGAGTTGTGGTTAAAAGTCAAATTCGGCAATGAGTTCTTGGAGTAGCTTGGGATTTCGCAAATTTGGAACTCTTATTCCTCTAAACTCGGTGGTGTTATTGGTTCTGCTTATGTTATGGATAATTTGATTTGAAATTGTAAACTTTTGAATTGTAACAAAACCAGGGAATTTGAAGTAGAAATTTATGTTGGAATGAGAAAGTTTGAAATGTTATCGAATTGTATGTCTTCTCTAGTTTTGGTATTATTTTGAGGAGTTTCATTGGCATTGGCTAGCAAAGGGCAACTTTGGGATCACATTTTAATCTTACAAGATATGTTTTTCTTTGCTTTATTCAATTTCTCAAGTCTAAACAAAGGAAAAAAAGTTTGGTAGAAAGTTATTTTTTTTCCTTGTAGGTTTTCTCAAACCAAACAAGAGAAAGAAAATGACTTTCCCTCTCATTTTTTTTCCTCCTTATTTTTTTTCCTTTCAACTTTCTTTCCACCTTATTTTCCAAGGTCCAAACAGGGCTTAAAAGTTTATAAAACTGTGTTCTAATGAATCTATATAGACTCAAAAATACATTAGTCATTGTATCTTTTCCTATGTCATATACATATCAATGAGTTTATTAGTTATTAATCATGAAGACCATGGTTCTCAACGTGTTAAATACCTCGCCTAATATGTATTTGTATCATATACATTAATGTATACAGTCTTGTTTGCCTTTGCATTTGTCATAGAACAAAAAGAAAAAAAATGACCAAATTTGAATTCTCTTCTCCTTTGTTTTCCAAATCAAGTTTGAATTCATGCTTTGGAAGCAATTAATCAAGCCAACTGAGTTCCAATAACTCACTTTCATGACAGTAATTAAGCCTATCTAAGGTAATACATACAATGTATTTAGGAGTATGTACTCCCACTTGTCAACTATATGTGTTTTTTTAGCATGTACTTGTTATATTGACATTTTTTAATCTATGGCGATGACGTGACTTATGGGAGGATATATTCTTAGGAGTGTGATATGGGTTTTGTTTATCTAAGCTCTATGTTCAAAAAAATTTCGACTGCTTGACTGAGTTTTGAGTTAGAAGCAATTAATCCAATGTTTGATATCAAATTGGTAAGCCTGCTATCCGAAACTTTGATATCAAATTATTTAAATTCGGAGAACTAATTAAGAGCAAAATACAAATACCCATATATTCAAAACTGGTATTGTCCCACAACTAGGGGTGGGCAATAGACTGAGCCAGGTCCAGTTAGGGTTGGCATGTTTCTGAAGTGAGTCATCGACGACCCATTAACAAAGTGGGTCGGGTCGGCCTTTTAACGTAAATAAATGGGTCAAGTTGACTGACCTACTTTTGGCTCGTTTTAAAATGAAGCAAACTTGCACAAATAAAACTTAATATAATAGTTATTGTTACATATAAAGTGTTAGTAGTAAATTTAACTCGTTAAAGCATGTAAATTAGTGTAACTAGTGGGTTGAAAAAGATATCAAGTCACTAAACGAATAGTTAATGGGCCGACCCGGCCTATCAATGTACCTTAATGGGTGATCCGCTATTGAACCCTCCTATTATTGATCATATCCTTCATTGACCCATTTTAAAGCAGTCGATCCACTTTAACTGCTAGGTGCCCAGCACATTGATCACCCCTCCCCGCAATCATTAAAATCAGAAAGAATCAAATAACAGGTCTTGAATTTTTGAACGAATTTATTGTGCAAAGGAGAAATTTACTGTGCAATACTTCATATGATGTAATTCGTTTAGTACAGTAGAGAAATATATACTCATCCGCAGAACACTCTTAAACCGGACAGGAATTGTGAATATCATATATAGAATACTTCGTCAGTTTGAATTGATAATTATATTGGGTTAATTTTGACACTCGTAGACTAGAGATTTAAGTGTCATGTGACAAGACTCAAATTATTACTCCATAAAAAAATTAAAGTATACATGTAATTAAGCATGATTTGAATTGGGCTCACAAATGGCGAGTGAAGCCCACTTCTCCAGAGTCAGGGTGCCCAGCCCAAATCTTGAAGCGTCTGAATGACGCCGAAGCTTCTCTACGCGTCAAAATCAAGCCAAAATGGCAAATAGCAAAATCCATCAACGACACATTTCCCATTCTCTCTCCTCCCTTCTATAAATACCCTTCCAAATCCACACATTTCCCTCTCTCACTGACAAACATCGTCTTCGTTGAATCACAGGCGAAATTCGATGGTATCTTTGCTTGTCTCTCTTCCCCTAGACACCCTCTCTCTCTCTCTCTCTCTGCATTCTTTTTACCTTGTATGTATGCCGTCGTTTTTCTCCGTCGATTAGGGTTTTGACGTTTTTGGGAGGTTTTGGGTTTGCAGGCTTTGCCGAATCAGCAGACGGTTGACTACCCAAGCTTCAAGCTTGTCATCGTCGGCGATGGTGGAACTGGTAACACAATGCCCCTTCCTTTTCTTATCCTCTGATTGTGTAGATGTTGTGATTAGTTAGCCTTACGCCAAATTCTTCAATGTTTTCGTTGTTTATGTTATCTGTTACATTCTTGGTTCCTGATTCTGATTAGTACAATTTCGTTGTTCTTCATTCTTGAAATTTTCATTAATCATGCTGCTGAGAGTATTTTTCTTCTGTGAAAGGGGGAGTACTGGTTTAGAGGGTTTGTATAAGACGTGATTTTGACATCATGATTGCTATGTGTTGTTTTGATAATTTAATTACCGAGACTCTCATAGATTCTATGTGCCCTTATTTTCAAGACTCTACTCTGTTTTATTAGGAAAGAGAAAAAGAAAAGAAAAAAGGAGAACTTTTTGTAATTTGCAATATCATATATAGAATGTTTCTGTATATTATTTCTATATGATCCATGCACAAGAGCAATAAAAAGAATGGTTGTTCTATTGGATGGTTGAAGTCAGCCCATCCGTACATGTCATATAAGTGACCCTTGAGTTTTCTCTTTCTAGAGGCGACAGTGAGGTGGTTTATGTGAATGTACAAATAGCAAATTCACTAGTCCTTTACGTTCTAATGACTACTGTCTGTTAGTTTTTCAAAAGGTTTGCATACTTTGTCTGAGTTGATTTTGGTACTGAGTATGGTATGCATCATGCATTTATAGAATGTGATTTTGCTGGTGATCATCTCATTGCTTATGAATTGAGCCAGCCGTACGTGGTGATGTGCATTGGACAATGAAGCTTGGGTGACAATGTTACTTTATTTGTTTTCAATTTGTGAATGAATTCTAAATAAAATATGAAGCACTTACCAAGATCCCCATGGATTTCATGTGCCCTCATTTTGAAGAGTCGCCTCCGCTTTCTAAAGGCAACCCAAAAGAGATTTAAAAAGTTCCTCATTTGCAACAGAATTTTTCTATAAATGTCTTTTTGAACCATGGACAAAGAGTAGCGGGGAAAAAGAATGGTTGTTCTTCTGAGGGGTATTAGGAAAGTGAGGTGGTTTATGTGGACATCCAAATGGCATATCCGGTCCCTTTAGTTCATGTGACAACCGTCTGTTAGGACAATGCTTCTGTTTCTGCTTTACTGTGACACAACCGTTTGGAGATTTTAGTGAAGGTATTGATAATTAGATTAGCATTAGTATCCATGAGCTATAATGTGGTTTCACTGGAAAATGGTCTCATTAGTTGTAAAATGAAGCAGCCATGTTGATGTGTACTAAATAAACTAATAAAACTTGGGTGGCCATGCTACTCTATTAATGTTTAATTTGTGAACCACAGACTGTATATAATATTCGCTTGAAAGTGGGTTCAAAATAAAATATCAGAACCAAAAACAATGTTCAAAAAGCAGGGCATATATCAATAAGATAATGATAGATTCAGTTATCTCTATCCTAGGTTAGGGCCATTCTTGAAAACTCATGATCTTGACTCCTGAATGTGGCTTGAAAACTCATGATCTTGACTCCTGAATGTGGTTGTGATACACGCCTCCCATCTTGAAGCCCACTAGGGAGATTGAAATGTTCTCCCTGAAATTTTATTTTATTGGTGCTGCAGGAAAAACAACTTTTGTGAAGAGGCATCTCACTGGGGAGTTTGAGAAGAAATATGAACGTAAGTTTGCTCCTATTGTATTTTTATTGTCTTTGAGAATATAGCCAGCTTTGCTGAAATTCATGCCTGTACATTCTCCAGCAACAATTGGTGTAGAGGTTCATCCACTGGATTTCCAAACAAACTGTGGGAAAATCAGATTTTATTGCTGGGATACTGCTGGCCAGGAGAAATTTGGAGGTCTTAGAGACGGTTATTAGTAAGAACTCAAGTTTCTTGTTGCAACTATTGGATATTTACTTAATGCCTCTGTACATTAAAGATACGTTTGAGTTTTCTTTTCAGGATTCATTGTGATGATTATCTGCAATGAAAACAAACAACAAATAACCTAGTTTGGTTTCTAGTTCAGAGGATGCTTGAAATGACTGGCTGGTTAATTGATTTTTCTTCATTATTCTAGTTCACCCTCTCTGAGGGTTGTATGGAGGGATACTGATGTTTTATTGTGTTATACTTTTTTTTTTTTGAACCCTTGCCTATGATAATGATGCCAAAGTTCTTCTATTCCTCGTAAATATTTTATTTCTACTGCTAAAATTCCTAATGCCATGACTATTGCAGCATCCATGGTCAGTGTGCCATTATAATGTTTGATGTCACAGCGCGCTTAACATACAAGAATGTTCCCAACTGGCACCGTGATCTTTTGCGGTGTGTCTCTGACTCTTTCACTTAATGTTATAGACTTATAGTTAACCTGTGACAGTGGTATTAAAAAATTTACTTGTCTGAATCAACTTGTATCCAATCAGGGTCTGTGATAATATCCCTATTGTTCTTTGCGGGAACAAAGTTGATGTGAAGAATAGGCAAGTGAAGGCAAAGCAGGTCACATTTCACAGGAAGAAGAATCTGCAGTATTATGAGATATCTGCAAAGAGTAACTACAATTATGAGAAGCCTTTCTTGTACCTTGCCAGGAAGCTTGCCGGGTAACTACTGATCACCTCCTCAGCAGCAAGGATGATACAGCTTTTTCTAGAATTTGTATCCAGATTATCGATCTAACTTTCACGTTGACTGCTTGGTTTTTGTAGCAACCCTAATGTCGCCTTCACAGAGGCTGTTGCACTGGCTCCACCTGAAGTGCAAATTGACCTGGTCACTCAACAGCAGTAAGTCACTTTGTGCTGTGTTTTCAGTTTGTGTGTTTTTATCATTTATGGCTTTTTAGTTTGTGGTCTGGCCCTTCTGTATGATAGACTCATCTGTGAAGTGGTGCTTTCTTATAATGCCTTCACTTGACTACAATCAAATTTGTCCATCTTACATTAGTGGACTTTGATCCACCTTCCAAGTTCATATGGAGGAGGCGCGGGATTCCACAGTTTAATGTGTGACACTAACTGATGATTTTGGTAGAAATGAAGTCCTCGCTTGAAATTTGTAAAGAATACATTAGGTGCCTGGTTGGCTGTTTCTCATGCCACCTTCTCCTGTTTGCTGCAGGCATGAAGCAGAACTACTTCAAGCGGCTCAGCAGCCCTTGCCGGATGATGATGAAGATGCTACATTCTGAGCAGTTGGCTCTCAGAATCCTGTTTCTACTTGGGGCTTTAGTGTGCATCCTCTTCGCTCAATGCCTTTAGACTTGTGGGGCGTACCTATTGAAGAACACTGAACAGTTTTTCCTAGTTGTAGGTTAATGTGTCGGCGTAGCTGTCTATATTTTGTGTCAACTTTTCAGAATGTCGCAGACATACTACATGCATGCACAAAAATTAAGAGTGGAAGAAATTAAGAGAGTTTTGTAATAGTAGCAAGTTGTGTTCATTTTCGAAGTTTAGTTTGGCTTAATAAATTCAATGTTTGTCCTTGATCAGCTAGTATGTAATGATCGGTCTGTAAACTAGTTCGCTGTCACGTCTCCAAACAAAGCAGTGTGAGGCATCGACGTTTCAATAGGAGTGGACAATGGGCTTGATACTCATCGGGTAAAATGGGTTGGTCCATTTAAAATAAGGTTAATAAAAGATTGGATTAATAATGGCTAGGTTAATAGAAGATTAGCCCGTTAAAACATATTAACGGGATGGATTAGGTTGATCCATTAATGGCTTAGTTAGTCATTTGGTACTTTTTTCAACCTATTAGCCACACTGATTTATATACTATATAATTAGTTAAGTTTATATTACCAATACTTTATATGTAACAAAAATTATTATATAGAGTTTTTTTACGCAAGCTTTTTCCATTTTAAATGGACCAAAACCAGGCTGTCGAGGGAGCGGTTTGATCTGGCCCATTTGTTTGCATAAAAAGTTCAACTTGACCTACTTTGTTTACGGACCTATCATGACCTGATTTGATTCACTACATATACGAGTTGACCTTATCCCGATCTAACCCGATCCGTTGCTCACTCTCCTACCTTCCACCTTAAGGGCACTATTTCTTCTTCACTGGGGCTACTTCCCCCTTTCAAGACCCACGGCCCCCGAAAAAAAGGACTGAGAAAAAAATTGATACGGTTGTTTATGGTCAGTAGTGGTTGATAATGGAGCAAACTTCAGAGAAAGGAAACCCACGAACTTTTTCTTTTTTTTTTTTGTGTGGAAAAAGGTGGATAATTATATTAATTCATAGAGAAACCATACACAGGGCCAGGGACCACCAGGACTGGAGAGAACCCCAAAATGGCAGCAACCTAAGCCCCATATGCCAGACACCCATCTGAGCAAAAAGGGTGTGGGGTATAAGTGTATAACATCAAACCATACATAACCACAACCAGCAAACATGCATAAAAGTCGGCTACTAGCTTTTCCAAAAGAGACAGGAGCAAGGAGGTAACTCCTATTAGGCACTAGCAGGATCTCCCCTCTGATCATCTTCAAGTTGTTTGGCATAGTAGAACGTGTCATGATCCAACTCCAGTGGAGGAAGAAGGATTGTGACTAAAAAAAGCAAAACTCCTCACTGTTATTGCTTGAGCCGAGCCCCTCAACATATATATACATATGCATGCCTAGGACGTTACCTCTAAACCTAGCTTGGCCTCTAAGTTAGGTTGATAATATTATTTCTAATAGATACAATATTATCATTAAGGAAGGTACAATATTACAATATTATATTCTATAACACTCCCCCTCAAGGTGGAGCATTGGGGATTGACAATGCCCAACTTGCCCTGTAGAAATTGATATTGCTGCTTGCCCAATGCTTTGGTGAATATATCTGCTAGCTGATGTTGGGAAGGTAAGTAGGAGGGGATAAGATCGCCAGAAAGAATCCTTTCACAAACAAAATGACAGTCAATTTCGATGTGTTTGGTCCTTTCATGAAAAACGGGATTCTTGGCGATATGCAAAGCGGCCTCATTGTCACAAAAAAGTTTGATAGGCTGTGGAAGAAAGACTCCCATGGCGACAAGAAAAGATTTGATCCAAATCACCTCGCTAGTAACGGTAGCCATGGCTCGGTATTCAGCCTCAGCTGATGATCGAGACACAGTACTTTGCTTTTTAGTTTTCCATGAAATGGGAGCAGCGCCAAGAGTCATGAAGTACCCCGTTAAAGAACGCCTGGTGATAGGACATGCCCCCCAATCTGAGTCACAGAAGGCATAGAGTTGCAAATTAGAGTCACTTTTCAACAATATCCCTTGGCCTGGGTTGCCTTTGAGATATCTCAGCATCCGCTTAGCTGCTTCCATATGTTCTGCTCTAGGCTGTTGCATGAACTGAGATAAGATGTGTACAGCATAACACAACTCTAGCCTGGTAATTGTGAGGTAGATGAGACGACCCACCAATTGACGATATTGTGTGGGATCTGACAATGGCTCTCCGGTGGCCAAGGCAAGTTTATGATTGGTCTCCATAGGAAATGCAACCGGTTTGCTTCCAAGCATGCCACATTCATCCACGATTTCTAAGGCATACTTCCGTTGACACAGGAATATCCCCTTGGGACTGCGAGCAACTTCAAGACCCAGAAAATATTTCAAGACACCTAAATCCTTTATATGGAAGCATTGACTGAGATATTCCTTGAATTGACTACAAGTGGGAGAATCCTTACCGGTGAGAACCAAATCATCAACGTATACCAAAAGAGCCATGTACTTGCCGTTTTTATGATAGGTAAACAGCGAATAATCAGCATAGGATTGAACAAAGCCATACTCAAGCAGTTTAGAAGACCGCTTGGAAAACCATTGGTGTGGAGCTTGACGAAACCCATAAAGAGACTTACGAAGTCTGCATACCTTACGGGAATCGGAAGACCTGAAACCTGGTGGCATCTTCATAAAAACTTCTTCATCAAGATCACCATGAAGGAATGTGTTGTGTACATCCATCTGATGCAATTCCCATCCTTTAGCGGCGGTAACCGAAAGAAAACAGCGCACGCTTACCATTTTAGCTACTAGGGCAAAGGTTTCATGGTGATCAAACCCTTCAACCTGCTCATCACCTTGTATCACAAGTCGAGCCTTATATCACTCGATCGATCCATCTGAATTGTATTTCACTTTATACACCCATTTGCAATTGATGGGTTTCTTGCCTGGCGGTAAGTCCTCAATCGTCCAAGTTTGGTTCAATTCTAAAGCGTCGATTTCTTTGGCCATAGCTTCCCTCCAATTAGGATCAGTTACTGCTTGATGAAAATATCTAGGCCCCACAGTTTTAGTAATAACAGTAAGATAGCTCTTATGCGCATTAGAAAATTGTCACAAGTAACATAATGAGTTAAGGGATAAGGCTTACCTGAGGAGACCGTTTGGAATGAGTCAGTTGAAGAGGGGTTAGAAGAGCTTGCAGAGTAACACACATAGTCTTCTAAATGACTGGGCCTTTTCTTTTCTCGACAACCGCAGCCCATCTCTTGGTCTTCTAGACGGTCCTCACTCCCCCTGTCTGCAGGCGGTAGAACCAGGTCTGTTAGGCCGTGTGAGACATCCTGGTCCAGGTTAGGCTGCGGTCCACCGTGCCTGTCCATGCGCGCCTGTCCATGGGGGATTGCTGGGCCGGTCTCACCTTGTCTCGGTAGAGGCCCATCGTCAGCAGACGATCCATCACCAGATGTTGCAGTGTCTGGTGATGGTGCACTGGGCCCATCATGATCACTGGGTCACTTACCAGGCCAGCCTTCATTGTATTTTGGTCCCCCACTCCCCAGAATATCATCACTAAATTGCCAGGCCCCCGTGGATGTCATGTTGGAATAAAGAGGGAATTTGTCCTCATGAAAGATGACGTCCCGGCTAATGAAGATGTCACCGGTTTCCGCATCATACACCTTCCATCCCTTCTTGGCAAAGGGATACCCTACGAAGATGCATTGCCGACTTCGAGAATCAAATTTATCTTGGGTCTTCTGATTGTAATGAGCATAACATAGGCATCCAAACACTTTGATATGATCATAGGATGGTGACTCTTTAAATAATATGTCATAGGGGGTTTTATTTTTAAGGATCAGTGTTGGAGTTCTATTTATGAGATAGGCTGCAATAAGAACACATTCCCCCCAGAACTCAATAGGTAAATTGGCTTGAAAACGTAAGGCCCTAGCAACATTCAATAAGTGACGATTTTTCCTTTCAACTCGACCATTTTGTTGGGGCGTGTTAGTACAACTAGTTTGGTGTATGATCCCTTGCTCACCATAAAATCTCTTCATGAGCTCAGAAGTAAATTCACTTCCGTTACCACTCCTTATCATTTTTACACTAACATTGAATTGAGTTTTGGTCATCATGCAAAAATTCATCACTAATCGAGATGCCTCACTTTTGTCCTTCATCAAATACACTCAAACGCCCCTACTTGCATCATCAATTATGGACAAAAAATAACGAGCACCACTAAAGGCTTCAACATGATACGCAACCCAAATGTCAAAGTGTATCAAATCAAAATAGTGCAAAGCTTTATTTTCACTATTAGGAAAAGGTAAGCGTGTTTGTTTAGCACGATAGCACACATCACACAAATCACTTATGCCACTAAGTGGTTTACCAAACATAATAGAAAGTTGCTTCATAACTTGATTGGAGGGATGCCCTAATCTGCAATGCTAAATGATGGAATCCTACCTAGCCAAGACCAAGTTCATGAAGAATCAAGTCCAACAAGTCCAAGAACAAGGTCTCAAATGAAGAAGATGGCTCACATTTTGCAAGAAGTCCAAACAGAACCATTTGGGCTAACCGGCCAGAAAATGCCCGGTTTTGTGCACTTGATTACTTAAGCTACATTGTGGCTTAAGTCTCATATTTTTGCATTTTTCGAATCCTCAAGATGTTAGCTTTCAATTTCAAGCATTTATTTCAAATCATGCACACAAGAGGATGGGAGATCAAGGCATTTTTCCAAACCGGCCAGATTGGGTCCAATTCTGCACGGTTAGATGTTTTTGTCTAATTACCCTACTTAGACAAGTCATAACCTTGATTTCTCTTTTGGAAGGGTTAGTACACACCCTAAGGTTTCCCCCCATAGCTTCAAATCCAAATCATGACCACTTTTGCTAAGGGAAAACCAAAGCTAAAAACCGGGTACATTCTGCCCGTGAACCCGGTTTAGAGGCAGCCGGCTATTTTACCTTCAACCGTGGGTTTACTCACTTCAAGCAGCTAGAGTGGCACACCATTCAAGGTTGGCACACACCCCAAGACCCTCTAGAGAAGTGTAGCCAATGGGAGAAGGGCTGCAAATCAGATTGTTCATTGGTTTCTATTGGCTAGCTGAAATGGGGTTGTCTCTTGCTTCTTATTGGACAGTCGAAAAGGGACATCACTTTACGGCTGAGCACATGCCAATTTGCTGCCTTTCTAGTGAATTTATCTTAAGTATAAGTTAATCAAGGTTGTAATGATCATTTGTCTTGCTTTCCTTAATGTAATGGATGTATTTTAGTTAGCCTAAGCAAGTTAGTAACCGGTTAAGCCATAACCGGGTGTGTTAGCTTAATCTAATACTTTTCCTCCCTAGGAAGGAAAAGTGATGAGCTTGCTTGCTTGCTGGTTTGTTTTGCTTAGTATGTAAGGCCATTTTTGGCCATTTGAAAGACAACTTCAGTTTTATTGAAGAGAAAACCGTGAGGGCATTTGAAGCTTTCTCTCAAATCTTACTTGCTTATCTTAGTTTAGGCCAAACCAAGTGGTGTTCAAGTGAGTCCTAACTTTGATTAAGTGGTGATTACTGTATCTTAATCAAACTTAGGGGCCCTAACCTTGGTTTTTGGTGATGATTCTGTATCCAAAAATCGAGCTAGCTCTATTCATTCACTCCATTTCAGTCACGACATCCTTAGAAATAAGGAGGTCCGAAGCTACACCATTGGTTTTTCTTGATTGTAAACTCCATTCCCTTGGGCTTTACATCATATTTGGTATTAGAGCTGAGTTTCTCCTTGCCCTGGTATTCAATCCATGCATCCAGATTGATTTCTTCCCCATTTGACAAACACAAACCCGATTCTATTCTTTGCTAAAACCGGCTGCACCATGAGTGCTAGTATGAGCTTAGAAGAAAAACTTGATACTGTTTTGAAGAGTAATCATGAGATTACTTCTTCTAATCAAGAGTTGAAGAGTTCTAATCAAGAACTAAGAGCACAAAACGAGTACCTACGCAAGCAATTAGGTACTTTTCTCAAGCAAAAGCAAAAGATGAATGAAGAACTGGCCTATTCTGGTCGAAGAGAACAAGAACACGTTTTTAGCCACACTCTTGATTCTTCTAGTGATGAAGAACCATGGAGGAGGCCACGGCTAGAACCAAGAACTCAAGCAAACTCTAATGATTTTAGAGTTGAAATCCCGGAGTATGAAGGCAAGCTAGACCCCGAAGACTTCTTGGATTGGCTACACATTGTGGAGAGGGTATTTGAGTACAAGGATATTCCTGAAGACAAGAAAGTCAAGTTGGTGGCCTTGAGACTACAGAAGTATGCTTCCTTGTGGTGGACTAATTTGTATGCTAAACGAGTTAGAGAAAGAAAGGCTAAAATCAGAACTTGGGAAAAGATGAAATCCAAGTTGAAAGCTAGATTTCTTCCACCTACATATGTGCAAGATTGTTATTCCCAACTTCATAATTTGAACCAAGGCAATCTGAGTGTTGAAGAGTATACTAGGGAGTTCGAAAAGCTTGTTATTAAGTGTGATCTTCAAGAACCCGAAGAGAAAACAATAGTTAGGTACTTAGGAGGACTTGATCCTAGGTATTCTAATGTTGTTGAATTGCAAGCTTATACTACTTTTGATGAGGTTTGCGTGCTAGCTCACAAAGTTGAATAACAAAAAAAAGCTAGACAAGCCTTTAAACCTTCAAATCAGAAACCACCAAACTGGAACCAACCCTTTAACAAGGGGAGTTCACAACCGGTTTCTAAGCCACAAAATCCCTTCCTATTCAATCCACAAAGAACCCAAGCACCTCAAAAGGCCCCAGCACCCCCTATTCGACCTAACCCCAATCCTATGAGTACTAGAAGGTGTTTCAAGTGCCAAGGATTAGGCCATATTGCCTTGGAGTGCCCAAACCGCAAGTTCATTACCTTGGCCGAATGGAGGTCCGTGGATGAACAAGAAAAGGAGGATGAATTTGAAGGTGAACTTGAAGAAAACCATGAGGATAGTCAAGAGGAAGTTGAAGAGGAAGCTAATGAGGGTGAGATGCTAGTTTTGAGAAGCTTGAACGGCCAAAAGAACGCAAAGGATGAACAAAGGGAAAACATTTTTCATACTAGATGCACGGTTCAAGGCAAGGTTTGTTATTTGATTATTGATGGTGGGAGTTGTGCTAATGTGGTTTCTCTTAGCATGATTGAGAAACTAGGCTTGCAAGCTACGTCCCATCCCCATCCATACAACATACAATGGCTAAATCAAAGTCAACTCACGGTGCCTCATTTCTTTAACCATTGGTAAGAATTATCAAGACCAACTTTGGTGTGATGTTATACCCATGGATGCTTGTCATGTATTGTTGGGTAGACCGTGGATGTATGACTGAAAGGTAATGCATGATGGTTTCTTGAATACATACTCCTTGTCTAAGGGAGGAAAGAAGATTACCCTTAAGCCATTATCACCATCCGAACTCCACAAAAACAAACCTACAAAAGTCCATGAACATTTTGGTTGCTTACTTACCTTTAGTGAAACTCTCTTAAAAGCTTCTAATCATGAATTGAGTGGATCTTAACCCTACAAGATGAACCAGATTCCCCTATGCCCGCTCACCCCTTTGCCAAAACACTCATCCAAACATTCTGTCACCTATTGCCAGAAGAGATCCCCTTGGGTTTACCCCCAAAAAGGGATATCTAACACCACATTGATCTCATTCTTGGTTCCATTCTTCCAAATAAACTAGCTTACAAAATGAACCCAAAGGAAACTATGGAGGTTCAAAGGCAAGTGGAGGAATTGATGTCTAAAGGGCTTGTACGTGAGTCTCTAAGTCCATGTGCCGTACCTGCCTTGTTGGTTCCTAAGAAGGATGGTAGTCAACAAATGTGTGTGGACAGTAGGGCCATAAACAAAATCATAATCAAGTATAGGTATCCTATACCTAGGCTTGAAGACATGCTAGATGAATTACATGGCTCTAAAATATTTTCAAAGATTGATCTATGACGTGGCTACTACCAGATTCGAATAAGAGAGGGAGATGAATGGAAGACTGTATTCAAGACCAAAGGAGGTTTATATGAGTGGTTGGTTATGCCATTCGGTCTTTCAAATGCTCCTAGTACGTTTATGAGATTAATGAATCAAGTGTTAAAGCCTTACATTGGTAAGTTCGTGGTGGTCTACTTTGATGATATTCTAATCTATTCCAAGGACGAGCAAACACATCAAGATCATCTCAATCAGATTATGCATGTTCTTGAACGAGAGCAATTGTATGGTAATCTTAAGAAGTGTACCTTCTTCACTCATGAAGTTACATTGTTAGGATATATTGTCTCTGAAAATGGAATCAAGGTAGATGAAGGGAAGATAGAGGCTATTCGGACTTGGCCTCAACCATAAAGCATATATGATGTTCGAAGCTTCCATGACTTAGCTTCTTTTTACAGGAGGTTTATTAGAAGTTTCAGCACCATCATGTCCCCTATGACCGAAGTGCTTAAAGGAGCATCATTTCAATGGAATCCTAAAGCACAATATGCCTTTGAAGAAGTGAAGAAAAAGCTTACTCAAGCACCGGTTCTTGCATTGCCGTGTTTTGAGATGGTTTTTGAGGTTGAATGTGATACATCAGGAGTAGGAATTGGTGGAGTTTTAACTCAAGAAGGAAAACCATTGGTCTTCTTTAGTGAAAAACTATGTGACTCAAGAAGAAAATACTACACATATGACAAGGAATTCTATGCTATTATTCGTTGTTTAGAGCATTGGAGCCATTACTTGGTGGCTAGTGAGTTTATACTTCATTCTGATCATGAGGCATTGAAGTACATTCAAGGCCAACACAAGCTTAACTCACGCCATGCTAAATGGGTCGAGTTCCTTCAATCATTCCACTTCACCATCAAGCACAAATCAGGAAAGTTAAATCAAGGTGTGGATGCATTGTCAAGGAGACATCTCCTTTTATTTCAACTAGATGCTCTTATTCTTGGCTTTAAGCATCTCAAGAGTTTATATGCTGAAGATGAAGACCTTGGGAGTTTGTATGCTGCATGTTCGAACCACCCCAAGGGAGATTTTCTAGTCCAAGATGGTTATCTATTCAAGGGAATGCGATTGTGTATTCCTAAGTGTAGCACACGTGAGCTCCTAGTTAGGGAAGTTCATGGAGGTTTCTTTGCAGGTCATTTTGGAGAATCCAAGACCCTTACCATGTTAAGGGAACATTATTATTGGCAAGGAATGGAGAAGGATGTTCAAGACATCCTTAGAAGATGTGGAACGTGCCAAGCTGCTAAGAGTCATACCCTACCTCACGGCTTGTACACCCCATTGCCCGTACCAACCTTACCATGGGTGGACGTGAGTATGAACTTCATTTTGGGACTACCTAAGACTCAAAGGGGTAAGGATTCTATATTTGTGGTGGTAGACAGGTTTTCAAAGATGGCACACTTCATTCCTTACAATAGAACCAATGATGCTACATACATTGCCGAGCTCTATTTCAAAGAAGTGACAAGATTGCATGGTATTCCTAAATCAATTGTTTCAGATAGGGATACAAAGTTGCTAAGTCATTTTTGGATTACTCTTTGGAAGAAACTTGATACTAAGTTGTTATTCAGTACCACTTGTCACCCCCAAACTGATGGCCAAATTGAGGTAACTAATCGAACCTTAGGCACTCTTCTAAGGGCTTTGATCAAACCTCATGCTAAGGCTTGGGATTTACTCTTACCCCATGCTGAGTTTGCATACAACAAGGCTCCTAGCAAAGCTACTGGTCTTTCACCATTTAAGGTGGTGTATGGGATTGATCCTTTGAGTCCCAATGATCTTACCCCACGGCCTTAAGACCAAAAGCCACATGTTGATGCAACAACAAGAGTAAAAGAAATTCAAAAGCTCCATGAGTTGGTAAAGGCACGAATTGAGAAGACTAATGCAACCTATGAAGCACAAGCCAACAAGCATAGTAGAAAGATTGTTTTTCAACTAGGAGACTTAGTTTGGATTCATTTGAGGAAGGAACGATTTCCTTCTCAAAGGAAGAATAAGCTTATGCCACGAGCTAAAGGTCCATTTGAAGTTCTTGAAAGGATCAATGACAATGCTTATAAGGTTGATCTACCTGGTGATTATGAAGTTTCTGCCACTTGCAATGTGGCTGATTTGAGCCCATTCTATCCGGATGCTTCCCCACCAGATTTGAGGATCAAATCTTTTCAACAAGGGGAGGATGATGGAATCCTACATATCCAAGACCAAGTTCATGAAGAATCAAGTCCAACACGTCCAAGAACAAGGTACCAAGTGAATAAGATGGCTCACATTTTGCAAGAAGTCCAAACAGAAACATTTGGGCTAACCGGCCAGAAAATGCCCGGTTTTGTGCACTTGATTACTTAAGTCTCATATTTTTGTATTTTTGGAATCCTCAAGATGTTAGCTTTCAATTTCAAGCATTGATTTCAAATCATGCACACAAGAGGATGGGAGATCAAGGCATTTTTCC
>JACYFF010002017.1:61138116-61149926 GCA_017589665.1 Selenicereus undatus
TGCTTTTGAATCTGTTTCTAAAACTGTTTCCCCTCTTGCTCTTGAACTGAAACCCCTTCCTGATTCTCTTAAGTATGCATTTCTAGGCCCCAATGAATCTTTGCCTGTCATTATTGCTTCTGACCTTGATGGGGACCAAGAGACTGACTTGATTGCCCTACTTAGAGAGAACAAGGAAGCTTTGGGTTGGACCTTGGGAGATATTAAGGGCATTAGTCCTTCCATTGTGCAACATAGGATTCATCTAGAGGACAATGCTAAACCCTACCATGACCGTCAAAGGCGTTTGAACCCTACTCTTCAGGAAGTAGTTAGGAATGAAGTGCTGAAGTGGTTAGACCATGGGATTATCTATCCCATTTCTGATAGTGAGTGGGTTAGCCCCGTTCAAGTTGTTCCTAAGAAGACCGGGATCACCGTGATTAGGAATGACAAGAATGAGTTAGTCCCTACTCGAGTACAATCTGAGTGGCATGTTTGCATAGATTATAGAAAATTAAATGCTGCCACTAGGAAAGACCACTTTCCCCTTCCTTTCTTGGACCAGATGTTAGAGAGGTTGGCTGGACATTCCTTCTATTGCTTTTTAGATGGATACTCTGGCTATACCCAGATCTCTATTGCTCCCGAGGATCAGGAGAAGACTACTTTTACCTGTCCCTTTGGAACTTATGCCTTTAGACGTATGCCTTTTGGACTATGCAATGCCCCTGCTACTTTTCAGCGTTGCATGATTTCCATTTTCTCAGATTTAGTTGAGCTTTGCATGGAAATTTTCATGGATGACTTCTCTGTGTTTGGGTCTTCCTTTGATGATTGTTTGTCTAATATGAGAAAAGTGTTGGAAAGGTGTAGGGAGAAAAATTTGACTCTGAATTGGGAGAAGTGCCATTTTATGGTTAGGAAGGGAATAGTCTTAGGCCATATTATTTCTAAAGATGAAATTGAGGTTGATAAGGCTAAGACTGATTTGATTGTTAATCTTCCCCCTCCCACCTGTGTGAAAGAAGTAAGGTCTTTTCTTGGACATGCTGGCTTCTATCGTCGGTTCATTAAAGACTTTAGTAAAATTGCAAAGCCCTTGTCCACCTTGTTAGCTAAAGATATGCCTTTTCATTTTTCTGATGACGGTCTTGAGGCATTTTCTAAGCTTCAGAAGGCCTTAACTTCTGCTCCTGTTCTTCATCCTCCCATCTGGGGAGAATCATTTGAATTGATGTGTGATGCTTCTGATTATGCTGTTGGGGTAGTTTTAGGGCAACGTGTTGATAAGAAACCCCATGTGATTTATTATGCTAGTCACACTTTGAATGATGCCCAGCTGAATTACACTGTGACTGAGAAAGAATTTTTGGCTGTGATTTCTGGGTTTGAGAAGTTTAGACCATATCTGATTGGTTCTCATGTGATTGTCTATACTGATCACTCCGCTCTTAAGCATCTTCTTTCTAAGAAGGATGCTAAGCCTAGACTTGTTAGATGGACATTGTTGTTACAAGAGTTTGACTGTGAGATTAGAGATAAGAAAGGTTCCGAAAACCTTGTAGCTGATCATTTGTCTAGGATTCTTTATGATAGAGAGAGTGAGTCCACTGTTTCTGAGTGTTTCCCTGATGAGCAGTTATATGCCGTCCGCTCTGATCCGTGGTATGCTGATATTGTGAACTACCTAGTTGCTGGTAGGATCCCTGAGAATTGGACCAAGAATGATAGGGATAGGTTCTTTCACCTTGTGAAGTTCTTTGTTTGGGATGATCCTTATTTGTTTAAGTATTGTTCCGACCAATTGTTTAGGAGGTGTATTCCCGACCATGAGGTAAGAAGTATCCTTTCTTTCTGTCATGATCAAGCATGTGGGGGGCATTTTAGTGGTAGGAAGACTGCAGCCAAAGTTCCTCAATGTGGTTTCTACTGGCCTACTCTATTTAGGGATGCTATTGAGTACTGTAAGAGTTGCCCTAGGTGCCAGCAGTTGGGTAAGATAAGCAGGCGGGATGTGATGCCACTGAACCCCATCATTGTGGTGGAGCTTTTTGATGTGTGGGGTATAGACTTTATGGGACCATTTCCATCATCTTTTGGGAATGAGTATATTTTGCTAGCTGTGGACTATGTGTCTAAATGGGTTGAAGCCATCCCTTCTAGGACTAATGATGCTAAAGTTGTTGTAAAATTCTTGAGGGAGAACATCTTTGCTAGATTTGGCATGCCCCGTGCTATTATTAGTGATCAGGACACCCATTTCAATAATAGATCCTTTGATGCCTTACTGAAGAGGTATTCAATTGTCCATCGGCTTGCTACCCCTTATCATCCCCAAACCAGTGGTCAGGTTGAGGTGTCTAATCAACAGATTAAGCAAATTCTTGAAAAGACAGTGAGCCGGAATAGAAAGGATTGGGCTGACAAACTCGTAGATGCACTTTGGGCTTATAGGACAGCTTTTAAAACTCCCTTGGGTATGTCACCTTATAGGGTTGTTTATGGTAAGCCTTGTCATCTTCCTGTGGAACTAGAGCATAGAGCTTGGTGGGCCATTAAGAAACTGAACTATGACTTGACTGAGGCTGGTGAGGAGCATAGACTGCAACTGAATGAGCTTGATGAGATTAGAGCTGAGGCTTATGAGAGTGCTCGTTCTTATAAAGAAAGGGCTAAGTTGTTTCATGATAGGCGTATCCTTCGGAAAGAGTTTGCCCCAGGCATGAAAGTGCTCTTGTATGACTCTAGGCTCCATTTGTTTCCAGGGAAGTTACGGTCCCGATGGACAGGTCCTTACATTGTCTCACGTATTTTTCCCTATGGTGCAGTTGAGATTCGGGACTCTGACAGTGGTGCTACTTTTAAGGTGAATGGCAAACGATTGAAGCAATTTCTAGAGTTGCCTAGCAAGGAAGATGTGGAGTGTCTAATGCTCCGTGAGCTGAGTCCTGTTCAATGATGTGTTGAGATGATAGCTCGGGTGTACCTAGCACCCGACCTGGTTTGCTAAGAATTTCTTTTCATCCCTTCTCTCTTTTATCCTTTTCTCTTTTCCCCTCTTTCTTTTCTTTTGTATATATGTTGGTTCTTTTTGTCTTTATTTTGTATATATCTTAACTATTTAGTTTTGCGTCGTGTCTTTGTGAGTAATGATTGTCTTTGTTTTGTTTTTCAGTTTTATTTTGTGGTTTTATGTTTCTTCCTACTCCCAATGCGGACATTGTGAGATTTAGGTGTGGGGGTGGGCAAAAAAATTAAACAAAAAAAAAAGAGAAAAAAAAAGAAGAAAAAAAAACAAAAAAAACCATAAAGATTAAAAAGATTTTTGTTTTGGTTTTGGGGGAGCTTAGTACTATTCTGATCCACTTAACTTCCCTGTACTTTGATAGATAGCCTGTATATACGCATGATGTGCATGTTGGGTCTCTGTCCTTGATGTGGCATTTTTGCTTCTAATTCTAATCCCATTTGTTCATTATCGTTGTGTGATCTAATCCCTATTCATTTCATCCTCATTGTCCAAAGGGTTTAGTTTTCATTATCGACTCTCCCACTTGTGTTTGAAAAAAAAAAAAAAAAACAAGACCGGAAAAAAAAGAAGAAAGAAAGAAAAGGAAATGAAATAAAATTTGGAATGACAACGCAACCCTTTGAGGCATGCGCTACTGGGTGTTACCCTTTGAGGCAATATTGCTACTGGGAAAGCTTGCTTCCACTGTTAATGACTCAATCATATAATTTGTGTTTCCCAAGTGGGATTGAGTTTGATTTTGGAAACATAAACCTTAGGATGATGAGACACATGCACACGCGCGCATAGGGAAGGATTCAAAGCTTTTGTGTTTACTAAATGGGATGAAAAATTAGTGCTTTAATGTCATTCATGGGGTATGGTGCCTTAATGTGTACATTATGTTTATATGTCGATCACTCTCTTTGTTACATGGGCGGTTTAGTTGATTGGAATGTGTATATATCTTTTCCCAGTTTTGTACATAGTATATTTGTGGGTTTCTCTTTTCTTTTTCTAGGCTTTCTAGTTTTGTTTTACTCGAGGACGAACAAAACTTAGGTGTGGGGGTATTTGTTGAACCTGCAATTTTGACATTTTAATACTTTTTATTACCTAATATTTGCTCGAAATAAATTATTAATTTGCGATTTTAATATTATTTTTTATTTATTTTGTAGGGATTGAAAAATTGAAAGAAATGAATAAAATGCATTGGAGCTTGGATCAGGAGAATGGAAAAGAGTGAAACAGGCCCAGCATAACCGAGGCCCAACCTTTCTCCCTCTCTCTCAGCCCAGTAGCTTCCTCACTTAAGTGAGGCATGCTTTGCACATGACCTCCTCACCCATTTCTTCTTCTTCTTCTTCCCTGTTCTAACCCAGAACCCGAACAGTCCCCCCCCTCCTTCGACGCCATTCCTTTCATCTCCTCACCATAACCGTCCTCACTCTCTCTCTCTTTCTCTTCACCATCAATTTCCATCATTATCACCATCATAAATCGAACGGTTACAAGGCGTCAATGAAGGCAATTAATTGGGAGATGTGATCGGCGTTCGAAGGATGGAAGAAGATGTTCAGGGGCCATTAAAGGGGACCGGAGAAAAGTAGAGCGAAGAGAGATTAGTAGCAGCAAGTAGTTGTCAATTTTCGTTTTTTTTTCTCCTTTTCAGATTAAGTTTTCGTTTCTTAGCTTTGGTTTGGGCCATTGAATTCAACCGAAAATTGTAGTTTCGAATCTGAAATTGTTAAGAGCAAATTTTAACTGTTCAATTCCTTTCCCCAATTTCGATTTTGGATGCCCGGCCTCAGCTTCGTCGATGCATTAGCTTGCTCTGTTCTACCGTAGCCCCTGTTTAATTTGCTCACTTCTTCTGTTTCCTCCTTTGTGTCGATTCAGCAAAGGAGAAGAAGATTTCAAAGTTAAATTACTGCAAGGTATTGCTCACGTGATTCACTTTCAGTTTGTATTTTCAAATTACCTTTTGTTACTCTCAAATCTCTTACAGTTTTTCAATCATTTTAGTTTGTAAATTTACTAAATCAAATATGATAATTTTCAGGTTAGTCGATTTTAATTTTCAGTTTCAATTAGGTTAGAATTTTTAATAATCAAATTTCCTCCATCCCTGAGGACGATACTCGTAAAACGTACAACGAAACCGTACGCTTACGGATTTAACTGACAAGTTTTTGGCGCCGTTGTCGGGGATGAGTTTGTGAAATTTGGTTACATCGAGTCGTAGTTTAATTATTAGCGTTGTTAGAGTCGTTTTCGTTTTTAGTTTTAGTTGCGTCGTAATTTTTGTTTTACTAGTTTAGTTTAGTTCTATTTTTGAATTTAGTTTATAATTTTGATTTTGAGTTTTGTTTTTGGTTAAGATGAGTTTATTTCCAATTTTTAGATGTTGTTTATTGCTGAAAAAAAAAACAATTCTAATCAGTTTGGTTTATGTGCAGTGAAAAACAAACAAAAAAAAAATTCAAGGTTGAACTGATCCGGAAATATTGACAGTGCAGATTTTTCACCAACTTTCAGATTCTGTTTTGAATTTTCTGGGACTGTTCTGGTGTGATTTCTGCCATTTTGATATTTTTCCTAGATTCAGCATGATTTTTAGAGTGTGTGTGAATTTTTCTGGAATTTTTGGAGCTGTTTATATTTTTCTGTGAGTTTTAGAATTAATATTCTGTTTGCATTTTTCTGCACTATTTAGGGACAGAAAAAAATTAGGAAAAATTATATTCATGTCCTTTGTGATTGCGTGGACTTTTCTGTATATTTGGTTCTGATTTTAGGAGTTTTATTTTCTGTTTTAATTTTATTCTTAGTTTTAGGGTGTTTAGGTGTAGTTTTATTTCTTATTTTCTTTTAGTGTCTTTGTGTTTGTGTTTTTGTTTTTAGTTTTATTCATTTTCTGTTTTAATAGTGTTTTTAGTTTTAATTATTCATTTTGTTGATTTGTGATTTTTAAACACACACAAAAAAAAAAAAACAGAACTTTGGGGTGAGGGTGTTGGATTTATATGACTGGTTGGGTTAGAAATCCTGAAACTCATAGACTTGTTAGAAGTGAACCCGACCTTGACTTAGAACCCGAACCAGAACCCAAGCTAGAAGACATGGTACAAGAAAGACCTTTGAGTGATATCTTCTATCCTCCTAGGACTGCTTTACCATCTTGCTTCACTATACCTGACCTTGGACCCAATGTAACCTTCGAATTAAGACCTCACTTTACTCAGATGCTCCCTAAATTCACTGGTTTAGAGGATGTTTATTTGTTTTTGAGGGAATTCGAAGAAGTTTGTTCTATGATGCATTTTCCTAATATTCCCATTGATGTTGTGCGTATGAAATTAATTCCTTTTGCGTTGAAAGATTCTGCTAAACGTTGGATGTATGGCTTGGCTGCTAATTCTGTTACTTCTTGGAATGATTTTGTGAAATTGTTCTTGAGAAAATATTTTCCTAATGCCAAGACTGTTAAGCTAAGGAATGAGATTAATCAATTTGTGCAACTAGATAGGGAATCATTTTGGAAATATTTTGATAGGTTCAAGAATTTGTTGTCTCAGTGTCCCCATCATGGTTTAGACCAGGCACGTTTGTGCCAAATTATTTATGAAGGACTGGACCAACAAACTAGAACCATGGTAGAGTCTATGTGTCAGGGTGGTTTTGTTTCTAAGAGCGCCACGGACGCTTGAGAATTTTTAGAGGACTTAGCTGAGAAAACTATGCAGTGGGAAACCGCTCGGGATGACAGCTTAAGTTCTAGGATTGCTAGGGGTGGGTTACATTCTGTCTCTGATATGAGTCACTTAGAGTCTAAGATTGCTACTCTAGAAAACATGTTGAAAGGATTGACTCCACAGACGACCCAGACTTCTTCAGTATCTTGCTCTCATTGTCAGGCCCTAGATCATTCATTGAGTGCTTGTCCCTACTTTGCTCACCAGTTAGCAACTGGGTAAGAGCAAGCAAGTATGGCCTTCCAAAGACCTAAGAATGACCCTTTCTCTCCTTTTTACAATCCAGGGTGGAGAAATCACCCTAACTTCTCTTGGAGTAATGGACCAAATGCTGCGATTCCTAACTCCCAGCCCGTCTCTCATCCTTCTAGCCCTTTTCAGAGACCAGTTTTTCAAGGTGTACCTAATGCACCTAGACCTCCACCTCATGTGGCTCAAGTTCAACCTCCTCCTGGTTACAGTGATATTGATAAAATGGAGAGGAGAATTAATAATAATGTGGAGAGAATGATTAATGCTAATATGGAGCGAATGATGAGAATGATGACTGAACAGTTTTCTCAATTAGCATCATCTTCTAGGGAGCCAGGTACTTTTCCAAGTCAGCCTGAGGTGAACCCTAAGGGTCACTCTTCTTCTTCTGGTAACTCTAATGAGCCTGTGAGGAAAGTGAATGCAGTGATATCTCTCCGTTCTGGTCGAGAGATTGACAACCAGGTTAGAAATCCTAATGAGCCCTGCAGGTATCCTCACCAATTCTTTGAGAGATCTTCTTCATCTTCTTCGCCTCCAGAGGCTGGATCATCCAGTAATCCAGGGGATGCTACTGATGGTGTCCCCAATGATTCTGATTCTCACCCTCTTATTGAGTCACTGTCTGAGGAAGAGGAGCTTAAAAAGAAAGACTCCTCTGAGTCTGTTGACCCTTCTCCTTCTAAGGGTCCTTCTTCTCCTGAGAAAGTCCATATGCCCTTGCCTCCTTTTCCCCATAGGCTTAAGAAAAAGGATCAAGCTCATGTTGAGAAGATGAGAGAGACTTTCTCTCAAGTCAAGATCAACATTCCCTTACTCGATGCTATTCAGCAGATGCCTCCATATGCTAGGTTTTTAAAGGATCTATGCACAACCAAGAGAGCTACCAATGTCCCTAGGAAGGCTTTCTTAGCCTCTGGTGCTAGTTCTATTTTATCTCATCAGATCCCGGTGAAGTATAAGGATCCCGGTTGCCCTACTATTTCTATAGTTATAGGGGACCAGCTTATTCATAGAGCATTACTTGATTTAGGGGCCAGTGTCAACTTGATTCCCTTCACTGAGTATGAGAGGCTAGGGTTAGGTGAGCTAAAACCTACCAAGATGGTTCTTCAATTAGCTGACAGGTCGACCAGATTGCCTAGGGGGATAGTTGAGGATGTGCTGATTCGAGTGGGTAAATTCATTTACCCTGTGGACTTTGTTGTGATTGAGACTGAGATAGTGTCTAACCTAGCTAGTCAAGTCCCTGTGATTTTAGGGCGTCCTTTCTTGGCCACTGCCAATGCCCTCATTAATTGCAGAAATGGTATGATGAGACTGTCTTTTGGTAACATGACCATAGAGCTTAATATTTTTAATCTGCAAAGACAGCCTTCTGGTTTTGATGATATGGAGTTCTCTACTCTTCAATGGGTAGATGATTCTATTCTTGATGATGCTTGTGATGAAGTGTTTGCTATTGAGTATGAGTCCTTTCTTATGGATGCTGAGCCTGAATATGATGCTTTTGAATTTGATGACTTGTGCTCTACTGCTGATTGTTTGCTCACTGTTGCTTTTGAATCTGTTTCTAAAACTGTTTCCCCTCTTGCTCTTGAACTGAAACCCCTTCCTGATTCTCTTAAGTATGCATTTCTAGGCCCCAATGAATCTTTGCCTGTCATTATTGCTTCTGACCTTGATGGGGACCAAGAGACTGACTTGATTGCCCTACTTAGAGAGAACAAGGAAGCTTTGGGTTGGACCTTGGGAGATATTAAGGGCATTAGTCCTTCCATTGTGCAACATAGGATTCATCTAGAGGACAATGCTAAACCCTACCATGACCGTCAAAGGCGTTTGAACCCTACTCTTCAGGAAGTAGTTAGGAATGAAGTGCTGAAGTGGTTAGACCATGGGATTATCTATCCCATTTCTGATAGTGAGTGGGTTAGCCCCGTTCAAGTTGTTCCTAAGAAGACCGGGATCACCGTGATTAGGAATGACAAGAATGAGTTAGTCCCTACTCGAGTACAATCTGAGTGGCATGTTTGCATAGATTATAGAAAATTAAATGCTGCCACTAGGAAAGACCACTTTCCCCTTCCTTTCTTGGACCAGATGTTAGAGAGGTTGGCTGGACATTCCTTCTATTGCTTTTTAGATGGATACTCTGGCTATACCCAGATCTCTATTGCTCCCGAGGATCAGGAGAAGACTACTTTTACCTGTCCCTTTGGAACTTATGCCTTTAGACGTATGCCTTTTGGACTATGCAATGCCCCTGCTACTTTTCAGCGTTGCATGATTTCCATTTTCTCAGATTTAGTTGAGCTTTGCATGGAAATTTTCATGGATGACTTCTCTGTGTTTGGGTCTTCCTTTGATGATTGTTTGTCTAATATGAGAAAAGTGTTGGAAAGGTGTAGGGAGAAAAATTTGACTCTGAATTGGGAGAAGTGCCATTTTATGGTTAGGAAGGGAATAGTCTTAGGCCATATTATTTCTAAAGATGAAATTGAGGTTGATAAGGCTAAGACTGATTTGATTGTTAATCTTCCCCCTCCCACCTGTGTGAAAGAAGTAAGGTCTTTTCTTGGACATGCTGGCTTCTATCGTCGGTTCATTAAAGACTTTAGTAAAATTGCAAAGCCCTTGTCCACCTTGTTAGCTAAAGATATGCCTTTTCATTTTTCTGATGACGGTCTTGAGGCATTTTCTAAGCTTCAGAAGGCCTTAACTTCTGCTCCTGTTCTTCATCCTCCCATCTGGGGAGAATCATTTGAATTGATGTGTGATGCTTCTGATTATGCTGTTGGGGTAGTTTTAGGGCAACGTGTTGATAAGAAACCCCATGTGATTTATTATGCTAGTCACACTTTGAATGATGCCCAGCTGAATTACACTGTGACTGAGAAAGAATTTTTGGCTGTGATTTCTGGGTTTGAGAAGTTTAGACCATATCTGATTGGTTCTCATGTGATTGTCTATACTGATCACTCCGCTCTTAAGCATCTTCTTTCTAAGAAGGATGCTAAGCCTAGACTTGTTAGATGGACATTGTTGTTACAAGAGTTTGACTGTGAGATTAGAGATAAGAAAGGTTCCGAAAACCTTGTAGCTGATCATTTGTCTAGGATTCTTTATGATAGAGAGAGTGAGTCCACTGTTTCTGAGTGTTTCCCTGATGAGCAGTTATATGCCGTCCGCTCTGATCCGTGGTATGCTGATATTGTGAACTACCTAGTTGCTGGTAGGATCCCTGAGAATTGGACCAAGAATGATAGGGATAGGTTCTTTCACCTTGTGAAGTTCTTTGTTTGGGATGATCCTTATTTGTTTAAGTATTGTTCCGACCAATTGTTTAGGAGGTGTATTCCCGACCATGAGGTAAGAAGTATCCTTTCTTTCTGTCATGATCAAGCATGTGGGGGGCATTTTAGTGGTAGGAAGACTGCAGCCAAAGTTCCTCAATGTGGTTTCTACTGGCCTACTCTATTTAGGGATGCTATTGAGTACTGTAAGAGTTGCCCTAGGTGCCAGCAGTTGGGTAAGATAAGCAGGCGGGATGTGATGCCACTGAACCCCATCATTGTGGTGGAGCTTTTTGATGTGTGGGGTATAGACTTTATGGGACCATTTCCATCATCTTTTGGGAATGAGTATATTTTGCTAGCTGTGGACTATGTGTCTAAATGGGTTGAAGCCATCCCTTCTAGGACTAATGATGCTAAAGTTGTTGTAAAATTCTTGAGGGAGAACATCTTTGCTAGATTTGGCATGCCCCGTGCTATTATTAGTGATCAGGACACCCATTTCAATAATAGATCCTTTGATGCCTTACTGAAGAGGTATTCAATTGTCCATCGGCTTGCTACCCCTTATCATCCCCAAACCAGTGGTCAGGTTGAGGTGTCTAATCAACAGATTAAGCAAATTCTTGAAAAGACAGTGAGCCGGAATAGAAAGGATTGGGCTGACAAACTCGTAGATGCACTTTGGGCTTATAGGACAGCTTTTAAAACTCCCTTGGGTATGTCACCTTATAGGGTTGTTTATGGTAAGCCTTGTCATCTTCCTGTGGAACTAGAGCATAGAGCTTGGTGGGCCATTAAGAAACTGAACTATGACTTGACTGAGGCTGGTGAGGAGCATAGACTGCAACTGAATGAGCTTGATGAGATTAGAGCTGAGGCTTATGAGAGTGCTCGTTCTTATAAAGAAAGGGCTAAGTTGTTTCATGATAGGCGTATCCTTCGGAAAGAGTTTGCCCCAGGCATGAAAGTGCTCTTGTATGACTCTAGGCTCCATTTGTTTCCAGGGAAGTTACGGTCCCGATGGACAGGTCCTTACATTGTCTCACGTATTTTTCCCTATGGTGCAGTTGAGATTCGGGACTCTGACAGTGGTGCTACTTTTAAGGTGAATGGCAAACGATTGAAGCAATTTCTAGAGTTGCCTAGCAAGGAAGATGTGGAGTGTCTAATGCTCCGTGAGCTGAGTCCTGTTCAATGATGTGTTGAGATGATAGCTCGGGTGTACCTAGCACCCGACCTGGTTTGCTAAGAATTTCTTTTCATCCCTTCTCTCTTTTATCCTTTTCTCTTTTCCCCTCTTTCTTTTCTTTTGTATATATGTTGGTTCTTTTTGTCTTTATTTTGTATATATCTTAACTATTTAGTTTTGCGTCGTGTCTTTGTGAGTAATGATTGTCTTTGTTTTGTTTTTCAGTTTTATTTTGTGGTTTTATGTTTCTTCCTACTCCCAATGCGGACATTGTGAGATTTAGGTGTGGGGGTGGGCAAAAAAATTAAACAAAAAAAAAA
>JACYFF010002017.1:61153562-61170616 GCA_017589665.1 Selenicereus undatus
CGGTGGCCAAGGCAAGTTTATGATTGGTCTCCATAGGAAATGCAACCAGTTTGCTTCCAAGCATGCCACATTCATCCACGATTTTTAAGGCATACTTCCGTTGACACAGGAATATCCCCTTGGGACTGCGAGCAACTTCAAGACCCAAAAAATATTTCAAGACACCTAAATCCTTTATATGGAAGCATTGACTGAGACATTCCTTGAATTGACTACAACTCGGAGAATCATTACTGGTGAGAACCAAATCATCAAAGCATACCAAAAGAGCCATGTACTTGCCGTTTTTATGATAGGTAAATAGCGAATAATTAGAATAGGACTGAACAAAGCCATGCTCAAGCAGTTTAGAAGACAGCTTGGAAAACCATTGGCGTGGAGCTTGACGCAACCCATAAAGAGACTTACGAAGTCTGCATACCTTGCGGGAATCGGAAGACCTGAAACCTGGTGGCATCTTCATAAAAACTTCTTCGTCAAGATCACCATGAAGGAATGTGTTGTGTACATCCATTTGATGCAATTCCTATCCTTTAGCGGTGGCATCCGAAAGAAAACAACACACACTTACCATTTTAGCTACTGGGGCAAAGGTTTCATGGTAACCAAACCTTCAACCTGCTCATCACCTCGTATCACAAGTCGAGCCTTATATCGCTCGATCGATCCATCTGAATTGTATTTCACTTTATACACCCATTTGCAATTGATGGATTTCTTGCCTGGCGGTAAGTCCTTAATCGTCCAAGTTTGGTTCAATTCTAAAGGGTCGATTTTTTTGGCCATAGCTTCTCTCCAATTAGGATCAGTTACTGCTTGATGAAAATATCTGGGCTCCACAATTTTAGTAATAGCAGCAAGATAGCCCTTATGCGCATTAGAAAAATTGTCACAAGTAACATAATGAGTTAAGGGATAAGGCTTACCTGAGGAGACTGGTTGGAATGAGTCAGTTGAAGAGGGGTTAGAAGAGCTTGCAGAGTAACACACATAGTCTTCTAAATGACTGGGCCTTTTCTTTTCTCGACACCCGCAGCCCATCTCTTGGTCTTCCAGACGGTCCTCACTCCCCCTGTCTGCAGGCGGTAGAACCGGGTCTGTTAGGCCGTGTGCGACATCCTGGCCCAGGTCAGGCTGCGGTCCACCGTGCCCGTCCATGCACGCCTGTCCAAGGGGGATTGTTAGGCTGGTCTCGCCTTGTCTCGGTAAAGGCCCATCGTCAGCAGACAATCCATCACCAAATGCTGCAGTGTCTGGTGATGGTGTACTGGGCCCATCATGACCACTGGGTCACTTACCAAGGCCAGCCTTCATTGTATTTTGGTCCCCCACTCCCCAGAATATCATCACTAAATTGTCGGGCCCTCATCGCTGTCATGTTGGAATAGAAAGGGAATTTGTCCTCATGAAAGATGACGTCTCGGCTAATAAAGATGTCACTGGTTTCTACGTCATACACCTTCCATCCCTTCTTAGCAAAGGGATACCCTATGAAGATGCATTACCGACTTCGAGAATCAAATTTATCTTTGGTCTTCTGATTGTAATGAGCATAACACAGGCATCCAAACACTTTGATATCATCAAGGGATGGTGAATCCTTAAATAATATGTCATAGGGGGTTTTATTTTTAAGGATCGGTGTTGGAGTTCTATTTATAAGATAGGCTGCAGTAAGAACACATTCCCCCCAGAACTCAATAGGTAAACTGGCTTGAAAACATAAGGCCCTAGCAACATTCAATAAGTGGCGATTTTTCTTTCAACTCGACCATTTTGTTGGGGCGTGTTAGTACAACTAGTTTGGTGTATGATCCCTTGCTCTCCATAAAATCTCTTCATGAGCCCAGAAGTAAATTCACTTCTGTTATCACTCCTTATCATTTTTACACTAGCATTGAATTGGGTTTTGGTCATCATGCAAAAATTCATCACTAATCGAGATGCCTCACTTTTTTCCTTCATCAAATACACCCAAACGCCCCTACTTGCATCATCAATTATGGACAAAAAATAACGAGCACCACAAAAGGCTTCAACATGATACGCACCCCAAATGTCACAATGTATTAAATCAAAATAGTGCAAAGCTTTATTTTCACTATTAGGAAAAGGTAAGTGTATTTCTTTAGCACGATAGCACACATCACACAAATCACTTATGCCACTAAGTGGTTTACCAAACATAATAGAAAGTTGCTTCATAACTTGATTGGAGGGATGCCCTAATCTGCAATGCCAAAGATCCATGTTTGTTACTTTATAAGCTCGTTCTTCAGGTAAAGACGTGTCTTTAAGTAGATACACCCCTCTTCGTTGCTTACCCAGTCCAATCGGGCTCCTCGTAGTATAGTCCTGTATCACACACAACTTTTTCGTAAATGTTACTGAGCAAAACAATTCCTCAATTAATTGCACAATAGAAATCAAACTACAATCCAAATCAGGAACAAAGAGCACGTCATGTAAAGTCAATTTTGGGCTAAATTGAACTAAGCCACGCTTGATGGCCATGATGTAGCCTCCATTAGGAAGGCGAATGGGTACGGGTCTCATGTCTTCCACATTGCTCAATTGGGCCAAATTACTAGTCATGTGGTATGACGCTCCACTATCCAAAATCCAATTATTCATACCTGAGAGCTTTTCGTATCCCGGTTTCGGAGTCTCGATGAGACTCATCAACTGATGTACCTGTTCTGCAGTCAGCCTAGGAATAATGGGTTGTGAACTGGGATGAGTGTCCTGACCGTCGACGCTAGGCTGTGTACTTGGGCCTGCAAAGTCGGTCCCTGAGATCGGTTTTCCCTCTACCTGAGCTGCAAACGCTGCCTCACGATCGCGACCTCTGCCTCCTGCACTGCGAGCTGCTCTTCCTCCTCGGCCTCTTCCACGTCCTCGGCCACCACCACGAGTACCCCAGTTCACCGGATAGCCGATGAGCTCGAAGCAGTTCGATTCTTCATGCCCAAGTTTGCCACAATGTTTGCACGAAGGTCGCTCTTATTGTTGTGCATTACGGCGCTGAACCATGGTGGCAAAAATAGCTTGCTCAGGTCGTGCTTCTCGTCGGTTCATCATTCGTTTGTGGGCTTCCTCTTGTTGTACCATGTTAAACATTCGATCCAAGGAAGGCAGTGGATCCATAGCCAGAATTTGACTCCTGACCGTTGAATATAGATCATCATCAAGCCCCATCAAAAATTGATGGGCTTTGTCGTCCGCTATCATCTTCATGAACTCCTCGGCAGCTTTACAAGTGCACTTTGGATATTTGACATAATTATCTAATTCATTCCAAAGCCCATAAGTTTTGAAAAGAAGTCAACGATATCCATATTACCTTGCTTTGATGATGCTATCTCTGCTTTGAGTTGATGAATACGAGGGGCATTCGGAACTTAATATCGTTCATGAATGCTCTCCCACATTATATGGGCCAAGTCAACGTATGCTACACTAGCGTGTAATTTTAGGTCTAGCACATTCAATATCCATGATATTACCATGGAATTTACCATCTTCCACGCATTCAATTCGGCTGAAAATTCCTCCTTTTCCACCGTGGGCCTTTGAATGCTTCCATCGATGAAACCCAATTTATTTTTAGACTTTAGGGTGGTTTTGACGGCTTTTTCCCACAAATCATAATTTTTGCCATCAAATTTAATAGTGGTTATAATTGCCCCGGGTCCATCGGATGGGTGAAGATAATAGGGAGATTGATTTGTGATTATGAAGTCTTTTGGTGTCTCGTCCTTCCCCATAGATAACAATAGGAACTTGGCTCAGGGTTGTGTAGGGAGCTCTGAAACCATGTAGAATGATAGCAAAGGAAGGAGGAGAATTGACTTCACTGTTATTGCTTGAGTCGAGCCCCTCAACATATATATACATATGCATGCCTAAGACTTTACCTCTAAACCTAGCTTGGCCTCTAAGTTAGGTAGAAAATATTATTTCTAATAAATACAATATTATCATTAAGGAAGGTACACTATTACAATATTATATTCTATAACAAAATATATATATATATATGTGTGTGTGTGTGTGTGTGTATATATATATATATATATATATATATATATATATATATGTATGTATGTATATATATATATGTGTGTGTGTGTGTGTGTGTGTGTGTGTGTGTGAGGGCAAGTGTGTGTGTGTGTATTGTACGGGAGGGCAAAGTTTATATATGTGCTATCTATAGATACTGTCAGGGAGGGTAAAGTTTAGAGTTCATTGATGTGCTTACTAGATGCTTAGGAAATTAATTAGTAACACTTCATTGTGATCTATAAAATGGGATAAATCCTTGATTTTTTTGTCAGTTTCGATTCCTCTATGACACTCCATAGGGATCTTCAAAATGCGATAAATCCGTTCACAACTTAGGTGTTGTTCGACAAAATTAGCGGTTCAAGTAGCAGATAGCGAATGGATGTTTAGGTAGCAGATAACGTTTCTAATTTAGCTGTTAGCGAATAGCTATTTGGATGAGCAGTTGAAATAAATGTATTCGGTAAATTTAGCCATTAGATTGGTTGATTAATGTAAATTTATATAAAAGGATATAGATAATTTTCAAAGATAAAATTTCTAAAGGATATTTTTTGGCAAAAAAATATGAAACGCTACTTTTGAATGCAAAACGTTAATACTATTAGTTTTTCAAAAACCCTACTTAAAACGCTAAATGTTACTTAAAATACTTAGTTAAAATACTATATTACCAAACATCTAAAATTATTTAATGAGTATATTAACTTAATTAAACTATCAAATATTTAGTCAAAATGCTGTTGTCGTACACGCCCTAATGTTTGGAGCGTGTTCTATCTGTATAACGATGGGCATCATATCCTCTTTTTGTTTTTTTGACTTTTCGCGTCTTACAAATCTGTAATGATAATAGACACATGTCACAATTACGTGGTTAGGTTGCTTTCATGGGCACGCTACACATAGTACGTGCAGTTATTGTTTTTTGTTTTTGCAAATTTTGATTTAATTTTTTTGTCTATAAAAGTTGTTAGAAAGACTTGCGTATATTGCTTGCAGTTATTGTTTTTGGTTTTTTCAAATTTTGATTTAATTTTTTGCCTATAAAAGTTGTTAGAAAAATTTATATAGTGTTTGGTTGGAGAAAAAATAGTTTTTTTGAAAAATAATTTTTTAATTTTTCATTATTTAGCACAATAAATAATGAAAAACTATTTTCTATGGAAAATAATTATCCGCCAATAGAGGAAAATGATTTCTTTTTTTAGAGGATCGAAAGTTGATTTTCTTCTTTCAACTCTTTGATGATGTGATTAGCTGAAATTTATGCTCAAAATTTGATTTTAATAGTTTGGATTAAAACTTGACTATCCGATAGGAAATATTAAAATAAACTCAAATCTAAACTTTTAACTCAAATTTCTTTCTTTTGATTGACATTTATCTACACAACGACAATTTGATCGACTTTTTTTGTGCCACTAAAACAATTCAGTGTACTCGCCACTAAAACAATTTCAACAGTTTGGATCGAAACTTGATCACCGGATAGAAAATATTAAAATTGGCTCAAATTCAAATTTTGAACTTGATATTCTTTAATTTGGTCAACATTTTTCCACAACGACAATTCAATTGATAATTTTTACACCTTAAACAGTGCAATCAATATTTTTCACCACCAGAACAATTTCCGTAGTTTGGATCGAAACTTTATCATTGGATATGAAAGATTAAGATAGACTCAAATCCAGATTTTGATTACGAGATTCCTTCATTTGATCAGCATTTTTCTTCGCTACGACAACTCAATCGGCATTTTTCACCACTTAAACAATTCAGTTGACATTTTTCGTCACTGAAATAAGTTCAGCGGTTTAGATCGAAACTTGATTATCTACGAGGAAGGATTGAGAAAAACTCAAATATGAATTTTAAGCTCAAAACTACGACCATTTAGTCATTATTTTTCATCATTTAAACAATTCAGTTGACATTTTTATCTTTTTAATGTTAAATAATTTATCTTGTATCAAACAACGAAAAATATGACATGAAAAATAATTTTCCTTAGAAAAATATTTTCTATAGAAAATGATTCAAAGGATTGGTGTGGAAATGCATGGTGAGGGAATCCAAGAAACTACGGATTTTTATTTATTTTTTTGAAATAGCATTAATAGGGACTAATCTTGGGATTAATAGAATAGAGCTCAATCAAACTTTAAAAGATCAGCAAAACAGAGTTATACATTCATCATTCTACAGGAAAATAGTAGATGCTTTCACTTTCAACAAGAAATAGAGCCGTCTCTGTCATTTATTCATGCTTATCCTATGAAATATCCTCCTCTTTTGGCTTAGCCTTCCTCTTTCCTTGAATAATATAAGTGCCAACGTGACATAACACCAAAACCCAGCCAAAGTTACCATCATATAAGTGCCAACGCGACACCCCACAGAACACATTGTCTTCACAAAAGACTTCATATGATAGAGACCTCTTGCCAACGATAATACCATCTATGTTAGTCCTCATCCTCCTCCCTGCACCAATTAATTTGTGAAAACAAATCAGTGACCAACTCTTATGAGAAGAAAAACAAATATAAAAGCACAGCAAGAAGCAAGGAGAAGAACAGGGTACATACAGAAGATCCCCTACAATTTTCTCCTGATTCGATTTCATTGCCGTTTTTGCCATTTCTCAGGAGTCAGGAATCATTCCGCATGAACAATACAGACCCCCTGTATTCACGATAACAATATAACTGACAAGGAACCCAAAAAAACAAAGGACCATTGACATGAACTTGCAAATGTAAATATTAGCTATCACAATGCTCAGTATCTACCAGAAGCAGCATCCAATATTTCACCTTAGCTCAACATAAAAAGAAAAGTAATGACTCATCCAAATCTGCCATCCATCAATGCTCTCGAAAGTCAGGATCAGGGATGAAAGATGATTAGCATGGAAAAATTACCTCATTGAACAGCAACATTTTCTTATATCAAAGCTGTAACGTCTGAGATCAGAACTCAGTTCTGTGGTCTTATTATTGAGAAACTCAATCAGTGTTGAATGGTTGTCGATCATTAGCATCTTTGTTTTGCCAGAACATCAGAAAGTAATCTATACATGACAAGTAGCTAGTTTGGACACACAATCCAGTACGAGATAGACTCCAACTAATGCTTGCACGAATCTTTCCATTCCTTGGCACAACAGAGTAAAATCAAAATTTTCAGTTCGGATCATAATTTAAGTCGAAATTACAAAGTGAGTTATTGACTGTCATAACTTTCCTAAATAAAATACCAATCAGAGGAAAGCTACACATAAGGAGACACCAAAGAGGAACAAAATGACGTTACAGTAAGTGCAGAAAATCAGAGTCATAGTCTCATAGGCAAGAGAGGCATTATGTAAATACGATGAATCCACATCCTGAACATTGTTACTAGTCCAAAACTATGGATGAATATTTACAAATACTTCCAACATCCAAATTGACCAAATTTGAAATGAGTTGCAGCTGCTCCTGCCAATAATACAGCTTGAAAATTTATTCAGATGTTTCACATTCAAAATAGCAGAGGTAAACACAGGTCATAGACAGCAGCAAATGAGGGAAACTACAGACACCTACTCCGTTTGAAATTATAGCTAGTTGAAACAATTAATACGACTGGACAATATGTTTCATTTACAAGCAAGCTTCCTGACTCATACAAAACAGCTCTCATTATTCAGAAGCACCCATGGGAAAACTAGGATGAAGAAAAATAGTCAAATCTGAGCTCCTCCAACTCTTCCCCATCCGGATCCCAAATGAGTAATTTGTGTCAGCGCATTCAACCCGCAGTGTCAAATGGCAAGGGTAATGCAGCACAAAGACATATACAGACTGATTCATAAAACAATTCAATCATAGGACATAACAAAGTAGCTGCATCTAAGCCTAGCATATACCTTCCCCCTCAAGTCACAGATCCCAAATGTCTGCCTGGTTAAGATAACAAATATTACTGGCTTCTATGGTTCTTGGTCTTCTCTATCAGGGGCCTAGGCTTACGACAACCTTCCAATGGCTCTATTACGCCTGCATTCAGTAAACAATTCTCTGAACATGCCCTGGAAGCATAAAAAACCTTCAGCCACAGGCAGCAGGCATGATTACAACACTGGTGGTGGATTCAGGAAACAGCACACTTATGATATGTTTGGTAGCAGGTGCCTTTTAGGCCTGAAAATATTTAAGCATCCAATGAAAGTAATCAGGTTACATATTGCAAGTCTAGATACAAGAAATACTGTGTCTGAAGATCCACATCAAGACATAATTAAACAATGTTTAGATCCTTAGGATCCAAATTGCTTTCAGGACCATCTACATTTGCACCAGCATTCAAAAACCGTACCGTTCTGCAAAGTTAAGCAAAGATTTCTTGAGTATCATTGCAAGCTCATTATTAAGGACTCAATCATGAGGAGGAGGAATGAGATACACAGCAATAGAGGATAAGAGCCGAACAAAAAGGTACCCTTCTGTCTCATAATCACTGTTACTTGTTGACATTTTCTGAATATGAGGAAACAGTTTTATGTAAACATTCCAGTTGCTATTACTAACCATTGAATGATATTTGCTTCTTTTCAAGGCTGAACGAAGGTTAGAAATCTCAATTAATGATCAGATTTTGACCAACAAAGTCTGGCAGGAGTCAACTTGCGACAGATGCCTGATATAATGGAAGCATTTTCTTTGACAATCTCATCATTCATCGATGAATTTGCTTTTTTGTATTTCAAACTAACAAAAAAAGTGTTACTTAACAAAGAAGAAACACCACAAAGGAACCCAAGTACATAGATAAATCTATATGACACAATAATCATGCAACGAATCAGATATGAGTAGTTAAAATGGAATAATAGTTCTCACCCATGGTAAAGTTTGGAAATGGAACCTTTTCAAGCATGCACAAAGTCGTGTGGCAGCTCAAGATTCTGGTTTTACATCCTCCAGCAAACATGCATTTAAGGCTTCAATGGCCGCAAATGCAAGAATGCAGCAGCCAGGCCTCTATAACAAAAACATCAATAGCTCACCGTAAGCTTCTAACAGAACATATTTGATGCAGATACTGGCAAAATTACATCAGGACAAAGGTTGCAGATCCCAGTATCATCGTTGGGCATTCAGAAGCAAGGTCAACAGGCCCCCCACTGTGGCCCTGAAATGCAGGGGGGAATTATCAATAATATCCTCAACTAGAAACTCTTTTTTTCTTCTTCCATGTAAATGTAACAGATCATATTGCCAGGCAGCATAATTACTAATACATTTGCTCAAAATGAGCTCTTTTGAACACACAGAGTCACAAGTGAGCATTCTAAACAACAGAAGATCATATGGTGCAAGAGCAGAAGCACAAGTAATAACCTCATGGACAAAGCAGTAAGAACACGAGGGCAGAGAAGGATGTCATAGTGCAGAGCAAATTAACAGACCAAAGATGCAAATAACCAGAGTAACAAACAAGCACTACTGGCGCCCAGGGATATGGACACCGACATTTAACAGACAACATCAACCTGCTTCTCACAATGCTTTCCAAATAAATTCTCCAAGGCACAACTGGTTTAAATTCTTATCACACACGAGGTAAACCATGATTCCATATGATCAGGTAGCATGGATTCGAAAACAGTTCACAACAACACACCAGAGTGAACAGTGTTCTGAAAATAGGCAGCTGCGTAAAGCCAGCAAACTTTTAGGAAGTAGATCCTGCCTCTTGTTTGGAGGGGAGGGGGGATTGAGAGAGCATGAGGCAGACAAAAATAACCGATTGACAAGCATCAATTCAGAATTCCCAAATGTTCATTGCTTTATCATAGTGTCAAGTACAGATGTTCGAAAGTAAATTGATAGGAAACGACATAGGCCATATGGCTAATATACAGAGCAGAAGACACAACTTAGATAACTTCTTACAGTTGCAAAAAGAACCTAATATTTGTACCCCATCCCATAGGATGATTTTGAAGAGTACTGCTTTTTGTCAACTAGAAGGAATACACGCACTAGGTGAAACCAAGTTCCTGATCTCTCTCAAATGCTCATCGTTTGATATATGCAGTGAATCACGAAGGTTGGTCAATAACAGTTCTTGTTCCCAACTTAACGGACCTGATGCATGCAATGCCTCTATGGTACAACGATACGCATGTAACTCTAACCTATGGATCTCTTCTTTCAACTTCTCTTTTGCAGGAAGGTGGCAATTCCCTTCCTCAAACCTCAACTGGCAAAAAGATTCAGCATCACTACACTCACTGTCATTATCTCTGAAAGGACCTGCAGCAAAAACATGATGCAATTTATGGGAATGGCTCCTATAGACACTACAGCTACCAATTGATGATGAGACACTGTCATCATCACCGGTTTCTAAGCTTATTGAACGTGAACATCCAACGGCACCACCATCACCATCTCTTTTCTCCCTCTCCAATATCATTTCAGAACACCGAGTAATTTTGTTCATAAAAGAAGGATGTATGCATTTTTCACCCAGCACTTCTTGTGAACAAGCAACATCATCTACCTTTTCAGGTAATCGGCGTAGCCGCAAGACATTGATCTGACGCTGTAGTCTGCGTTCTTCCCCCACTCTAATTTTTTGGCTCTGCCCAGCATACACTTCAATCTGGTAATGGCATTCAGATAGCTTTCTTTTCGGAACTCTACAAGGAATGCGTCGAGATTCAGCAACACCATTGGTATTTCCCATGGAAACAAAATCACCTTTGAAATGTCGACTGGCAGTAGAATCCATTCTCTTTCGTGATGATGGTACCCTGAACCTTGTATCTTCATACATATTGGAAGCCTGCATTACGAACAATAAGAGTAAATATATTATCCATTTGATAACCACTACAATATGCAGGAAGATGATCTGCAATCCCAGAGCTTGCGGAATCATAAATTGGTTATTGTCCTCTAAGAGAATAAAATAAGTGATTGACTGCTTGCAATGAAGGTAGCTATCAGTGTCGTATACAACCCCAGAACCCCCCCCCGGGGGAAACCCAAGGCTACTGGCAGAAAAAGAAGGAAAACCCTGAAAGAATGAAGGGTACTCTAGAACCTTATACCATAATGGCTCCAATCTACGAACTTCGATGTGACAACAGGAAAACCATAGAAACACATACAAGTTAGCACAAAATGCCGTACCATACAGAAATTGCAAACCCATAGACTATGTTCCAAGCAATGTTCAAAGAGAATCTAACTGGCTTAAAGACTGCATAAAACTGCAAAGCCTCAAAGAAGCATCTAACAAATGGCAGTGAGTGATTACCTTTCCAATCACAATCCATTCACCATCTTGCCAGCAAAGCCTCGCCCGAACGTCATATTTGTGTGTCTTAAGTTCAATTGCGGACCCGAGTAGCCTAACTAAAAGATGAGTCCACCTTGACACCATGAGGACCGTGGCCATCTTCCATGAATAGTTGTGAAACACCTCGACAACATCACCAGGCACCCAATCCCCCGTCACCTCCACCGAAGGTGGGCAAGGCCTAATCGCCTTCCGAGGCACTGTTTCCACCATTGTCTCCACAAAAGACATCACATCCCCCTCATACCTAACAGTGTAGTTGTGGCCATTACCACCAATTATCTCAGCACATCGCCAAGATCCTGATGGCACATCCTTTTGGGTCAATACCTCCACTTTACTTCCCTTTTTAAATCTCATTATTTCTGCCTACCAAGCACCAACACCAAAATCCAATCCGGAAAACCTGTTTCAGGTAACAATATAAGATATGAGAATGAATGATCTGCACAAAACAAAGATCAAGGACTAATCGACACCAAAATTCAAAGAAATGAACTAAATATTGTAAGAACGGAAGTGGTAATTCTGAAGGATTACGTGCATCAGTTACAGTTACAAACAAAATATGTAACTGATTTGTGACAAATTGTAGACTCAGCAGCTGATACAGACAGGGGAGAAAATTATAATAAAATCAGAGAATTTCAAAAATTCCCCTTTTCTTCTCTCAACTATTCAACATCAAAATCCCAAAGAAAGAGATTTCAGCAGTGACAGAAGAGAATTATCACATTCAAAACTTAAAACAGGCAAGCATCACTAAAATAAGTAATGGATGTAGGGGAAACTTTTTTCCCAAAAAAGGGATAACCCCCCCCCCCCCCCCCAAAAAAAAAAAAAAAACAAAACCCAAAGGTTAATCCACAACAAAGTGAAACTACAGATATACCGAAATTTCCAATCTTGAAAATCAACAGCTGGGACAATGCCCCCAAAAAAAAATCAGAGAAAATTGATAGTAGCAATAATCATAAAACTGCAAAGCACATAGAGGGATGAATTGAAACTGGGTATAATGCTTGACATCAAAAATCAAAACAAGAAAAAGATGAAGAGAAACGGGCAAAGAAAGAACCTGAATTTGGGAGAAATAATCTGATCTTCCAGGAGAGCAAAGAGGAGAAATTCTCAAGGCTGAAAATTGGGTGTGATTAATTAGTTTGGTGAGAGAGATGGGAGGAGGTTTGTGTTTTGGTTGTTTGCCGGTTTGAGGAGTTTGTGGCCTGTTTTGCCTTAATGGGGCCTTCAGGGGAGAAGAAAAAACAAAAATTCCCTTATATCCAAGGGAAAAAAAATTTATTAAGTGTAAAAATTATGTATTTTCACGAGGCATGCCTTTTGTTTTTATCAATAAAAATATCTAATTATTTATTTTGGGGGAAGAAATTGCTTAGCATGCCTAGTTGCCAATCTCCCTAAGAATAGCTTGTAGAAGTGGATTTTAACTGTCTACAATTTTGTTCTTGGTATATATATATATGCTCTACCTTCCCCAACACCCTAAGGATTCACTTTTTTTCTTTTTTCATTTTAGATTTATATGAATCTAATTAGGCGAATATTTTAAAGTAAATTGATCTTTAGTTTGGATACATTTTGTTAATGTGATCATATCATAGTAATCATACTTGTCACAGTTTGTAAGACCATAGTTTTGTGCATAATCAAAAAAGATTCCATTGACATGCATGAAAGATTGATTTGGATTTAGTTATATATATAGTGTCAAAGTTGACAATCTAAATCTAAGTACAATCTTAAATGTTATGTTTTTTTTTATGGTCATTAGCAAGTTTTTTTTTCCATCTTGATAGCAAAAAATAAATAGAATTGATCGAGCTATGAAAGTAGACAAAAATCTATTGCCTCTTTCAGATTCATATAGTAGTTTTACGTTAAACACGTTTCTATGTGCTCAATGTTCATCAATCACCATCACTAATAAGCTTTTCATTTATCATTAAATGTTGTACATTGAATAGGTCAAATGAAAACCTCATAAAAATGTGGTACTGGTTGAACCAATAATAATGTATCTTCTCAAATGCAAGACTGTTCTAGTTATAAAAGTTGTAAGATAAAGGGGAAATTTAGTTAATTAAAACAAAAGAAATTAGCAAAAAAAAAGAAGAAAAAGTAGCTTATAAATGTTTTTGAAGACTACAGCAACAAAGTCCGAGTGTAGGTCCACTTGCGCAGGATTTAGGGATGTACATATGTAGGTGAGCTTACCTATGCGAGCATGATTGCCCATAGAAAAACTGATTCCAAGAAACTCGCGAAAAATTTTTGAAAAAACATTTTAGAGTTGAAAATCTTTTGACACACAAAAGATAGCAAAACCAATAGATTTTAAAATCCATTGATAATATATAAGTAATCATGATAGGTGCGGCACCTTAAATGACACTTGGTTGGATAAAAACAACCCAAGGCAAGATCAAAATACTAAAAGCATACAAAAGTACAATAAATGTCATATAAGTAATAGCAAAAACTGCACATTAACCATTCCTCCTCTAATCGTAAATTATTTAAATTGTGTCTAATTACTTCATTTCCAACTCTTCCTAAGTCTGTCTGGACCTCTTTTACACTCGAGAAGGTTAATCCTTTCGCATATCATCACTGATGCATCTATACTCCTCCTTATATGACCAAACTATCCAAGTCCAAGATCTCTTGTCTTTTCCTCTATGGGTGTCACACTAACTTAATTTGTCTCATAATCATTTTATGTTTTATCTTATTCAATCTCAACTAGTCATACATCCAATAGGTCATCCTCATCTTTGGAACTATCAGCCTTTGGACTTGAGTTTTCTTGATTGTCCAACATTCAACGTCATATAATAATGTTGCTCTAACACCATACAATAAAATCTCCCTTCAATTTTAGTGGGATCTTCTTATCACACAACATGCCTGAAACATTCTTCCATTTTTATCATCCTACTTTATTCATTGGTTAATGTCCTTGTTAATATCCCCTTTTGCTTGAATGATCGAACCAAAGTATTTAAACTTTTCAACCCTTGGTATAACCACACCACAAATAGTCACCTCCTTGCTTGCTTGCCCTCCACCGAATGGACATTTTGAGTATTTAGTTTTTGATCTACTTAACTTAAAATCTTCAAACTCTATGGTGTCTCTCAATCACTCCAACTTATTGTTAATGTTATCCCTAGTCTTATCGATAAGAGCAATATTATAAGCGAATGACATATACCACAGTATAATACCCCATCATGATTACCTTTAATGAGCTCATCCATAACCAATGTAAAAAGAAAAGTGCTCAACATGATTGTTGATGGAGCCCAATATCTAAGAAGGTCGTCTATATTCACTTCTAGGCACCCAATGAGTTTGGAGTCAATTTTCTTAAATAGGGTGGCAAATAACACACACATAACTGTTATATAATATTTGTGCTCCATTTTTCTTATTTTACCAACACTTGTACCATAAAATGTACCTGTTGACAATAGTGTCAACCTATATTATTTTAGGACAACAAATAAATTTTATCATATCTTTTTCTTTAACTATCCGTATATAAAGGTAGGACCCATTAGACTACAAACAAGCCAATATAGCCAATAACACAAATAAAAGATCTAATGATGCCAATTTAATATCCGTACTAAACAACATAGGTAAAACATCTCACTAAAATTAAAAAAAAATGTTATTTCATATGCTTATAAAAAATGCCAACTTCATCAATTCCATAAAATCTACCACAATCTAATCTCTCTAGCCTTTTCCATTGATCAAACAAACCCACAAGTGTTTTCATACATGTATTCGATTTTCAATTTGATAAATTAGACCCTTATACTTAACCAATTTTTCAGTGATGGGCTGACCGCAATCAAATATATATCTTTTCTACCATTTCAAGGGATTTATCAGGCCAACTGCTAATCCAACTAAAGGTTTTTGTTATGGCTGTATTTTCAAATTATACATGTGAATCATGAATGACATCTTCTTTGAAATAATGCTTCCAAAGACCTTTGAACTCCTATAGTGAACACCATATTTGAAAAATCGTTAGAATATGTCATTTTAAAAAAATGGTTCAATAATCAGTCTAATAAAAAAATAATAATTTAGACATTTAGTTAAAAGAGTTTAGATATACGGTATCAAAGATTCTTTTAAATAAGATATTTCAAATTTAAATACTAACAACATGCATCACACATGTAAAGTGAGGAAATAGATGTAGTATATACGCTTTTCGTTTAAAGAAATAACACCGTGATGTAATATATTATGAGACATTTCTTATACCTTCCACTTAAGCTCCTGAATAAAATAGTTCTTAGATAGAATTATGTGTCTTGCTTTTCACAATTGAACCTTCGGTTTGAATGAAGAAAAGAGGCCACTGCAGTCTTGCGATGTTGTTTTTCTTCTTTTTGAATGAAGAACGCGAGTACCTTTAAAAAAATATATAAGTACACAAGCCCAAATGTGCCAAGAGAAGCCGAGAAAATTACTTGTCATAAAACTTCGATGGCATTTGTTGATCAACATTTGAATTTGGGAAAGCATCAAACTTTGTCTATCCCATGAATATGACAGCGCCAGCCAAATGCATCAAATGAGATGTCTAATCAAACTCTTTGATTGATTTGGCATTTCGAGCTTCGGAGGGACAGGGGGCCCATTGGCAATTTGCTAAATAGTAATACTAATACTAATCAATGAGGAGGAAAAAAGGGGGGATTTTTCCATTAACGTAAAAATGTTATTATGTGCTTAATGAAGAATGAGGTCATCCTTTTGCATAAACTTCTCTTATTCTAAAGATTTAATTTATTAATTAATATAGATTGGTTCAAGTGTTTTGACATTTGTTCTCTTAAGTAAGGTATCAGGTTTGACTTTTGTGAATGGGAAAAAAATTTATAATGGAAAAACTCTATCTCATATTGAGTTAACAATAGCTCGACTTCAGTGTAATGGAAGATTCCATATCAAAAAGGATTTAATTTACCCAAATTAATTAGAAAACTATGATGGTGGGCATCACATCTAAATCATCGAAGGGATGGTCAATAAGAAATGATTAACTTTTTAACAAAAACATATGAATTCAGATCTTCTTAGAAACATGGGAAAAAAGTCATCCTTATTCTCCCTTCTAGTTCCTTTGGGTTTTTTTCGCCTAAAGCATCCTTATAAGATATATGTCCTAAAATAAGTTTTTTCGTCGTAAAAAAACAAACAAACAAAAACAAAAGATGTCACATCCAAACAAAGGGATAAAATCATGTATGAGCCTCATGAAAACCTCTTATTCTCAAAATAAAGCCGCATACGAAATATTTATATCTGATTCATTTCAAAGAATTGTAAAAAATTCTATGAAAAAATTCTTATAAGATTTAATGTAGAGCCTAAAAAATTGATATATTTCATTAGAAGTACAGAAATTTTAAAAATAAGATACTACTATATAAAATTTTAGAATTTATCTCTTGATCAGAGTGTCTTTATTTTAAATAAAATATTTTTATAATTTATCATTGATATTAATAATTTTACAACCCTTTTTCTCCCGGGCAGAGGGATTGTGTTTTATATATATATATATATATATA
>JACYFF010002017.1:61191728-61205392 GCA_017589665.1 Selenicereus undatus
AAAGAGGCTAATAGACACCCAGTGGGACGCAATATTCGAGCCCAACCTAAGGAGAACTACACGCAGAGAACCCCTCAAGCCCACCACGGAATTGTCCCAACCTCAAATCCAGTTCGAGGTACTCGCCGACTGCATCATAGCTACCAACAGGCCAAGAAAGAGCAAAGGAAGGCAGGTTACCATTGGCATGCGGTCCTACAACCAGCCCAAAGCTTTTCCTCATCATCCTGAAGACCCTCCTACTTCGGATAACTACTCCAATCTACAACACAAGACCCATCCAATGGTGATCAAAGCCACGTGCAAGTAGATCCAGCCTTATAGAGTTCTCAAAGGGAGGCCTTGACAAGGGAAACAAGCGTTGGCTTGTTCTAGGATCCGAGTTCTTTCCTCTTTATAAGTCTGAATGAATCATAAAGACTTTAATATATTAATTTGGAAAGTCCAAGGAGCAGGAAGTGGAGAGTTCTTGTACACCTTGGAAGAATTATTCGCAAATATTGGCCAACGGTTCTTGCGTTGGTCGAAACCAAGATCAGTGGCAGCACGGCCGATGTAGTGTGCAGTAAACTGAAGTTCAAGGGTCGGTTCCGAGTTGAAGCCAATGGATTTAGTGGGGTTGTCTGGGTGCTTTGGCATAAAGATGAAGTTCAAATTACCATGTTATCGTCCAGTGATCAATATGTCACGATGCAAGTGTCTAACAATACGTGAGAATCCTGGTTATTTACAGCCATCAATGCAATCAACGCGAGAGGAGCTATGGGCAGATCTAGAGGAATTCTCTCGAACCAATTCAACACCATGGCTCCTCGCCGGAGACTTCAATGAAACTTGAAATATAGAGGAGCGGAGGAACTGTGGAGAGGGTCTTCAACGACGGTGCGCCAAGTTTGATCATTGGATCGAAAATAACGGGCTACTGGATTTACGACACTCAGGTCCCCGTTCACATGGAGCAGGGGATGTAACCCAACAACTTGAAAATTAGCCCGTTTGGATAGAGCATTGTGCAATTACCAATGAAGAGTCACTTTGAACAGGCCGGAGTTACACACCTCCTACAAAATAACTCCAATCACTGTCGCCTCCTTATATGCCCATATGGCATTGCTCCCGTCCAAAATGTCCACCGCCCCTTCCGATTTCAAGCTACATGGCTCACACACAAGAACTTTGAGGATTATCTTCGGTCCAAATCGGAACAAAACACTCCTTTGTATCCCTTGCTCGAAAAAGTGGCACAAGCGCTTAATGACTGGAACAAAACCATTTTCGGCAATATGTTCCTTAGAAAAAAAGAACTGTGGGCTAGACTGGAAGGTACTCAAAAAAGGCTAACACAAGGCCCAAATTGTTCCCTCCTCCACCTTGAAGTAGGGATGGCAAAAGATTGGGGAAAACCCGTCCCTGCCGGGGACCTACCCCGACGTGGGGAAAAATCTCCAACGGGGATGGGGACGGGGTGGAAAATTAATCCCCACTTTTAACTAAAGTTATGGTCATTGTTGTATTTCGTGGTGAAGGATTATTGAACTTTGGTTGTGTTTTAAGCTTTTAGTTTTTGAATCATGGTTGTGTTTGTTTACTTAGACTTTGGTTAAATTATTTTGTGTAATTTGTGCATTGTTAGACGTATGTTGCATAACTTGTTAAACTTTAATTTGGTTTGGATTGTAAAATTTGATGAATTTTATTATACTTGTGTTGCATGGAGTTTAGAAGAGCTTGTTGTACAATTAATTGGGCTATAAAGTAGGGTCTAGGAATAATAAATTGAGCTTTCATCCAAAATTTGTAATATAGCTATTACAAGGGAGGAAAAAAAAACAGTTGGGAAATCTCCGTTGGGGCCCCGTTGGGGATTAAATCCCCACCGGGGATGGGGATGGGGGGAAATTTTTTCCCCGCTACGGGAAATGGGGCAGGGACGGGGAGCGGGGATCCTAGCAGGGACGGGGACGGGGACAGAGAATGTGCCCCCGTCCCCAACCCGCCCCGTTGCCATCCTTGCCCTGAAGCAAATCTCCGGAAGGAATTAGATGACGTGCTGGGGCAGATCAAGTTACCGTGGTTCCAAAAATCTCAAGTTGAAATGATTCGAGATGGAGATCGTACTGCTCGATATTATCATACTAGCACAATTGTTCGTCGAAGATTCAACTGGATTGAAATACTACAGAATGTGCAGGGTGATTGGGTCTCGGAAGTTGAAGAACTAAGGAACATGGTTTGCAATTTATTCATGGGATTATGCATTAATGACTGTGGTGCCTACATGCCCTTCCTCCTCCCAGTAAATAGGTTTCCATTATTGACAGCGAAGAGTTATCCTTACTAAACAAGGACTTCACTAGTAGCTAAGTTAAGAAGGCGATATTTGAAATGGCAGCCTATAAGGCTCCAGGTCCAGATGGATTCCAAGCTTTATATAACCAAAAAAACTAGGATTTAGTGGGAGGAAAATTGTGTCAAAAGGCTACTAGTTTGCTGAATGGAGGAAACTTTCCAGAAGAACTAAATAAGGCATTTTTAGTTCTTATCCCAAAAATTGAGAACCCACAAAGTGTGACCCAGCTCCACCCAATTAGACTCTATAATGTAGCATACAAGGCAATTTCCAAGGCCATAACTAACATGATCAAACCAGTGCTAAGCAAACTAGTAGCTCCAATCCAAAGCAGCTTTATCTCAGGGCGTCAAATTTCATACAATATTGTGATTATTCAAGAAATGCTTCGCACCATGCGACACAGACGAGGTAAGGTGGGATATATGGCAATAAAAATGGACCTTGAAAAAGCCTACGATTGTATTAGATGACCATTCCTTCAAGAGACTCTATTAGACATGCGTCTTCTGCAAAGATTAGTAGAGGTGATCCTTAACTGTGTTACATCAACCAAATTCAATGTTCGATGGAATGAAACAAAAACTGAATATTTTACGCCTTCAAGGGGAGTACGACAAGGATATCCCTTGTTTCCATACTTATTTGTACTATGCATGGAGTGACTAGGGCAACTTATTGAGGAAATGGTGGGACAAGGACATTGGAAACCAGTACTTGTATGTCGTGGAGGCCCTGCTCTATCCAAACTTTTCTTTGCCGACAACTTGGTTTTGTTTGGAGAAGCTAGCAAGGAAAACGCCTGAGTGATCAAAGGAGTCCTAGAGAAATTTTGTAATGCATCTAGGCAAAAGATTTCATAAAATAAATAATTAGTCTTCTTCTCTAGGAATACAAATAGAGACATGGCACGAGATATTGAGGATATGGTGGGATTCCAAGTATGGATGATCTTGGCCGATACCTCGGTATGCGAACCATTAATGGTTGGGTTACGAAACACACTTTCAAGAACATCATGAATCGAGTTGACATGAGATTGGTAGGGTGGAGACCACGGCTTCTGTCTAACGCTGGAAAATTGACATTGGACCAAACAACCATCTCAACCATTCCGAGCTTCGCGATGCAAACGGCAAAGCTACCCCGATTGTTATGTGATGAAATAGAACAAAAGTCGAGATGATTTTTATGGGGTGGAACGGATAACCACTGAGGTATACATAATGTTTCTTGGGATATAATAAAAAGGAAAAAGGAGGAAGGAGGTTTAGGACTATGCTCGGTGAGGCAAGTCAACTCCGCTTTCCTTGCTTAACTTGGCTGCAGATTACTAACCCAGAAGAACAGCCTCTGGTCGCGACTTTTACAGGCTAAATACTGTGATGGCTGCTGTGACATGAACATTTTTTCCCGCCAAGGATGCATCAAATGCTTGGCATGGCATTACCAAGAATATCAAAATTGTGAAGCATGGAGCTCAATTTGAAGTAGGAAATGGACGAACAACACTTTTTTGGATGCATAACTGGGTACTCAACAAACCGTTAAGCACACTCGCCTTAAATGATATTTCACCTCTCTCTAATATTCGTACAGTAGATGAATTTTGGGCCATTGTAGCAGGGTGGAGCTGGGAGCAATTTGCATATCTTTTGCCCGATAATATTTTGAAAACAATTAAAGCTCTCTCCTTAAGTCCGAGAGATGAGAACGAAGATCGGCTTGTTTGGGATCGTTCAAGCAATGGTGACTTCTCCATCAAATCAGCTATGGACATTATACGTGGCAATGGTCAAGCGGAGAAAGATCTCATTTGGCAACTTATTTGGCGTACCCGGTCTCCCGAGTGCATTAGATTCTTCTTGTAGTTGTGTGCCCATGATAGATTGATGACGAACGTTAATCATTTCAAAAGACGTATATCAAGCTCTTCTTGTTGTAAGTCGTGTCCGAATGTAGAGGAGTCCATTATTCGCCTGATGAGAGATTGCCCAAAAGCCCATGACCTTTGGATCATATTGGTTCCTTCCAACAACAAGAAAGATTCTTTAAGCTACCACCATGGGACTGGTTAGTATTTAACCTAAAGTCCCAGGTTCAGAATGGTGTCCATTGGCCTACATTTTTTGCTACAACACTTTGGTGGATTTGGAAGTGGCGTAATATAGTGTGCTTCAATAATTCTGGCCGTATTCCTTCAAATCCAGAAATGTTCATTAAAGGGAGATACATGGAAATAAAAAAGGCATTGGACACATATCGCCCAATGGTTTGCCTCCCACGTCAAAGCTACACATTAAATGGTTTTTCACTACTAAAAAATCTGATTTTTTTGACGGAATTTTCGATCGAAAAAGCAACTTTTTCTATTGGGAAAAAGGATTTTTCGACGGAATAACCGATCAAAAGTAGCCATCGGAATAAACAGGGTCGGGAACATGTTCCGATGGAGTATTACATTCCGTTGGCACTGTTTTGATGGAAAATGGAGGCCGTCGGAGCAAGCTTCCGATGAAACACCAACGGAAAAGATTGCATCCGACGGCCAGAAGGTTCGTCGGCTCCATCTGGCCAATTTTTTTTTTAAAAAAAGAAACATTGAATTTTCTGGCGGAATTTCCGTCGGATTTTGGTCGGAATCCGTCAGCCTTCCGTCAGAAATCCATCACAAACTGTCGGAAAATCCATCGCAATTTCTGATTTTTTTTTTTAAAAACATTGGGCACCTTGTGTCAGCCCAAAACTACAATTTACACCAAATCTGGAAATTCAATATTTATAACCACCACACGTAGTATATCAATTAGAGCTACGTAACCACCACATGTGGTTACATTCATTCAACTCAACCAGCACAAGTATTCATTTGCACACAAACGCATCGACATTCTAACTAATTCCAAAAGTAACCATCACACATGGTTACTTTCATTCAACATCACAATTACAAATTGTTCAAAAATCCAAATGATCGTAGCACACTCAAACCCAAACCATTGTACCTAATATATATAACATAACATGAAATTTGCCGTATGTTAGAAGTTCTAATAGTTGAAATAGTTGTAAGTAGAGTACGTATCATCACCATCACCATCACCATCACCATCATCATTACCATCATCATTTTGACGTTGGGGCTGAGGAGGAGGAGCAGAAGTATAAGTGGAGCGGCAGTGTTGTCGAGGGCGCGAAGAAGGGCGTGGGCGTGATCCAAAACCAGATGCTTGTTGAGATCTAATGAACTCACTCAGTGTGTTTTGCACCCCACTAAGTTGTTCACTCAACATCATCACTTTCTCTTCTAAATGACGGTTCCTCTCTTCAGTTCGGCGATTTAACTTCACCATTGAAATTAACTCATTGTTCAATTGGGTGACCGCCTGTCGTACATCTGGCTCCTGGCTGCCCCTGGATGTTGCTGTGGACTTGAACATGTGCTTCAGTTTCACCCCTTCTGAACCTAGTCTAGGGCTGGCAAAAATTCGGGTCCGGGTCAATTCGGGTCCGGACAAATCGGACATTCGGACAAAAACTTCATACCCGGACCCTGTTCGGATTACAAATCGAACACTCTGACCAGACCCGGACCCGGACCCGGTTGTCCGAATGTCCGGACCCGGTTGTCCGGATGTCCGAATTTGTAATATGATTTTAGGAGATTCTGACCGAAATTTTGTGTGACCGAACCCGAACCCGGTTTTTCAATGTCCGAACCCGGTTGTCCGAATTTATTTTTATAAAATTTTCTAAAGAATTTGGACTAAAATTACATATAAACATAGTTGTCCGATGTCCGAATCCGGTTGTCCGATTGTCCGAATTTGTCCGAACCCGAAATGGTTCAAAAATCCGGACAACCCGAACCCGGATTTCCAAACCCGAACCCGACCCGGTTTAAATTTGGACATGACCGATTGTCCGAATTTTAAATTCGGACATAAATTTGGTGACCGTACCCGGTTTTTTCCGGGTCGGACAAATTCGGGTAATCGGGTCGGACAAATTTTTGCCAGCCCTAACCTAGTCCATACATGTGCCCCTTTTTGTTTGAGTTGCCTTACACCCACAGCTCCGTCTCAGATGAAGTTTCAGATGACTCGGAGCTAGGATCTATTGAGGATTGAGAATTCCTGATCTGTTCTCATTTCTGTTGATGCTCCGTCTACAAAAGAAGATCAAAAATATTAAGTGTTGCAGATCTAGGAACGCTGACGGAGTAAGAATATTTTAAACACGTAAAAAATAAATGTTACTTACATATGTTTTTTCAGATTTTTTATCAACTCATGTGTTATCTTGCTCATGTTGATGAGTGTCTTTAAATAGCTCTATTGTAGTCGACTCCCTTTGAAACTTCTTAGCCTATACAGTATGCAAATAAGTTGAAATATGTAAGACTTCTTCGTACATTGCAAATTAAAACACATACAAAGTACAGAATGCAATAAGTTGAAATAAGTAAGAGTTCTTAGTACTTACCAAACGTCTCTTTTGCTCACTAAATGGGATTGAACCACATGTATGCAAAGAAGGACCTAAGCCATCCTGATCACTGTTCCGGTTTTTCTTCGCTTGTGCACTCATCTTTTGAATTTTTTTTGAAGCCTAGTACTCTTGAAGTGACTTCCAAGTGCTGTCAGACAACCACAGAGGCAGCTTGCCCCTTTTCCTTAACTCCCCAAATGTGTCCTTCAATCTACTAGCCCCATTTTCCTCAAAGTTCCTCCTAATCTAGGAGTCATGCTTTGGAGCCCAGTAGAAACGCTTCTGTAAAATAAAAGTGAACAAAACATAAACAATATGTTAGTGAACAATATATTTACAGCTGTAGTGAACTTGTAAATTTATCTTACGTTGAACTCGCCAAACCACAAATCCCGTTGTGATTTAAGGACTTTACCCCATGTCGGCCAAGGCTCAGGAAATTTGCTCACAAATATCTTCGTTATTTCAAACATCACATCATATGGAAAGAAGCTGCAAGTAAGAAATACAGTTACAAATTTGTGTTCACAACAAACATATTTATATGTATGTTGGGTTCTGAATATACAAAAGTGGATATGTATAATCACTTACTCTTTACCATCTGGCTTAATAAGCACCTTGTTAGGCGTGCTCCCATGGCTTGAAGCACATTCACTATGATCCCGACTCCTTTGTTCATTGTGTTGTGGAATGACATGTGGTATAGGGATGTAGGAGCCAAATTGGTTACCCATAAATGCTTCTTGAGTCTGAGTGTTAGGAGGTCTTTGTGACTGGAAGAAACACATGTCAGCCTGAGGGAATGTAGCATTTTGATGTATGGGTTGGGTGAATTGCATGTTTTGGACGCTGTTGGGATCAGGAAAAGCTTTCTGAGGGATGTCTTGGTAGTTTTGCCATCCCTGGAACCCTTCCTCTGCTTGGCCACTTTGGTTGTTATGACCTCTTCCCCGAGTTCTACCACATCCACCACCGCGTCCACAATGCATACCTGATATCTTTAAGACAAACATACAAACCGTAGTGATCAAATAACATAAAATACAAGAATTAAACAACTTTACCAAATCATATAATGACAATTGTGTCATTAATTATTCAATAAAGACTACATGCATAGAATGACCAAGTGTACATCCATACAACGAAAAAGTCCATATGTATACAATATGCAAACAGGTAAATTGACTTAATGTACATTAAGAAATTATTCTACTAGTCATCATCCTCAATTTCATTGTCCTCATCAGAATCTTTATGGTTGACAACGACTTTGTCTTCAATATATTCATAATTATCATCCCACTCTGCCTCCGCACCTCCTTCGTTTGCACCTTCTTCATTATCAACTTCAATGTCTTCCTCTTGATTCAACAAAGTTGTAGGAATTGTGTCATTCACCGGTGACACGTGCGACACATGTTCCTCTTGAAATGAAACTGGTAAAGTGAATTCGTTATTCACTTTACGTCTGGGTTTGTTTGGTACAACAACCCACAAGTTAAACTTATCTCTTATTCCATTCGGGTATTTCATGTACACCAATTGAGTTGCAGAATTAGTAAATATTAATGGATCATATTTTCTATATCTTCAAGTGGCATTCACCTTTACAAATGGACATAGTTTCGGACAACGTGTTCCTCGAGGGGTGTTATCAAACCAATCACATCTGAACAACATACATTGTTTGAGCAGCTCTCCAAGATATTCAATGCGAATAACCTCTTGGAGGATTCCATAATAATCGTCCACATATCCACCTTCTCCACTCCTTTTAACGCAAACCCCACACTTGAAAGTCTTTTCCCTTCACACCTTTTCTGTGTGTGAAATAGAAATTCATTAACTCTGAATGCAAACCAAGATGTAACTTTCCTCAAAGGCAATTGAGCCAAGTGGTATATGTGTACTTGGCGTTCGTCATTGAGGATTTGTACAATTTCAACTTACATTAATTTTTACAAACTTGATCAACATATGAACCATATTGTGTAAGATGTGCTCAAGGAGATGAATATATAATATAAGAGGCAAGTTTACGCTTTTACTGCTTTTTTGAACCACCAAATAAATTCAGCCTCAATCAAGGCATCTATCTCCACGTCCATTAAAGTTGGATTTTCATGTACTTCTTGTTGTTTGAATAAACTGTGAGAATGATATTCATCAACACTAAGTTCCCAATTAACTTCATTACAAAACAAAAAAGGCGCAGGTTGGACTTACTCGATATAAGCTTGCACTTCATTACAATTCAACAAAATATGAATGTGTGTAGCGTACAACTCTTCATCAGTTAGGTACCTCTATGTACGACTTCTCACTGGAGTTCCTTGGGTTTGAAAACCTGATAAAGTAGGTTGCTTTTATGGCTCGTCATTGTCATCCTCATTACGTCGACATCTTGTGCGCATTGAAGGCACATCATCGTCGAAGTAATACGAAGAAAACTGCGATATCTCAAACACCAAGTATGCTTCAACCATTGATCCCTTTGGATGTGTTTTGTTTTTTATCTTCTTCTTAAGCCATCCAAAGTACCTAAATTACAACAACTTATATAAGTATCTCAGTATAACACTACTGCTGAATTTAGTGCTATATGATATTTGGATAAATATTTACCTTTTAAATGGATACATCCATCGATATTGCACTAGATCCCCTAGGTATGCTTCTTCAACCAAGTGTATAGGCAAGTGCTCCATGACATTAAAGAATCCCGGTGGGAAAACTCTCTCCAATTTACAAAGTATGATGCTTATATTGCGTTGCATTTCTTGTAGCTTATCAATCCTTAATACCGTTGAGCAAAGATTTTTGAAAAATTCACTTAACTTAACGAGTGGTTCTAATACATCACCTCGAAGGGCACAAAATGCTATTGGCATAAGCATCTGCAAATAACATGATACTCATGGCTCTTCATGTTTTGAAACTTTGCAGACTTCATATCTACGCAGTTTGCAAAGTTTGAGCAGCGTCCATTAGACATTGTTAGTTGCTGCGCCCACTCACACACACCCTTTCATTTGTCCACAGAAAGGGCGTACGCAGCCTTCGGTTTTAGTGTTCGGCCATTAACACCATGTTTGAGGTTCAACTCTCTCCAATCACACATCTTCGCCATATCTAGCCATGCCTTAACATCATCTTTTGTTTTACCACGTACATCCATGACAGTGTTGATGATGTTATCACAAAAGTTCTTCTCTGTGTACATTACGTCCAAATTGTGATGCAGTAGTTGGTTTCTCCAATAAGGTAACTCCCAAAAGATGCTTTGCTTTGTCCAATTATGATAATTCTCCTTGAAACCCGGGGTGATGAAATCTCCATCAGTGGTTACTTTGGGAAGACTCCAAACCTCATCGTATAGTTCCTCCCCATTTTTTCTGGATGGAGGACCATCGTTCACAACGTTTCCTCTACGAAATGCAGTTCGGTTTCTTCGAAATGTATGATGTCTGGGCAAGAATCGACGGTGACAGTCAAACTAGGATGGTTTGCCCCCATGTTTCAAAAGTGTTACTTTCAACTTCTCCATACAAACAGGGCAACTCAAAACACCATGAGTGCTCCATCTAGATAACATTCCAAGGGTTGGGAAGTCATTTACTGTCCACATTAATGCAACTCTCATAATGAAGTTCTGCCTCATTGAAATGTCATAAGTTTGAACACCATCCCATATCATTTTTAACTCATCAATCAAAGGTTGCAAGTACACATATATTTTGTTCTTCGGATTTGTAGGCCCAGGTATAATGCAAGTTAAGAACATACATGTTGTTGTCATGCAACATATCCGGGGGAAGGTTGTAAGGTGTCACAACGACATGCCAAATTGAATAAGGCCGTGCAGATTGTGTAAATGGGGTAAACCCATCCGCACACAAACCAAGTCTCTCATTGCGGGGCGCCGAAGCAAAATCTGAGTGTTTATTATTAAAATGTTTCCATGCTTCTCCATCTGAAGAGTGACAAAGAACACCATCCTCACGCTTATTGTTATAATGTCACCTCATGTGTTCAACTGTATTTCTTAAGGCGTAAAGACGTTGTAACCTAGGTATCACCGAGAAGTACAACATTTTCACATATGGTTTTGGTTTCCCATTATCGCCTGACTTCTTTGGCTTCCATCTTGGTGCATCACAAAACTTACATTTTTCAACTGCTGAATCCTCATTAAAGTACAACATACAACCATTGCGGCAATAATCAATGGTTTATACATCTAAACCCAAACTTCGAACCTTCTTTTTCAATTCTAAGTAATTTTTGAGGACACGATTGTCTCTCGGACAACTCTCATGCATTAATTGCATCACCTCATTCAAACAATTTTGAGGCATATTATAATCAGATTTGATACTCATCAATCTGACCGCATTTGACAATTTAGTTTGGTTATTACACCCATCCCATAAAGGTCTCTGCGCCGATTGAAGCATATTATATAATGCCTGAGCTTTTACATTTGGTTGCTCATTGCCACTAACTTCATTAGTAATCATTACATCATTCGCCATTGCTTCAACATTATCCACAAATGGTTCAGTATTATCAACGTCTATGGGACTTGAAACCATGTTGTCATATAAGTTTTGTGCGTTGCTACTTCCAACATTGCCATAGGAGGTAGGTTCTACTTCCCCATGAGATGTCCAGTACTAATAGCCTTTAACAAAACCGTTATGTTACAAGTGTAATCTCACGTCATCAGGTTCTCTATAAGCTCTATTTTGGCATTTGGCACAAGGACATCTATAATGTCCATTATTTATGAATTCTACTTGACTTCTTGTAAATTGATCAAACAATTCAACTCCATCTAAAAATTCTTGTCTATACCCTTTTCTACCTGGTAAAAATATTTTATACGTCCACCTCTGATGGGGTGGTCCATCAATATTATCCACTGTATAGCATTGCAAATGTATACGTTAATTCCTTATTTATAATAATAATGGACGTAATAATTACACTTTTGTTCATACATAGTTACATCAGTAATTTACATATGATTGTACTACTTCATCATGCACTATGTTCAATATGCGATACACAAAAATAAGACATTACGACAATTAGGTTAGGATGTAAACTTGTTCGAATGTCTGAAATTGCAGTCCAAACTTGTGACACTGACACCGACAATAACGACATTCACAGCAACATCAATGTAATTTTTTCCCATTCGCAATATGTTTTCTCTTAGGACCCATATCCTTCATATTAATCATCCACACAAATTAAAACATCAAATATTTACGTTATATATAATAAACGTACTATTATTACTCTATGTACATAACAATAAATAATATTTGCGCATTTACAAAATAATACAACTTCATTATCCAACTTCCAATAATTATCCAACATACCTTCATTTAATTTATTACATTTTAGGTATAATACAAATTACCATCTAATTGTTAAATTATAACTCCAATTTCCTAATTTCATTAAAATATCTACTACAAACTAAACAAACAACACTTACATAGTAAACTTTCATATTCACATCAACACAACCAAATTCAAAACCCAAAATCTACAAATAACTCAATAAAATTTCAACAACCAATACATATTACCACATAATTGTTAAACTCTAACTGAAATTTGTCTAATTCATCAAAAAAATTACTACAAACTAAACAAACACCATTTACTTGAAATACAAGAGAGAATTGGTGGTGGAATTGGGGTGGCCGACGACACAGTGGACGGCGGCGGGCTGGGCTGTTGCGAAACCGGCGACCAACGGCAAGCTCATGTCGGCGACCCACGGCGCTCCCTCTCCCTCCCTCTCTCTCTCTCTCTCTCTCTACGCCGCCCTCTCTCTCTCTCTCTCTCTCTTTCAGCATGCGAAATGAAACCCGAACTCAGGTTTGGGAGGTTTAAAAAGTTGTCCGATGGAATATTTCGTCAGACAGTACTATCCGACGGAATATTCTATCGAAGAAGGAATTTTTTTTTTTTTAAAAATTGTCCAAATTTTGCAGAGATCCGGTCAACATTGACCACTGTTCCGATGGATATTCCGTCGGTATTCCGACGCAATGGTCGGAATCTGTCGGAGATTTTGACAGAATAAGAGTCTGTCGGAACACCCGCCGCCTCGTTTTACTTTTTCCATCTTCCCGTCGCCATGTCCGCCGGCCTCTCTAACGGTCTCTTTTTCGGTCGACATTTTCCGTCGGAAAAAATAGAATTTTTAGTAGTGATAGCAACTCCATTTGATTGGGTGAAACTAAATGTCGATGGTATGTCTCGGGGAAATCCTAGTTTGGTAGGAGGGGGTGGTGTCATTCGAGGGCCACTTTGTAATTGGATAAGTGGTTTTGTCTGCAACTTTGGAATATGTTCATCTGTCAAGGTCGAACTACTAGCACTACTCCATGGGCTCAGATTGGCGTGGAATTTCAGGTGCTGGAACATCGTTGTGAATCTTGATTCCCATATTATCGTCAACAAGATGAAACACCCCATCACTCGGAATCAACCATATTATTTCATCGTAAAAGAATGTCAACAATCCGTGTTCAACCGGAGTTGGAAAATTCCATTGAGCATTGCTATTGAGAAGCCAACCGAGTGGCGAATCATTAAGTTTAGCTAATGTTGGGGTTGACCAGACGTCTTTGTTTGTTTCTTTTGATTACCACCCTGATTCGGCTAGACCTCTTTTACGTGAAGACAGTTGCGATGCATATTGGCCACACTTGATTCGTAATTCTGAATAATACTTAGGGGCCTATCATATATATATATATATATATATATATATATATATATATATATA
>JACYFF010002017.1:61205492-61235922 GCA_017589665.1 Selenicereus undatus
TGGTTATTGATAAACCTCTATTTTTACTATTTTCACCTTTCAATTCCGCTAACTTTCTCCATTTACTATTAAGTAAAAGTTGCGCATCTGTGCTCATAATTATCTTATTTGGATCAATTCTCCTTTTTGTAGGCGTTTTAGTCTCAATTCGAAGAATTTCGGCACTTTTAGGAACAAAAGTGAGCAAGAAGCAATATTTCGATAAGGAACGAGGTTCGAGGACCATTTGGAGAATGGCACTTGCATGGCCAGCCGTGCATGTAAGCATGGTTGTGCAAGTCACAAATTGAAGCCAACAAGGTGCACGATCGGGTGTGCAGCTCATGCATGGCCATGCGCTGGAGTTAGAAACTTTCCTGCAAAAGTGCACGGCCGAATGTGTGTTTCTGAACAGCCGTGCATCTCCTCGACTTTTCATGATTTAGTTCTTTTTCGGGGCAGTTTTTAGGGTATCTTGTATCTCATTTTCTAGACGTTTTTAGTCGATTTTAGGGTTTCTTTCCCACAAAGTTTTGCACTAATCTAGATTCTAGGAGAGTGCTTAATTCTTGTTTTTGACTTGTGAATTGAACTTGACAATTGATTAAAGTACATTTCTCTTCCCTTCTCTCTACGATTTTTATCAAAGTTTGTGTCTTTCATCAAGGTTTTCAGTTTCTTGTTTGTGCTTTCGCTTGCAACCATTCCATTTCAATTATTTGTGTGGGCTGATTTGCATGATTTAGTTTTTGATCTAAAGAGCATAATAGTGTGGTGATTCCCAACCTAGGATTTTTGTTATCATTGAGTTAAATAGTTTCAGTCGCTTTAAGATCTATCAACTTGAATCTATTTTTGCCTAAATTGAGTGTTGCAGTCAACCTAGTGACTAAAACCAAGTTCCCTGTGGATACGACCCGTGCTTGTCGTTGTTAGTTACAACTGGCACCATGCACTTGCAGTAACATTTTAAGATAACAGTTATCCAAACAAACAAGGTGTTAAGAGCAAGAATTACAAATGAGCAAATGGTGCCTTGGGAGAGCAAGGAGGTTAGGTGGATCGGATTCCTTCCACTCCTGTGTTGCCAGGACTCAGCCATGAGCAGTCCAAGCAACTCCTGCAATTCCTCAGTAACTTGATAGGAGCAAATGAGCAAAGACAGCAAGCATTTGAAGCTATAACGTCTGCAGTACACATGGCAGGTATCATACATGTCCTGAATGATGTTCATTCTTTCTGTGCTTTACATCAAGGAACTTGGATCCTAGATAGTGGAGCAAGTGAACATACAAGCTCAGAACAATCAACTTTGCATGAAGTGACCTCATTTTAAAAATCTATACTAGTAAATCTGCCAAATGGAGCACACGTTAGAGTTACACACAAAGGCAAGTTGAGAATAGCAAAGTACCTAGTGTTGAATGATGTCTTCTTGGTCCCTGACTTCAAATTTAACGTACTCTCCATTAAGAAGCTATGTGAGGAGTTACATTGAACTGTCAAGTTTACAGAGACTTTGTGTATATTACAGGCCCCTTCTCTAAGTAGGCCACTAGTAATTGGTAAGGATTTCATTGGGGTTTATTTTCTGGACAAGAATCTCATTCAAGAAATGGAGCTGGTAGATGACAAGATGCAGTCAGTAGCTATATCTGGCAGACTTGAAAATATCTGTGATGATTCTGTTACAGCTTTCATTAATGCTACAACTGCTGTTGATTTTGATATTTGGCATCAACGACTTGGAAATATGCCTTGTAATAGAATAAGGGACCTTTCCCATGTTGGTTTGTCACATCATGATAAGAAATATTTTATTTGTGATATCTATCATAAATTAAACCAACACAAATTGCCTTTCCCCACTAGTAAGACCGCTTCAGCATGTGCTTTTGAGTTAATTCATGTAGATACTTGGGGGCCCTATTACACAAAAACACATGCGGGCCATAGGTATTTCTTAACTATAGTGGATGACCATACAAAAGTCACTTGCACTCACCTTATGGTGACCAAGGATGGGGCAGTTTTCAAGCTTAGATTTTTTTGTTGTGATGGCCAAGACACAATTTGATGCCAAGGTCAAGATGATAAGATCAAATAATGCACTAGAGCTAAGCAAAAGTTATGAGATTCTGGAATTCTTTGCTAGCACAAGTATTACACACCAAAAAAGTTGTGTGCAAACACCACAGCAGAATGGTGTGGTTAAAAGAAAACACAAGCATCTATTGGAAGTGTCCAGGGCATTATTGTTTCAATCTTCATTACCTATGAGATATTGGGGGAAATGTGTCTTAGCTGCAACCTATTTAATTAATAGAATGCCAACAAAACTGTTAAAAGGGAAGACCCCATATGAGCTAATTTATGGTTTAATCCCATCATATGGTCATCTAAGGGTGTTTGGATGTCTGTGTTTTGTTGCAACCAACAATTAAGAAAGAGACAAGTTTCAACCTAGAGCTACAACTTGCATATTCATAGGGTATCCTTTTGGACAAAAGGGGTACAAAGTGATGGATCTTAAGGACAAGAGAATAAATGTATCCAGAGATGTGGTCTTTTGTGAGAGGATTTTTCCATTTGCTTCTCCCCCCAAGGAGAAACCTCCGTTTGAATCATATCCTACTACCTTCTTTGAAGAGAACTAGGAGGAGAGGGGTGAGGAAGAAATTTCAGAGTCAAAACCATCATTAAATGAGGTAGTACATACCACTTTACAACTAAGAAGGTCAAATAGACCCCACAAAACACCTGATTATCTTCAGGATTATGTATGCTACAGTTTGAGAAACGAGAGAGAGGCATTTTGCTTCTCTACTCTCACAAACTTTTGTATACAATAGGGTAGCTTGCCAAAGATTGCATGTCTGGCAGCAAAACTTGAAATAACAGAACCAAAGAGTAATTCAGAAGTTGCTGCTCACCATGGTTTGAAGGAAGCCGTGGACAATAAGATAAAGGCTTTGGTTGACAACAACACTTGGGAGACTGTGCCCTTGCCCAAGGGAAAGAAACCTATAGATAGTAAATGGGTTTACAAGACCAAGTATAAGGCAGATGGGACTTTGGAAAGGCTTAAAGCCAGGCTGGTAGACAAAGGTTTCACACGAAAGACAGGCATGGATTATGTTGAGACCTTATCTCCTGTTGTCAAAATGACAACCATAAGAATCCTTATATCATTGGCTATTAAGAGAGGTTGGAAGCTACATCAACTTGATGTAAACAATGCTTTTCTTCATGGAGATTTACATGAAAAAATTTACGTGAGGTTACCAGAAGGTTTTCATTCTACAATACCCCATGCAGTTTGCAAATTGACAAAATCCCTCTATGGTTTAAAGTAGGCCTCTTGCGAATGGTATGCAAAGTTGACTGAGGTACTTAATACAAGAGGATACCGGCATTCAGGAAATGATTATTCCCTATTCTACAAGAAGACAATCACTACAACTATATTTTTGGCATACTATTAACAGGAGGTGATGAAAGTGAAATCTCATCTCTTAAGGCTTACTTGGATGATACATTTAAGATCAAAGACGGAGGAGAAGCACACTTCTTTCATGGGATGGAGATTCTACCAGTAAAACAAGGATTGGTGTTGACCCAAAGAATGTTTGCCAAAGAGATTCTAAAAGAATTTCTTGATACATATGCTACTCTAGTGGCTTGTCCCTTGGACTGTAATCAGAAATTATTAGTAGACTAAGGAGATTTGTTCAACAATCCAAGGCTTTACAGACAAATTGTAGGAAAGCTGAATTTTTTGACTAACACTAGGCTAGACCTAGCCTTCACAGTCCAACACCTTACCCAGTTCATGCACCAACCCAGAGTTCATCATTACCAGGCTGTCTTGCATGTACTCAGGTACCTCAAAGGTCATCCTGACATAGGCATTCTGCCCAGCAAGGACACTCAATTTTCCCTAGAGGCTTATTGCTATTTAGATTGGGAAGCATGCTTACATATTAGAAGATCAGTGCTGGATTTGTGATATTTCTTGGCAAAAGCTTAATTTCCTAGAAATCTAAGAAATAAGAAACTATTTCCTTGTCCTTTGCTGAAGCAGAATACAGGAGCCTCAGAAGGCTTGTGGCTGAGCTGGCTTGGCTTACTAGGTTGCTATATGAGCTAGCTATGGACGAGGTCACCTCGATTTTGATCAAATGTGATAGCCAAATAGCTATCCACATAGCTCAAAACCCTGTTTTCCATGAATGAACCAAACACATCGAGCTTAATTGGCTGTCACTTTGTTAGAGAAAAGCTCTTAGCTGGTTTGATTTCACTCAGTCATGTGACTATGCCGCAGCAACTTGCAGATGTCCTCACAAATCCCCTTCTAGGCAGTGTCCATCGTCATATTATTGGCAAATTGGGAGTTCAACGAACTACCAATTTGGAGGGGGGGTGTTGGAGATAGTATAAATTCAAGCTAAGTTGGTTCAATATTCAGTTCATGGTTTTGGCACATTTTATTGCAAATTCTGTTAGTTTGTTATAAAAAAACTTTTGGTGGTAAATGGTTGCATTTAAAAGGCACAACTCCCAGCCATTGACAGATGAGTAACACAAATAAAATGTGATTTCACATTTTCTCTTCTTTGCTTCTCTATCTCTTTTCTTCCTTTCTCTCTCTAAAGTTAGCATTCGTCGATTCCACTCATGAAACTCAAACAAAGCTGAAGTATTGCATGAATGGATTGTTCTAGGTACTACATGTAGGCCGTAATAGATGAAGGTTAAAAAAAAAGATGAAAGTAAAAATGTATAATTGTTTTTTTTCCCCCTAAATAGTGGGGGTTTGAAATTCTTTCCACTTTCTAAAAGATTATTTAAGTAGGTGTATTCTTGTTATTTTTATATTTTAAGAAAATTAAAATGATTGTTATAGGTGATGAAACACTCGCCACAATTAAGAAAAATTACTAGAAGCTTGAGGAAGGAGATAGAGAAAAGAAAAGCAAGCTTAGCATCTTGTGTAGACTGATAGTATTTTTTTTTTTTTTATCATAAGCTAAAATTAAAGCAAGTATCTTATCGTTGTCATTTTTTTTGTTTGTAAACGTTATTGTATAGTGGCAGACTTTAATTATTTTTAGAAGTTGTCTTTATACTTTTATTTCTATATTTCAAGTTTTGCCCAACTTATGATTGAAAAAAAGATAATCACTACAAGAGAAGACGGTAATTACAACCAATTAATTCAACGATGCGCTTATCTCGTTGTAAAAATAAACCTATTAACAACGAGACGGATAATCAGTTGTAAAAGGCAGTAGCTTCAACCATGAGCTCAATTTCTCGTTGTGTTTGGCCCTAAACTCGTCGTAAACGTACAATTTTCTAAGGGGGGGGAAACGCGGGACAATTCCCGGGTAATGTTTTCGCAACTCCCTAAAAACGACGCCGTTTGGTCAAGGTTTTTCAAAACCTAGCTTAAGTACTATTGAACCATACGCTTCTCCCTAACTTAGGCTCTTCGTTCCCTGTCCTCCCTTCTCTTATGGCTGAACGCATCGTCTGACCCTCGAAACTCGTTTGTTTGCGATTTTGAAGAGCCTTTAGAGCTTCTCTCATGATTTTTCCTCTCTTCTCATAGTCTGGGCCTCTACCTTCACAAGGATTACGATGCTCTACAGTTGAAGTCGTTTGTGTGCGATTTTGAAGAGGTATTCGACCTCAACGGCATCCTGTTTCAGGCGTGCAATTGAGTCATCCTTCAAATCAGCACTGGTATGGCTTTGTTTGGTGCAAATTTTAGTTTTTTTAATTGGATATTTTGGTTCTGGCTTCTCCAAAATGCTATATGCCTTGAAAATTTTGGAATTTGAGAGTGAAAAGTTTGGTTGTGAATCATATCTTACTTTGTGGTTCCTACTGACAAAAGTTTGAATCTGAGTATAAGTGTTCATCAATCTCTTTTTCTTTCCTATTTTCTTTATTGCTTGCAAATTGTTGTGAACTTAATTGGATTTTCTGGCCGAGGAGAGTTCTGTCCCGGAATTTGGTGGAAAGCGAGATTGCCGAGACATACTTTGGGATGCAATTAGCCATAAATTTGGTTTCACACCTTGTCAATTTCAACTTTGCTTAGTTCAGAAAGGGAGGTTTTTCTTTTAGCTGAATAAGCAATTGTTCTTAGAGGTTCAACTCCTCTAGGTGTTGTAATCTAACACAAATATAATGAATTAGGTGTTGTAATCTGACACAACTCCTCTAGGATTAGAAAGGTTTAACTCCTCTAGGTGTTGTAATCTTGAGTGTAAGCAGGTATAGCACCTGGTCCAGCTATTAGCAGCTCATGTTTCAAGCAGTTATCATACGAGTCCTCAGATTAGAATGAATTTATGTTTTAAGGAGCTATTGGCAACTCACGTTTCAAGCAGTGTAATCTTGAGTGTAATTAGGGTTTCTTTTTTCTTTTTTCCTTCTTTGTGAAAATTGCCTAACATCATCCAATTTATATGTTCAATGTTTTTCTATGAATGAATTTATGTTATCCAAAGCCTTGATGTTTGCATCTTCTTCTTTTTTTTAATTTGCTATACATGTTATTCTTCTCTGCTTTACAACGAGTTGACTGTTGATGGGGCTTGGACTTCCTTTGCACTTTTGTTCATGGATTCAATCGTGTGGAGCTGAGATTGGAGTTTGTGTTCTGACTTACGTGCTCCCATTTTGAATGAGAATTCTGGATCAGCTTGTTGCAGAAGAACAATCTTATGATTATTGGAAGAACATTGTGTTTGTCTTGCAAGGTTCCTGTAGAATCTCTTGCTAATGTGTGCACTGCTTTTGTTCTTTTGTGCAATTTCTCATATACATATTATTAGATTTGGAGAACATATTGTTCAAGTCAGGTGATGAGGTGCTTGGAATATGTAGATTAGGTTATCACCTTGGGTCATGTGACAAGGTCATGTACAATTATTGTTATAATGTAAATGTACATGTAACATGATTGGTGGTATTGTACAAGTACAATATTACAGCACTATTTACAGAGGGAGCAGCAAGCATAGAAGAGATAGATATTATTTACACCTTACCAACACATCCCTAGTTTCACACCTCTAGGTGTTGTACTGAAGAGATGTGAGTTAATAAGCAATTGCTTCCTAACTATTTAGGTTGCTTCATTGCTCGTAGAGGTGTTTTTATTTTTTGGGGGATATTTTTTTGGGGGTTTATGAATGAAAAGGTTGATTTGTTGTCTACTCTTCTTTTGATTCAATAGTAATTATCTCAGAAAAGGCTAAAATGACATGTCATTCCATTGCCTCTCATGAGGCTTTTTGCCTGTGCTTGTGTATCTTGGTTGGAATGTCATACACTTTAGGGTATTCATTAGAGATTTGTGTAATAATTATTCAATTTAGCTTTGTGACTATTTATGAATCACCATTTATTGAGACCTTTTTTTTGGGGGGGGGGGTTCTGTTTCAGAGAGCAATTGAGGGAAAGGACAGGACTTCAAGATGATGGGACTTTAACATTGAATTGAGGCAAAAGTTTCAACTTAGACGGTTTTTTTGTGATAATAGATGTTTGATTTCTGTATGCTTGTGTTAGAACATCGTTATAGCTCTTAAGTTGCTCTTAGTTGTGAGTTAGCCTCTCACCTGAGGACGCTATGGGGCATTAAAGTGTAATAGGCCTGGCTCGTAAGGGATGACTGATGACTATTCTTTATCAAGGAGAGAAGTGGAGATGATTTTGTGCTTTAGGTGATTGTTTGGATCGCATGACTATTCTTTATCACACTCTTTTTTTTCCCTCTCCCCTTTGTTCCTAATCTTTGCCCTTGCTGCTGCTAATGTTACTGCTTTCTCTCTCCCCGTCTGTCCCCCCTTTTCCTGTTTTTTCCCTCGGTGCTGTCTCCCTCTCTCCCTATTATTCTGCCCCTGTTGCTGCCACTGTTTCCTCCCTTGCTGCTTCTGTTTTTGTTTTTTCCTATGCATATTTGTACTCTTAATCTTTTGCTGCTGCTACCACATAACGTTTGTGGTTGAGTGTAATGTTTATGATCATTGGATTTGGGGTGTATGGTTCGTTGGAATTTTTGTCAGTAATAGATTCGGAGCTATGGTCTGTTGGAATTTTGTGGCATGTTGATGGTCGTGGATTTGTTATGGTGATGAGGATAATTGATGTAATCATTGGGTTTGATATTTATTTTGTGTGTGGCATGTTCATCTGTTTGGAATTGTTGGTGGTGGTTGGAAATGTAACATTCATTATCTTAATGAGTGGGGCACTTTAAATGCGTTGTAATGATCTTTCTCATAAAATGTTAGTGATGTCGGTTTAAATCATTTTTATTTTACTCTTGTAGATAAATAACTCTTATTTAACGGAAAGAAATTAACAAATTTGAATGAGTTGAGATAAATAATAAGATTAAAAAGATATTAAAGTAAGCATACTATAGATGTTAGTTTCTACTGTGTCGAGATAGAGAAGTTCAATCCTTATGAAATATCCTTGCATTAATATTATGATTTAAATTATTTATTAACCAACAATGTACTTATAAGATACATGATGACATGGATAAAGCATGCCACTCATTCAAGTTGTTGAAAAATGAAAACTATCGACAAAGTAACATTTTTGTATTGAGAACCCCCAAAAAAAGGAGACAAAAAAAAAAGATAAAAATGGTTGATTAAGGGCCTATGGATGAATTGGCATGTTTCCTTAGTAGTTAAGGTTATAGATTGTTTAATCCCTTAAGGGAAATGTCACATTATTTTATTATTGTACCATATAAAAGGTGCCTTGATACGCCGCCCATAAAAAAGCCATAGCAATGTATGTTGTCTTCTCTTCTTGGTTGCTTTCATTTTTTGCAGAGATAAGTTGCTTATAATTGATTGTACTCCTTCGCCCAGATTGTTGTTAGCCTCCAAGGAATAATGCAGTCTATGATTGTATGCATTCAGATATACTTCATCCCCTGAACCAGGGAAAAAATGATCTCTATGCTATGCGACCCTTAGTGTTATGGTGTTTTTTTTGTCTTATTAGTGTCTTGATGCTAGCGTAGTTAGCTAACTTTGTTTAATTCTATTTATTAGTCACATCATTAGTTCAAGTAATGATTAAAAAATGATGTATTTTATCATATAAGTAGCTATATGGACCATTTTGACTGCTTCCTGTTGTAGACATGTCTTAATACTGACATATTTAGCTAATTTTGATTAGTGTTATGCCCCCAAAGTAAATTCTAATGATTAGTGACATCATTGTCATATTTTCATATTAATTGAAGTAGTGATTAAAAATTATGTGTTTTATCATGTAAATAGACCATATACACCATTCTGCATCCTTCCTGTTCTAGTTATGTGTTACTTAGATACTTTAGGAATTTAATCGTTATATATATATATTTTTTTTAGTTATGGGATTAATCTTTCTGTGTTTTTCTCACTGTTTATATGCTGGTCATATTCTAACTTTTTCTGACTGTTCATATTCTGACTTTTTCTGACTGTTGTCTTCCTAGTGGCTTTCATTTTTAACACAAATGGGTTGTTTATAATTGATTGTACTCCTCTACCATTGTTATGCCGCCGAGGATTAATGAAGCCTATGTTTATCTGCATTCAACTGTACTTCAACACCTCTCCCCTCAAATTACTACATCTTTCTATGTTATGCTACGCTTAATGTTGTTATGGTGCTATTTTTGTCATGTTAGTTTCTTGATGCTCGTATATTTAGCTAACTTTGTTTGGTTCTATTGATTAATCATATCATCGTGGTACTTTCATATTATCTCCAAGTAATGATTAAAAAATATAATTTTTTTATCATGTAAGTAGGCCATATAGGCCAATCTATCTCTTTCCTATTTTAGATATGTGTAAGATACTTTTTTAGACTTAATTGTTATATATCTTCATTTTGAGTTAAGGGATTAATCTTTTGGTGTTTTCCTAACTATTAATATTCTTATTAGTACAGAAAAAGGCACCAGGTAAAAGTTGGATGAACTTGAGTAAGGTTGGTCGTCTTACTGATGAATATGAAGTAGGTGTGGATAAGTTCATCAAATATGCCTTTAGGAGGACGGGTGAAAATGATGAAATCAAGTGCCCTTGCATACGGTGTTGTAATTCATCCTTTCAAAGTGAGAGGGTGGTTAGAGATCACCTAATAGCATATGGGATTGTACAAGGGTACAATTTTTGGTATCATCATGGAGAGAGGGTGGGTGAAGTTCAATCGGACACTGAGTCTGAAGGGGAAAATAAAGAGTTCAATGATGATGATGAATTTGAGGACGATAGCATGCAAAATGATGATGAGATATTAGAGTTAATAACAGAGTGTTTTGCGAATGGGTTTGAAGGAGACAATGTGGATACGAGTTCTTTCGACCATCTTGAAGAACCAAATGATAGTGCAAACAAATTTTACACATTATTGAGGGACTTAGAGCAATCATTATATGAAGGCTTTAAGTGCTCAAAACTGTCAGCTGTTATGAAGTTGTTGCATATCAAAATCCTTGGAAGATGGAGTAATGATTCTTTTAGTATGTTATTGCAATTCTTAAAGGATGAATTACTTCCATCTGGTTAACTAGTGCTGAAATCTTATTATGAGGCAAAGAAATTGATCCGAGATCTTGGACTGTATTATAAGAAAATTGATGCTTATGTTAATCATTGCATGCTCTTTTGGAAAAAAGATGAAGAATTGGATTACTGTAAGGTTTGTGATGCTTTTAGATGGAAGCTTGATAAGTGTAATGGTGAACCCATGACAAAATGTAATGGAAAGAGAATTCCATTAAAGGTACTGCGCTACTTCCCGCTTAAGCCAAGGCTTTTGCATTTATTTATGTCATCAAAGATAGCGACTGACATGACTTGGCATAATGATAAGCGGAACAAGGATGGGGTTATGAGGCATCCAGCGGACTCTAAGGCTTGGAAGCATTTTGATGAACTTAATGGGAATTTTTCTTCGGATCCTCGTAATGTTCGCCTTGGCCTTGTATCTGATGGCTTCAACCCCTTCGCTAATATGTGTACTCCTTATAGCATTTGGCCTGTGATGCTAGTCCCATATAACTTGCCTCCTTGGTTGGGTATGAAACAGGAGAACATAATATTGTCAATGATAATTCCAGGACCAGATAGTCCTGGTGATACTATTGATGTTTATCTCCAGCCATTGATAGAAGAGTTGAAAGAGTTATGGGAAGTGGGAGTTTAAACATATGATATTTCTAAACACCAAAACTTTACTTTGTATGCAGCTCTTCTTTGGATTATTAATGATTTTCCTACATATGGGATGTTATCTGGATGGAGTACAAAGGGAAAATTTGCTTGTCCTTCTTGCCATAAAGAAACTCGAACAATTAGGCTACAACATTGTTGCAAACAAGTTTACATAGGTCATCGGCGCTTTTTGCCAATTGACCATCCATGGAGAAGGAAGAAAGATATATTTGGACATAAAGAGAAAGGAACTCCTCCGAAACCATTATTTGGTGATGATGTTCTTGTTCAAGTCCGAGATCTTGAAAATATTCCATTGACTAAGGCCACTCACAAGAAGGTGAAGATATCTCACCAGCTTAGGGGAGATAATTGGAACAAAAAGAGTTTTTTTTTTAGTTACCTTATTGGAAGTTTTTATTATTAAGGCATAATCTTGATGTCATGCATATCGAGAAAAATGTGTGTGATATTATTCTTGGAACAGTCATGAATACGAAAGGGAAGACAAAGGATACTATGAGAGCTCGCCTTTATTTACAAGCTATGCAAATTAGGCCAGAACTCCATCCTATCCAAAGAGGGAATAAACTTGAGTTGCCTCCAGCATCTTAATCATTATCTCGAAAGCAGATTGAAGTATTGTGTAAATTTCTAAGGGACTTAAAGGTTCCAGATGGTTTCTCATCTAACATTTCTCATTGTGTGAACCTAAACGAGTGTAAAATCTCAGGTCTTAAGAGTCATGATTGCCACATTCTTTTGCAATTCCTTCCTCCACTGGCATTTCGTGGCCTTCTTCCTAAAGACATATGCAAGCCGCTCATTGAGTTGTCAATGTTTTTCAATGTACTATATGCTAAATCTTTGAAAGTAGAGGACTTGGAGCAAATAGAAAAGCAAATTCCTCTTACACTTTCTAAGTTAGAAAGGTGTCTTCCTCCGTCTTGCTTTGATATAATTCTGCATTTACCCATTCATTTAGCCGATGAGGCTTTGATTTGTGGGCCTGTTAGTTTCCGATCGATGTATTTTGGAGAGAGACGGCTTTATAAATTAAAGTCATGTGTTCGCAACAAGGCTCGACTAGAAGCTTCAATTGCATAGGGTTACATTGGTGAAGAGTGCATGACTCATGCTCAAGGTATTTGCACAAGATTGGGACAAAATTTAATCGCCTTGATCGAAATGATGACGGGGATGTTGGACCTTAAAAAAAGCTTTAAATTTTCTCTCATAATGGAAGGCCTTTAGGAGTGGGTAAATTGTGCAATTTGGACACTGGTGACAGGAAGCGAGCTCATTTGTATGTATTGAAAAATTGCAAGGAAGTTTCACCTTTTTTCAAGTAAATTTGAAACTTTCCGTCATAATAGATTGTTTTTAATATCCCATTGTATTTGACATGATTCTGATCAGTGGATTGTTTTTGTGTGGTTGTTGGTATGAAGGGAACATTATGAGGTGTTAGCACACAGTGGATTGGTATTGACAATAAAAGAGGAAGATAAGCACTTTGTGCAATGGTTTAAAGAGAAGGTAAAAGTGTTTGCTTACTTGGTTTTCTTTATCTTATAAGTTGACTTAGATATATGAAGGACGCTATCACTAACAGCTTCAATTTATATTGTGCTTTGTAGGTGGCGCAATTATATAAAGATGGAAAATGTCCACTGGGAGGTGAGCTATTATCACTGCCACTTTGTGCTACTAATTACTGGACTAGTTTTAGTGGTTATATCACCAATGGATATAGGTTCCACACTTAAAGCCGTGAGAAGAACCTTCAAACTCAAAATAGTGGTGTGTTTGTACTTGGCAATATGGGGGCAGGGACAGAAAATATAGATTATTATGGTGTTTTGACGGAGGTCGTTAGGTTCGAATATATGGGAGGCAATCATGTCGTGCTGTTTCGATGTAATTGGTGGGATGTGCATGATGCTAGTAGAGGGGTAAAAGTGGATAAATTTGGGTTTGTTAGTCTTAATAGCAAAAGGCTTCTTAAGGGAAATGATCCCTTCATTTTGGCAAGTCAAGCATCACAAGTGTTTTATTGTAATGATGTTGCTAGTAAACGTTGGCTTATTGTTGTCAAAGTGAAACCTCGTGATGTATATGATATTTTAATGCCCAGTGAAGATGAAGGGGAAGTTGAGGATCTGTTAGGCGATAATTTATCGCATTTTACATGCCTTCTTCACCCACTTTTAGCTCGTATAATAACTTAATTTTTAGGATTTTTACTTGTTTTCTTTATGTTTTGTAGGAAATAGTGTCAAATCAAGCAAACGCCGCGAAAAGGAGCGAAGACGGGACAAAGCGAAGAAAAACAGCAAAAATTGGCAAAAAAGGACGAACCGGGGACCGAACCACCGTGCCAGAGGAACGGCATGGTGGGGCCGTTCCATGTGGCACGGTCGTGCCACCCTGGCACCGTGTGACCGTGCCACGTGGCACGGTCGTGTCCCCCGGGTCCCGTCGTCCGGCTTCACGATTTTCTATAAAAGGCCCCTTTGGGCGTTTTTGGGGTTGGTTCGGGGGGTTCGCTTAGGTCTTCTCCCTGGCGATTTCTAGGGTAGTTTAGTTTAGGTCTTAGCCAATAAAAACTCCATTGAGGAGATTAGATTAGGATTGTATTGAATTAATTCTGGGTTCAAGCAAATGGATTTCAAGTTTCGCTTCAATTCATGAGCCTTCTTCTTCTCTTTCTCTCTACTTCTTGTTTGGTTCTTGTTTTAGATTTTTGTTAATTTAGTTCATATGTTTGGTTTTGATTTGAATTAATCATTTAGTTTTTATGTTTAATTCATGTTTGATTTCTTGTTAGAATTAGTTTATAGTTTCATGCCTCTTTTCTTTGTTTTGTTCTTCAAGTTTTTGTTTTTGTTTGTTAGTTTAGGTTTTGATGTGTTTGTGATAATTAGTTGTTAGATTTTGTGGGCTTGGATTGTGATTAGCCTCTTGATGGCTAATTAGTCTTGTATGTGGCCTAACCATACCCAATCTATGCTTAGAACCTAGAGTTTTTCCTCACGCCCGCTAAGTGTTCGATGAAATGCTTGAGAGAGCTTTCATCTATATTTTTGGGCGATTGACTTATGCTGAGAGGTGAGGTCAATTAGCTAGTATGGGAGAGGGAATAGCCGCGTTTGGGACATGAAAATAGTATCCGAATCGAGCTAGGTCCGGGGTTGCTAGTTTTGTGGTTTAATTAGGCTAACCCCATGAAAATAGGTGGTTAGGCTAATTAGATTAGCTCATGACCCTTGAGAGAGGGCTTGGGTGGTCTTTGATGGTGCAACCGATCATCTCTTGTTCTCAGTGTGGTTTGGGTAGGTTAGGACTCGTCTTGATTAACTGGTTCATCACTTGGTGAAATCATAAACCCAAGTCCCTTTTTGTTTATTTGTTTTAGTAGTTTAGTCCTTCTTCCTTCACTCTCTCTCTGGCCTAGATTGAGACGCTTTAGTTAGCCTCGGTAGTTGGAAACACAACTCCCTGCGGACGACATCCCAAGTACTCAACGAGACACCTTGCACTTAGGGTTTATAAATATTAAAACTTTTTCTGCAACAAGTTTTTGGCGCCGTTGCCGGGGACTTGGCGTTTTTCAATGTTGAGGTTTACTTCAGCATTCGAGACTAGGCCTTTAGAAAATCCAAAAAAAAAAATAATTTGAAAAAAAATTTCCAATGGCAATTTTCCATTTTCCCCAATGTGAGTAAGAATTATTTTACCGTTATTGGGATCGTTTACATGCTTATCTTGCTCAATGTGCTTCTTGTGGATGTTTATATGAGAAATGGGAAATATTGCATGTTGTTGATGAGGGTGTGAATTGTGAGACCCGTGCTCTTTTTGGGCATTGGGATTTTTATGCTAGAAATGTCGAAGAAGCATGGGATTTTCTTGATTGGTTGGCTCGGGATACTTATGAATTTGAAACTAGTTGTTCTTATTCTTGTACCCCACCCCCTTGCATCCCTGCTTGTGCCCCTCCTGTGTGCGAAATTTGCAATTGTTCTGACCACGCCAGTAATTCTTGTCCCTATTATATTTCTAATGAACACTTTGCTCGACTTAGGAATATGATAGAGACAATGAATAAGCAACAAGTTGAGTTTGCTGAGTTTGTTAATGCACTGCGGGAGTATGACCTATCACCCGAGACTGACCTTAGTTCTAGTGCTCCTAGACTTGATGTCAATCTGTGTGATGATGGTGCGTCTTTTCCTCCTCTAGAGTCCGGACTAGAGAAAGTATCTGACCCTCCCTTGCATACTTTACCTCTTGTTGCTCCATCCCTACCTAGCACCCTTAAGAACAACACTTTGACCTATCTTGATCCACCTTTCCCTTTAGCTCAGTCGACGAAGTTCGAGATGGGTGTGATATTTTGTGTTGATGCTAGTATTGATGGGGATGATTTCTGTCTTAAGTTAGACGATACTTTTAGTGAGATGCATGATCTCGACGAGATTCTCGAGGGGGGGCCTGTGTGGATGCTGTGGCTACAGTTTCATCTAGTCCTGATCTTACTGACCATGTATCCCTCAACCCCCTTGATATTTCTCCTGCTTCTTCATGCTCATTACCCTCCCCTTCCCCTCAGTATTGTGATCTCTCACCGATTGACTCTCTTGCGATGCTCAAGGGGAATGTGGTTGACTGTTTTGAGTCCCTAGGTGCTTTTAGAGGGTATGACCCCTTCCTTGATCCTTATCGTCTGTACCTAGAGGGCATGCCTGGAGAAATCATATTGATTATTGCATTCGATTATTCTGCTGATTTCTCCTAGGTATTTGGTGAGTTTAAGAGGGCACTAACTTTGTTTGCTCAATCTTTACCAGTGTTCTCTTACTCACACCATTCTGAGCTGCATGCAGCAATGCATGATAAGCTCTTACGAGCTTTAACTGCATCCGAGCTGACGACTCGCATCTTGAGCAGCAAGGAGTGGCTGCTGCTCCTTATGTCGTCGTGGAATAGTTCGGGTACATTCAGTACCCGACTTGGTATACTCGTTCTCACTCTTCCCCCCTTCTTCTCATTTTTTTTATATTTCTTTTTATTTTCTCTCCTTTTGTTTTTGTTTAGTTGTGAATATTAGGATTGTGTTTTTGTTGGTGATCATCTTGTGGTGAAATTTGGATGTCGTTGAGCCATTGATGGCTATGATCACCATTTTTGTGTTTTTATGGATATTTATTGTGTTGTGATTGGTGGTGTTGCTGGATTGGTTTTTACATGTTTTTGGTGGTGTTAGTCTATATATATGTGTGATCTTGTTTTTGTTTGGGTGAGATTGTGTTTTTGGGAGAGCTTGTGTATATATGTGTCGATTTTGTATGTCTTGTATTCGATTTTGTTTTCTTTATTTTTGTGTGTTGGTGATGACTCACGGCTCCCAATGAGGACATTGTGAGATTTAGGTGTGGGGGTGGGGTCGTCATCTTCCCTTTTTTTTCTTGTTTTTGTGAAATTTTCATTATTTTTGTGTAATTTTTTTTTCAATTTTCCTCCTTTTTGTATAAATTTTTCTTTTCCTTTTGAATTTAGGGGAGTTTTGTACTATTTAGATCAGTCTTAATCTCCGGTACCTTGGCTATTAGCTCGTACATAAGTATAATGTGCGTGATAGATATTCATCCCCAGTCTGTCATTTTAGACCTCAATTCTAACCCCAACAGTCCATTGTAATTTTGCAATCCAGTCCTGATTTATGTATTATCATCATCCTACATTCTTAGCCTTCCATGATTGACTCTTTCACTTGTCTATTGCACAGTTCCCTTTATATGTGCTAGCACCCCCTTTTCCACAAAAAAAAAAAAAAACTCATGTGCTACTGGGTGTATCCCTTTGAGGCGTTGCAAGAGTTTGGATTGAAAAAAAAAAAGAAGATGAAGGAAAAAAGGGGGGGGGGGAGAAGGAAAGAGTTTGGAATGACAAGTAAGTACCCCTTTGAGGCATGCGCTACTGGGTGCTACCCTTTGAGGCAATACTGCTACTGGGGAAGCTTGTTTTCCACGCTAGCAAAATCAATAAGGTAGCTTGTGTCAGTTAAGTGGGATAAAGTCTGATTTTTGGTAAGCCAAAGTCTTAGGGTGATGATACACTTGCACACCAGGCACCAGGATGGATTCAATGTTGTCATGAATCGTGGGGTGAAAAGTTGATGTCTGGATGCCATTCTTTGGGAAGATGTGTCCTGAAATGCATATAATGCTTGTGTGCAGACTGATACTTGAGTTACTGGGGGTTTTTGGTTGATCCGAATGTGTACAGTTTACCCCAATGTATATATTGTGTTTTGTCATTTTCATTTTTCGTTTTTGTTTCTCTTTTCTTTGTTTTGCCCTTTTGAGATTTTGTGGGTATATCTTCTGCAAACCCTCACGAGACCTTACTCGTCCACTTGGGGGAACCAAGGGGTTTAAAGGGTTTGTTGCATATGCTAAATACAACCGTGATTCCTACGAAAGTGAGTTAGGTTCCTAGGTTATTTTTTTCTTTTGTTTTGCTCGAGGACGAGCAAAAGATAAGTGTTGAGTTATTTTGATTAAGTTTTGATGATAACAAATCTAAGTGTAAAAATTTGTCCAAGTAATGTTGCTTCAAACACGATCTCCAAACAGGCCTAACTGGTGTTTTTCTTTTGTGTATTAACTGGTTTGCTAAATGTGAGAACAAGTCTCTAAAACAGGTTCTACTTGGTGGTTCTATATTAAGAACAACTCGATTGTAAAAGCATGTTGTTCCTGGACTCTAGCAAGATCAGCTCGATGTAAAGCATGGGGTTCCGAAACTCTAGCAATGCAAAGAGCAACCCCAGCAAACAAGGTGGCCTTGGTGTTCACAGCAGCTCTACAAATCTTGGACAAGATGACTGGTTCAAAACAAGAAGTCTTAGGTATATAGGTTTTATTTATTTAGATTCTTGTTAATATGCCAATATTGAAAACATCATTTTAAACACCTCTTGAATCGGCAGTTGCGCTAAGCGCTTCAGAACACCAGTTGCGAACAACCCTGCAAACAGGGTGCCTAGGGTGTTTTTGAACTGAAACGGCTATGCCCGATTATTTTGGAAAAATTTATTTCGGCTGGCCAAAAGCTCTAAAATCCTTTCTTCAAATCCCAGGATAGGATATTTTTGAGATACGAATTATTATGGGAGATTTGCCAAAATTGTTTTGCTAAATATTTTCCAAAAACCAAAAGATCTTTATCACCTATATTTTAGGAAGTGATTTATTCAAATTTCAAAGTTGAGATTTCTGGTTCCTTATTTGAAATTCTCCACGGCTATTTCAAACGAGAGGATAAGTTTTTATCTTTTAGAAACAAATCCCTTTTATTTTGGAAATTTCTTATCCACTAAACGTTTGGAAAATCCTTTGCTTGGAAATCTCCTTTGATGCCATACTTGGCAGATTCTCAGCAACTTCCTTGATTTTTTTACCGTTGATCTTCTTGGTTAAAAGCTTAGCTCTTCTCTCCCATTTCGCAGACATAACAGATATTGAGAAAACACAGTGTAGTAAAAAAAGGGAAAATTCTGAAAACCCGGTTTTTACTCAAAAGTAAGAAAAGATTTCTTGAGCTTCAATTCGCAAAGAAAAACCGTGACAAGCTGTGTTAATTTGAGTTTTCAAACCATTGGCACAATAGGATCTTCAGTGTACCTTACATCTGCTTAGTGAGAAGCACCCCCAGTAAGGTGTTTTCAACCCTGATCTTGGATCAGAAAAGTGAGTGAGTGGTCCTTAGTCGTGTGGACTTTGGACGTGTCCAATCTGGTGAGATTTGGACGTGGTGTAACCGTTCTTAGGGAAGAAGGTTACGTGGTTGCAAGTTGTAACAAGGTGTGTTACATTTGTAACGAGTTAAGCCCGGTTATAGTGAAGTGGTTAAAAGCCTACACGAGGTAGGTCGTGGTTTTTCACACCTCAGTTGGGCTAGAGGTGTTTTCCACGTAAAAATTGTGTGTGCTTTATTTCCGCATTTATCTTGGTGATTTTCGCACTTGCAATATCTGGAAACACCCCCTGCAAACAAGTCAACAGGGTGTTCGTTACTTATAACGCAAAAATCAGACACAACAATTCACCCCCCTCTTGTGGAAGTATACTCATAAATTCAACAATAAGTGTGGGGGTATTTGTTAGGCAATAATTTGTCGCATTTTACATGCCTTCTTCACCCACTTTTAGCTCGTATAATAACTTAATTTTTAGGATTTTTACTTGTTTTATTTATGTTTTGTAGGAAATAATGTCAAATCAAGCAAACGTCACGAAAAGGAGCGAAGACGGGACAAAGCGAAGAAAAACAGCAAAAACTGGCAAAAAAGGACGAACCGGGGACCGAACCACCGTGCCAGAGGAACGGCACGGTTGGGCCGTGCCATGTGGCACGGTCGTGCCACCCTGGCACCGTGTGACCGTGCCACGTGGCACGGTCGTGTCCCCCGGGTCCCGTCGTCCGGCTTCGCGATTTTCTATAAAAGGCCCCTTTGGGCCTTTTTGGGGTTGGTTCGGGAGGTTCGCTTAGGTCTTCTCCCTGGCGATTTCTAGGGTAGTTTAGTTTAGGTCTTAGCCAATAAAAACTCCATTGAGGAGATTAGATTAGGATTGTATTGAATTAATTCTGGGTTTAAGCAAACGGATTTCAAGTTCCGCTTCAATTCATGAGCCTTCTTCTTCTCTTTCTCTGTACTTCTTGTTTGGTTCTTGTTTTAGATTTTTGTTAATTTAGTTCATATGTTTGGTTTTGATTTGAATTAATCGTTTAGTTTTTATGTTTAATTCATGTTTGATTTCTTGTTAGAATTAGTTTATAGTTTCATGCCTCTTTTCTTTGTTTTGTTCTTCAAGTTTTTGTTCTTGTTTGTTAGTTTAGGTTTTGATGTGTTTGTGATAATTAGTTGTTAGATTTTGTGGGCTTGGATTGTGATTAGGCTCTTCATGGCTAAGTAGTCTTGTATGTGGCCTAACCATACCCAATCTATGCCTGTAACCTAGAGTTTTTCCTCACGCCCGCTAAGTGTTTGATGAAATGCTTGAGAGAGCTTTCATCCATATTTTTGGGCGATTGACTTATGCTGAGAGGTGAGGTCAATTAGCTAGTATGGGAGAGGGAATAGCCGAGTTTGAGACATGAAAATAGTATCCGAATCGAGCTAGGTCCGGGGTTGCTAGTTTTGTGGTTTAATTAGGCTAACCCCATGAAAATAGGTGGTTAGGCTAATTAGATTAGCTCATGACCCTTGAGAGAGGGCTTGGGTGGTCTTTGATGGTGCAACCGATCATCTTTTGTTCTCAGTGTGGTTTGGGTAGGTTAGGACTCGTCTTGATTAACTGGTTTATCACTTGGTGAAATCATAAACCCAAGTCCCTTTTTGTTTATTTGTTTTAGTAATTTAGTCCTTCTTCCTTCACTCTCTCTCTAGCCTAGATTGAGACGCTTTAGTTAGCCTCGGTAGTTGGAAACACAACTCCCTGCGGATGACATCCCAAGTACTCAACGAGATACCTTGCACTTGGGGTTTATAAATATTAAAACTTTTTCCCTAACAGGATCATCCTATTGATACACTCTTAAATGCTGATGTTTTGGATGAAGTATGTTAATAGAGGGAGTCAATTAATCCACAATTTGTTATAGCTCAATACTGAGCTGAATTGGCGAAGAGATGATGTTGAATCAGATGCTGTGGATATATTAGAATCTACTAAAAAAAGGAAGAGATAGTGTCAATCGTAAGAACAATATGTATCTTTGACTAAGAAAGTGTCTAGTTATTTGTATTTTTTCTTTTTTGTGATGACGTTTCAAAATTTTCTACTCATGAAGTGTCAGCTCCCTGTCCTTTGATTCCTTCAGGACTTATTACTCTATCAACTTGCTGTTTTATCTATTTTTTTTTGTATCCATGTTTGATAAATAATCATCTACTGTATGTAAGGCATCTCATTCTTTTGACATAACTTTTTTAACCCTTCTCTTCTCATGATGTGTGGTACATGCAGGTATAAATGGCCTCGGCTAAAAAAATGGGAAAACGCAATTTTGTACCCCCTAGGTGCACTTGGCGTGAACTGGTCACAAGGCTTGAAGCAGTCATTGCTTCGACCTTCCTCATCTAGAAACAAGCATTCTCATAATGGCACTCCATCTGTACATGAGGAAGAAAATGTCTCTTACGCAGCACATGAAAAGGGTACACTATGTGTGAACATGCAAAATGACTTTGACTTCAACGGGGGAGTTAATGAAGATGACCATCTTACACCACTTCAACCACAAGGCTCCATGGATAAGAGTGTTTGTACACCATCTCCAGATAAAGAGGGTACAGAAGATGAGGAGGGTAGAGAAGATGAAAGGACTGTTGATCCTAATATTAAGCAGCCTGGTGAGTTGAATTTTGAAATATATGTTGTTTATTTCTATGCTTAATGAGTTTGGTATTTCTATCCTTCTTTATTAACTCACAAAGAAAACACCAAATGACTTTATGAGCTCGAGCACCCACATAAACATCACCACTTGAACTGAATCATGCATGGTGAAAGGAATTTCTATGTCGCTCCAGGCAAAAGACTCAGAAACTACCGTCAAACTTGTGCCCTCCCCCCCCCCCCCCCCCCCCCGCCCAAAAAAAAACCTCAAAGTTTGTCCCAATGGCAAAATCATAGCATCATTACAAAGCATGTTCTAGAAAAATACTAATCATAGTTCCAAGGCATTCACAGTTCTTATTTTCAGCATCTTCACTTTTTGCTGTGGCTTCAATGAGGATATAGACCCCAAGGGAACATATATCACCAAGTAAAAATATCAAAATGTTAAAAATGCATACATATAAGCGTACAAAGGCCAGTGTAGGAAATATATAGATAGAATATAGATAGAGAGTTTGACACCTTGGAGTTTGTTGGCCCATTTCAGCTTGAGATTGTCAATTGTCGCCAACTGGTTCTTCCAACATTCTCAACCATAGTTGCAGGAACGTAGGACGCTCCGGTATGGGGGACGGATTCGGGTACGCTAGGGGGTTGATAGAATCCGGTAACTATATTCTCAACTACAAATAACTGACATAGAGGCATCTTTAAGCAGTGAAATATCCAGGAAATGTCAGGCATGTTCTTGAAGAAGTATTTGAAGGTTGAGTCAAAGTTCCTCGAAACAGAGTTCTATCTAAATCATCCCTAAGATTCGGTAGAAATGCCGTTGTAACAAACTGATGGATAGAAATCATAGTGCATTCAGTTAACCAATTCGTGATGGCTAAACTAACTTATTGAAATGATCTTGCTACATTTCCATTAATCCAATATTGGTTAAACACCAGAAAACAGCATGCCGCAATTTCAAGTGTCCATGTCCTCCAGCAAAGCCTCGCTTTAGCAAAAATTGAACACAGCAGAACTTAAGCACTCGATGCCAAAACGTAGTATTTTCAAGGACTCTTCAACTACTGAAACCCCTAACGTAATCAAGTTATTTAGGTCCTTCCAAGAAAATAAACAAGATTCAACCAGAATCAGACAATATATTTGACATCAACAAGACTGCATAACGTAGCGCATCAAGCTAAATTAAGGATTTTGAAGGATTTTTGGATTCTGAAACAATCTGTCCAAAAACTCACGCGTGCACTATAACCTTCAGTAGCAACTTAAAACATCTGGCTAACAATAACATCACATCATACTGGAAATTAAATGAATCAAAAGACAGGACTGTGTACCATAGTGAAAACTCCATGTATCGATTTAAGATTCCATATACAACAGAAATAAATACAAAATTCTCACTTGGATATCATTAAGCAGTAGCACTTCTAATTTGAAAACAAGATTCCGAGTAAGAAAATTTTCCTAAAGCTTGCACAAGTCATTGACTGCACAGAGCCATGCTTGTTGACCTTGTTAACTTAGGTCAATAACTCACAATGCATCACTTGCAGACTGAACTTCTCAATCAATCAGTCGATTTCTCCATTAGCTATAAGTATTTTGTTTGTACAGGTTCAAAGTGCGACACCCATACTCTGTTTATATAATTTAGAGTTTCAAAGTGCTATATCACCTCCTCTTTTTTCATTGCTTGTTTTGTTTATATATTTTAGAGGCAGAGATAGATGGATGCAATGGTATGAATAACAAGAAAAAGAGGCGCAACTTCAAACCACATGGTCCTAATAGGTGTAAGCGGGTAGCAAACTTGAAGAATGGAGAGAAGTTGGAACTTACTTACTTTCACAATGGTCCAGTTGGTGAAAATCACAATCTCATAACAAGACATATGGGTATGTTGGTAAAAGATCGTACTGTGTGCCCTGTTCGTGTACGTTCTTGGAATGATATTGATGAGAGTGCAAACAAACACATGTGGGTTACGGTTAAGGTAATTGTATATGCTGGATGAAGGCAGAATGTTTTTTATCAAGCTCTTTCAATTATGCTTTGTTTTCTTGAGGGCATATTTTTTTTATCTTTCTTTGAATTATGACTTCTCTTTTGCAAGAAAATAAAATTCCCAGTCTTCGTTGTTTTATATATGTTTATGACTTGTTTTGTCTTTATCTTAATATATAGGATAAATTTAAGGGTAAAGACTTTGAACTTGATCGTGACGCTACCCTTCGCCATATGAAGAGATTGTGGCATTATTGGAGGGGAAACCTTGTCCAACATTATATAAAGCGTGCAGGAAGTTATGAAAAAGCATTGGAAAAGGTTCCTACGAATATGTTCTGAGAGGATTGGAAATGGTTGCTGGATGAACATTTTTTCAATGAAGATTTTCTAGTGTAGAAAAGTGAGAATATGAAACTGTGAAAGAATGAGAAGAATGAAGTAACCAAAATCAGAAGCCTTTGGTTCTCTCTCTTCTGCGTTGCTTTCATAGCCCCAGAGGCTATAATATATACAAACAAAAGAAACCCTAATGCTTAGCTTGTTGGTCAAGCCACTAATATTGCTACAATAAAAATAAAATATTTACAAGATCTTTACAATATCCTTTTTGTGATTATCATATCTTCCTTCATCTAGTAAGTGGCTTTGTAATTTGTTTCATTTTTTTGGTATTTTGATTTCTAGTTCGTTTTGCTAGTAAGTTGGTTTCTAGTTCATCTTACAAACTATTTAGTACGTGATTGATATCCTCCTGTAGAAGATAAGTCATTGGAACTCTAAAAATAGAGCCAATTTGACGATGCTTCATCATACTGGCAGCACACCCTTTAGACAAATAATTTATGAAAAACTGGTAAATATGTCATCAACTAGTAAGGTTTATTCTCTTTCATGATATGCAATGTACTGAAGTCTTGTGTTTTTAGGCTGGTAAAGAAGGGAAGATGCCTACTATTGCTGAGATATTCAAGGAAACTCGACAGCCACATTCAGGAGTGTTGGATGAGGAATATGCTAGCAAGTTGGTATGTGAATTTCTTCCACTGTAGTTTGTAGAATTTTCTTTGCTAGCCTCCATTCAATGTCCAAATTAAGAACTCAGCTTTCTTGATTGCATCACTATAGTCTACAGAAACTTCTTTTACCTCAATTAATTTCTTTACCACTTCTAATTCTAGTTAATCTTGTTGTACTACAGATAGACGGATTGTCCAGCCAGCCACGTATAGCTTGAATATCCTAATATCGATGTCAAATTTTGTGCATTTGTTTCATATGTTGTTATTCTCACTTCTTTTTGTATCGTATTGTATATAATCTATAGGAGGAGATCATGCAAACATCAAAAGATAACCCTCACTTTTCGGCATTTGAATTGGTTGAAGAATGCTTTGGGCCACAAGACCGTGAATCATGTGGCATGCTTTGGATACGGAATTAACCCAAAGGATGTAAGGGGGCCACTCCCAACTAGAGCAGTACTTCAAGCTATGCTTCGAGAGAATATTGCATTACATAAGCGCATGGATGACATGGAAAATGCCCACAAAAATGATATGGATAAACTAGAGAATCAAATGAGAATGCTAGCTAACTTGGTTATGGCTAACCAGCAGACTTCAGCAAAATCTGGTGCTAACACTGGCTCTGATGAAGATGATGTTGAGGTACATATTTCTGACTCTCCCAAACATTCTTCCCTTACCTTTTTTTTTTGGTTGGGCTTTTAACTTTTACTAATGATTATTCCCTCTTTTGGCTATTGATTGTCGTAGGTTTTTGCTATGCTAATCTAATGTGTGCGTGAGAAAGTTGGAGCTTTTGGGAAATTTTTGGGACAAAGTAAGTCTTCCACTTATCACTTTATTTATAAAAGAAATTCGACAGTTTCCATGGTATCTAATTGTACTTTACATGGATGAGATGATGGGAGTTGTTGGGATTTGTAGGCCTGATTTCTTGTTGTTGGGAGTTGTTGTTGTTGTTGGTACAATCATTTTTTTTTTTTTGTCATTGCCCACTGCCCAGCCATTCGTGTGTACTTTACATGGATGGGATGCTGGGAGTTGTTGTTGTTGGGAGTTGTTGTTGTTGTTGGTATAATCGATTTTTTTAATTTTTTTTTTGGTCAGTGCGCATTGCCCAGCCATTCGTGTGTAGTTTACATGGATGGGATGCTGGGAGTTGTTGTTGGAAGTTGTTGTTAGGAGTTGTTGTTGTTGGTATAATCGATATTTTTTTTTGGGTCAGTGCCCACTGCCCAACCATTCGTGTGTGCTTTACATGGATGGGATGCTGAGAGTTGTTGGTGGAAGTTGTTCTTGTTGAGAGTTGTTGTTGTTGGTATAATCGTTTTTTTTTTGGGGTCAGTGCCCACTGCCCAGCCATTTGTGTGTACTTTACATGGATGGGATGCTAGGAGTTGTTGTTGGAAGTTGTTGTTGTTGGGAGTTGTTGCTGTTGGTATAATCGATTTTTTTTTTTGGGTCAGTGGCCATTGCCTAGCCATTTGTGTGTACTTTACAAGGATGGGATGCTGGGAGTTGTTGTTGTTGGGAGTTGTTGTTGGTACAATCGATTTTTTTTTTCGTTTTTAGGTCAGTGCCCACTGCCTAGCCATTCGTGTGCTGCAGTACCCTATAACTTTGCAGGCCTCATCCTGTTCTTTATGCTACCCTACTGCTCAGTCCTTAGCTCTCTTCCTTCTTATCTACATGGGCGTATTTTATTTGCTTTTGCTTGGTCTACTTCATACCTAGTCCAGTCTCTTAGTTCTCTCTTCTAACTGGCCTCTTCTTCCCTTGCCAAGGCCTCTGAGCCTACTGCTATGGTCATTATTTATGACCCCATTTAATTATCTCTCTCCTTTATCTCTGTCTCTTCTTCCCTTGCCCAGGCCTCCGAGCCTACTGCTATGGTCCATGTGCTTCAATATGTTCTCCTGAACACTATCTCCTACACTCTCCAAATTTCGTACCGCTAGATTTCACTTTTAATTAATATTTTAGTGTTAGCTTTCACTTTTATCATCATGTCTTTTTTCGTCAGCCAATACTTTTTAGACTAATCCTTATGATTTCACTTTTAATTAATATTTTGGTTAAATTTTGGTAACAGACTGCAATGTTGAAAGTCATTTTTTCCTCTTTGTTTTTTTTTGGGTTAATTTGATTAGTGCTGCATTTAGCTTATGTTACTTACTCCATTTGAAATAAGTTCCAATTTTTGTTTTTGACCTTATATCCAGCAAGATACAATAATTATCATGTACTTGATCTTATTATGAAACAAAAAATAGAGGGTTTTTTTTTATAATAAAATAGTGATTTCATCACCAACCAACTGTTACTAAATTTTGGGATCATGAACTTGCATAATTTTGGGATCAGTTCTGTGAATTTTAATACCCGGATGAGCAGTGATTTGGATACTAAATTTATTATTGTAAATGTTAAGTATGTATATAGAATTCGCCTTGCAGATTTCTTGGTTCAGTTGCCTTGGTTAGGATTTTGTTTCATTCAAGTGTTGAGACCTGGTTTGATTTCTCAAGTTTATACTACAAGTGAGAATTCCTATTTTGAGTAGTTGGGCTATTTTATGCCTTTGGAAGTCTTGAAAATGCCTTTGGAATGCCCATTTTATGCCTTTGGAATATTTGGGTCAGAGGGCTAGTTTTCTTTTCTACTTGTTTCTTTGGACTTCTATATGTGTGGCTTAGCGCATTAAATATGGATTCACGATATGATCACATTAACAGTTAATGACTACATTTTACGTTGTACTTTGGCAGGTGTATATGAATTTTTTCAAGGTGCATATAGATTTTTGGAAATGAAGATGGACATATTTTGGTATCCAATTCAAAGATGGACATATTTTGGCATTCAACATGAAGATAGATAGCATTTTGTCGCACAAGATTTACATGTTTTATGTTGTAGACTATTGTTAAGTAGCTAACACAAATATGTATGTGTTCCAAACAGTAAACAAATTTGTAGTGTATTGCACCTATATTTTGGGCAGCTCTCTTTGCAAAGATGACTATATCTATATGCTCATGTATGAGTACAGGGGTGGTGTTTGCTCTTTGAGTTCATTTCGTCGTTGATCCAAAAATTTATGTGAAGAAATATTGCGACAAGTATCTAGTCGCAGTTCAAGAAGTATTTACTTTACTAAACGAGAAATGTTTTTATCTTGTGATTGATCAGAACAGCTACCAAGAGAAGCGTAACTCGTCGTAAATGTTTTAATAATGGCGACGAGATTCATAACTTGTTGTAATGTACCAGACAACCACGTGATTTGTAGGCTCATTGCAAAAGATGGTCACAAACTACCACGAGACAATAATCTCGTCGTAAATACATAGGAAATTACAACGAGATAAAAATCTCGTTGTAAATGAAAAGTCATGCGACGAGCCTTTCAACCTGGCCGTAGTTAAAGCCCAAGCATTTACATCCAACTCTTTTGCAACGAGCCACGAACATACGGAAAACTCATTGTAAAAGACAATTGCAACGAGTTTATTGACCATTTACAACGAGAATCCTCGTTGTAAAAGATAATGTTCCTTGTAGTGAATATATTTCTCTTAATCTTTACCTTCTGACGGTATGATTACATCCATGTATTTATCAAGAATAGTTCTACTGATAATTGGTCAAAAGATTTATTTATGTTATTAAGAAATTTAAACTCTTCAAAATAAAGAAGAAATTTGTGTGCGTCTGGAATTTAACATAATATTCTACTTCTATCAAAGTAATAAGTAATTAAGATCCTCGATTATATGAAATTTACATGAAAAATTCAATGCATGTGTTTAATTGTATTGAATCTGAGAAACTCCATTGTTGGAAAGATGAATAATTACTCAATATTAACAAGCAATGTTGTCATTGTGTTTATCAATTAACATGACCTTGACGATTTTATGGCCAGGAAGCACATGGTCTCTACCAGAATTTCAGAGAACAACTGGATCAATAAGAACAAGTGCAATTTTTTCCTTCATGATTTGGCTAACTATGGTGTAGCTATCTTCCCCGTTGTAGAGAACTTCGACCACACGAGCCAATTCAAGTGTTCTGGACAGTAAAGGCCAGGCAAAAGCATGAGGTTGAAGCAACCCCTCATTAACGTCCTTCCATGTACTCTCCACATGTTCATTTATTGCTTCACGGGCTTCATCCTCGGACACACCATTCTCTCTCATGTAACATTCCACTGCTGAGGCTACATGATCTCTGCCTTGTTGAAACTGCCATTTTTGTTTCTTTAGAATCTAAAACAAAGCTTTTCGAAGGGAACATATATATGCTGAAATCAGGTAAATGTTTAAGAGATGAGTTGCTGAGGCATGGGAGTAGGTTAATTATACTTAGACCTGATAAACGGGTCAATTGGTTTGGATATAGATTGAGTTAAGTTTGGGTTAAATCATGTATTACGTTAAGCAACATTTCGAATAAATTCGGTTTGGGTCAGGTAAACTTCGGTTTAGGTCGACTTTGGATCAATTGATTTTTGGTCCAATAAGCTTGTCATGCAAAAATAAGAAACTTTGTCAATAATTTCGGATCGGGTATAGTTTGGTTCGGGTCAATTCGGATTTCGGTTTCACTTTTGGGTGAACTTATTTTGGATGTCGGAGCAAGTATGGATTCGGATCATTCGGATTGGATTTCAAGTCTCGGGTTAGTTTTGTCAGGTCTAATTAATTATACTATATTCATACATGCTCAAAGGACATTAATTTGTATCACAGTGCATGTTGAATTAGGTATTTTTTAAGAGTTCTCATATTATATGTCCGACATTCAGTTAGTTTGGTACATGGAGAGGGAGTCGAATTTGAGACTTTATGTACTTAAAAGCTACGATGAACTTTATTCTTAATTACTAGGCAAAGACCTCACTTGACAAAATTTGATAGTATTTGAGTTAGGACTTGAAAGTGGAATACAGGAATTAAATTATATTTAATTATGTAATATTATTTTCAAAATAGGAGTTGAATTGGCGGGAATTGGAAATTCTGTAGTACTATTTTCAACTGAATTATCGTGTTAATTAACTAGTTTAAGTCTTATATCATGTGTTTAATTAATCTCGATTCGGCTTACTTCAACTCTTGGTCTTATCACTAGACGTCAACCCATATATAAAAATAAAATTACATAAAATAAAAAATATTATGAAGGATACCTTGTCGCCACCCATGTCATTCTTGAGCCTGCCCATGATTCCAATTGCTACGACAGACTTGGGTTGCAAGTTAACCCATTCAAATGCTTCGATGGTTGCAATGTTTCCCATACCGAGGAAACACACGGCCATCGCCAAATCATAGCCGAAGGACACTCCACTATTTTTAAGATACTCATCATACGCCGGTATTAGCTTCTCGTTGCGCCACCTCGCTTCTTGCAAATAAGTCTTGCATATAATCTTCATCTGCAAACATATAAGTTTCACAAAGGATATGTCTTTAGCATCGAGAGGGTGAATTTTCATCATAAAATCAGATTTTATCAATTACCAGAAACAATGGGTCAAATTTGATTGTTTAAAATAATGCAAATGTCTAATTAATTTCAGTTTTTACCAGTACAATCTTCAAACATTATTTATGCAAAAACCCTCATCAATTGAAATATTCTAAAATGATTTCAGAAATATATACTTTTCAACAGCTAAAATATTAGATGATCAGAAACAAATAAATGTTATTAAATGTCA
>JACYFF010002017.1:61236022-61250241 GCA_017589665.1 Selenicereus undatus
ATAGGATTTGAAGCAATATTTAGTATTTTAATCAAGTAAAAACACTAATTAGTCTAATATTTGTGTTCAGTAAGTTAATATTTCGATCATCGATTCAAGTAGAATTCAACATTTAATTTTAAACCATGTTTCCACAAATACACTTTATTAACTATTAGTGGGAAATTATTCATAGTTTTTTTATTTCACTTACATTAATCAGCTAATCGAATAGATAAACTTATTGACCACATTTTCTTTAACCTCTAATCGACACAATCATATACTAATGGTTAAATTAGAACAATTGTCAACTATTTAAATAATTATCGATTATCTAAATAATTATTCGCTAATTGAACAACTAATTTATCAAACAAGATCGACATTTAAGTATGAAAATTAAATATTTTGTTTTAAAAATGGCGTACCTGTTCCCTCGCATAGTGAACCAAATCTGACCTTCCTTCTTCAGCCAAATCATGTTCGAATTCCTCATAAATATCTAAAAGTGACTCATAAACAAATTTCATGTAGTCGGGGAGTTGAGTCACGGAGCTTCTCTCCCACCTGAAGTTTGACATATGGAGGAGAGTCATTGTTACATTATTCGAAAATATTTCTAAAATAAAACAAAATAGTCAAGATGGTTTGGATGGTCAAAAAATGTGTACTTTGTCACATAATATTCTCCTGTCAACCAAAATATTCAGAAAATCTTAATATTTTTTTATGTTATTTAATTTATTTTGATTCTATGGAGGATATAAAGCATATCCTTTGAATCATAGTTGGTTCTTATTATTAAATGTTAAATGTCTTTTATTACAGTGCATTTGGACCTTGGAAAATTTTATGAAAAGAAAAAATTTTGAAAAATTTATTTTCATTCTTGTGTTCGGTTTAAAGAAAATCACAAAAAAAAAATGATGTGGAGTAAAATTTGGCGAAAAATTACTTAAAGTAAGTGATAGAGTTTTCCTCAAGGAAACGTGAGGAAAATTCTGAAAAATTCAAAAACGAAAAAGGTCCAAATTGGAGTGGCTCTCATCAACATCAACCTTAGTTGAACTCTATTCTCATCAAATTCCACAAAAAGAGATGCAAGAGGAGAAGAAATAAGCTTCCTTGTAATGAGACTGGAAGGACATATTCAAACAAGACGATCAGAATCAATCCCAGAGTCCTTCAATTTGACGTTCGCAACCCCAATTTTGACCTCAGCTGGCTTGTTTATAGCAAGCTACGGTTTTGTCGAAAAGAGCCCTAATGTCAAACTACTGGGAATTGAAGGAATTGGGTTAAGAGTAGCAATGGATCTTAGATCCGACCCAGATCCATCAAATCCATTCCATTTGGTTGGATCTAGACCAATTATTTTTAGATCCAGTGAATCTCAAAAAGGATTTGAATATTAAAAGAGTCTAAAGATGGGTTCACTGTTTAAATACAGATCCGATCCGATGGACCCGTTGGAGCCATTTCTAAGGATGTGCATGTAAACTAGCGAATAATTATCCAACCCTACCCACTCAATCCATATACCCATTAGTAGCACTAAAGGATAATAATACTGTTGTGCAATAAATAAAATTAAAATAAATCACTTTTCAATCTATTTTTTATAGGGTAATTTGGAATTTAGTAGCAAAATTCAATTTCAATAATTTAGATCAAAACTTGACTACAAATAACAAATATTAAAAGAAGTTCGAATTTGAATTTTGTGTTCGAAATGTATTCATATATTTAACATTTATCTTCACTACAATAATTTAGTCAACAGAAATCTCCACTATAACCATTGTCGGTTATTAGTCGTTCCATGGATCTTATGAACAATTGTGGAACTTATTTTTGGTATTTGCTAGAGTATGATTTTGAGGGGATTTGTTTGTATGAGGTACTATTATAGTTGTCACTTTTCACTAGTTGGCATACTAAAGTTATTATTACCTTATATATGATGTTTTGCTATTATCTTTATTGAAAATTGTGTTAATATGTTTATTGAATAGTTACTATATACCTTAAACTACTAATATGCATTTGTAAAGTTTTGGATCAATTTAGGATCTATTTGAAATCCATAGATCCAATGAGTCTAGAAATGGATCGAAACTTTTAAGATCCAATGGGCTTAAATTGGATGTGGACCCAGACCTAGAAAATTAAAATGGATTTGGATCTAAGTGGATCCGATCTAGATCTTATCCATTGTCACCACTAAATTGGGTTGTTTTAATTTTGGGCTTTTGCTATTATTGAACAATCGACAATATCTTTGGGAGAGTTCTGAACCAACAATGGATGAAGTGTAACTTTTCTGCCATTGATGCATTCAGTGATAGAGCCGCCGGGAAAGGACGAGAGAGAGAAGGAAAGTAATTTCAATTCGTTTTATTAATTGAATCTGAGTGGGACATTATACAACAATATATAGAGCATAGAGCATACAGGCCATGGAAGCAAAAGTGAAAAGGTTTCAAAACAAATTAGTAATTATTTGGCTAGCAATTAAAATTGGGCCACATTAGGTTACTATTAAGAAATGGTTTCTTCTAATTGGTTCAAACAAATTGATGAGATTTTGATTTGTCCAGATGCATTTACACCTGAAAAATGGGTTATTCGATTCGATTTCAGCTCAAATTAACTTTGAATTGTTCATGCTCGAATCAACAAGATTCAACTCGATTTCGATTTCAATCATATTATTTCCAATTCATGTTTATTTCTGGTCGAAATTTGTTTCAATATCCTTATCTTGTTTAAAAAACAAAAACTTTAATAGAAAAAGTTTGGTTGTGGTTCAGCTTTCGTCCATTTCTGGTGTTGGTTTGAATAAGGATTTGGCTCACTCGGTCGGGTCACTTGTATCATGCATAGATGAATTGCATCATCAAATTTAAGTTCGGGTCATTCAGTTGAAATTTCAAATTAGGGATGAATTTTTATCAAATTTAGCTCCCGTTATAGACATTAGAAGAGTCAAGACCTTTTCACCCTTTCTCTAATCTATTTTCATATTTCCAAATAAAAGAAAAAAGTTTATGGAAAAGTAACTTTTTTTCAATGTCTTCGTCAATCTAAATACGAAAAAAATTCATATTCTCCCTACTTTTTTTTTCCTCTGCATTTTTTTCCAAAAATCTTTTCACCTTATATTTTCCTAAGTCTAAAACAGGACCTTAATAAATTCAACCTCTTTTTAAAACAAGGAAAAAAAAACTGGCTCTTACTAACCTTAGGACCGCTTCTGTGAAGACATCAAGTTCTTCAAATAAACCGTAGGCATCATATATGTCATCAATGATCGATGTTACCAAAAAGACCAAACAAAATATTTTTCTGGCAAGCGAATACTGCGGCTCATAAAACGCTCCCAACGTCCAAAAATAGGCCTCCGCCAATCGGTCTCTTGCAAAGCTATAACTTGAAAGTATGCCATTCCACCACCTTCGCAAAATACGCACAATAAATTACTTCATTGGCCACCATTAGAAGCATATAACTTCGTCAACACATTGAAGACACACTGGCTATGACATGTACATCTCTGTTTTCATCTTTTTTATGTTTTATTTTTTCGGTGACTCCTTCTATTGTGTTAAATTATTTTTTCCTACTATGATGTGACAGTCGATTATTTACCCATATAGTCATGCCACGTCAATAATTTGGAGGTTCAACATCATTTAACAGAAACTGGAGGTCAAAGTACAAAAAATGAAGAGGATCACCTGGCAATGTCCTGAAGTTCCAACTTATGCAGTGATAAGAGAAAGTTAAAATCGAGTTTTGCCAACTTGAGGAGGGTTTCGTCATGGGAAGGATCACACTCGTACATGGGCATATAGCGTCTAGATTCCAGGCGTAACATTCCCCTGTGCACAGGATGTTTCAGTGCATGATGCACTCTCTCTTTCATTGCCCCACTTAAGTTGTTTGCCATGGAGCTGAGATGCATTGTGGTAAATGCAAAAGCTTCATCAAGTATGTCTTCTCCATGTATTCTAACATGTGAAGCTTCGTATAGGCTTAACAATCCTTCAACATCATTACTTAGAGAGTCCTCAAAGTTCCCTTTTTTATCCATGAACTTGACAAAGATATCTGCTTCATCAATGAATTAAGTTACAAGGATTGATAATCACTTAATAAGGAGTTCGTAATTTAGTATATACATACAAACACATACATACATACATATGTGTGAGATATTGAAGGTGAGCTACCACTTCTTTATTGGCCTATATATTTGAAATTTACTACTGGATACATTCAGTATTATCCATGATAAATGTCACTATCACATGCATTACATTGACCGTAAATTATTACGTACAACCGGTTGGACAATTCATTTGTCCACCCGGTCCCACCTCCCAACGATTATATGCGTTGCATATTTGAACTACCGCTAAAAAAAATATATATATTCATTGTTCTCAATTTTTGAACTTGCTGTTTGCCGTTTTCGTTCTCTCTCATTCTCGCACTCAGTGGTTGATGTTGAAATTGCTTTATTATTCTGCCAATTCTTACCAAATGGTTGAATTTGATCTTAACGTTACTATTGATGTTGAATCTTCATCAAACGCGATTTCGTCGTCAGGTTTGATATCATTTTTGGATCTCTGTTTTTGTACTCGTATTTTGAAGTTGTATGTGTGAATTTTTGAATAGTTAGTTTCGAGTTGTTTGAACTGGTATGCATTCATTGTTATGTTGTCGTGATCAGATATTATAATGCAATTGTTATTAAGTGTGCTATTTTGCGATTTGTTGTTCTGCATTTTGGCAGAATGTTTTATTGGTGGTTTTAGTTGTGTTTTGTGTTAGTTTTGGTTAAGAACAAGTTTACAATAGTTTTTTTGTTTAATTGTTGAATATTAGGTGAATTTTGGCTACTGACATATGAGAAACGATTGCTTATCGTTATGAGTTTTTGACTCACTAAAGATAGTCGTTGACTCACTGGTGGTATATATTACGCTCACTAAACATAATATATTGTGTTGTACTACATAGCAGTTTTTTGCTTACTAAAAGAACCGTTTAGCTCACCCGGATTGAAACGTGGGCTCACCGAGTTTGCATTATAGCTCACCACATATGTTATGGTTGTTTTTCTATATGATATTTTTACTGTTGCTATGTACATATGAGAAACAATAACTCACCACTATGTGTTCTGTGCTCACTACATATACTCGTTGACTCACTAATAAAAATAGCTTCAACTCATTGAGATTCAGATTGTATGCATGAATCCATGTATGCATGAATCATTTGTCAGGTTCTGTGCTCACGAAATGTAATTCCTATATTCAATCTTGTCCTTATCATGGAATAAAATCTGTTGCATTCAAGCACGCTACATAGCATTCTATGCTCACTAAGACAAGCTTTTGGCTCACAGGAATGAAGCATGTGCTCACCAATGTTACATTATAGCTCACCACAAAAAACTTTTTATAGCTCAACAATCTTGTGCCTAACAAGGAAAACAATAGCTCACTATCAGTATAGCTCACTATAAAAAATCTATTGCCTTGCACTATATTTTATAGCTCACCAAATATCCATCATGGCTCACTAAATAAATGACATAGCTCACTAAAAAGAATAGTATAGATAGATAGCCAGCAAATAATATTGTGAAGTTCTTGAGTTATGTTACACCTCAATCATTTTTTATTATGACTTAAGGGTGTTTGTATTATATTTTGTGATAGAAATGTAGTGAATTAATTAAATATAGTCTAACTCACTAAATATATGTCATAGCTCACTAAAAAAATATAGACAACTAGAATATAGTTTAGCGAGTTTCAAATGAACAATAATATTTTTTTAGTACAATAGCACATTTTAATAAGTTATATAGTACTTTTACTAAGTGAAACCTAGGGTACATAAGATGCATTAGTTTGATCTATCCACTCACTAAAAGTATGTATTAACTCACTAAAAGTACTTATTAGCTCATCAAAACTGTGTCTCAACTCACTAAAATATTTTAGTGAGCTATACATTATTTTTAGTGAGCGAAACAGGATACACAACAGCATATTTTAGTGAGTCATAAGGTATATTCAGTGAGCCGAAATCAGGCAGTTTTCTTTGTGGGCCCGGTTGTACAATTGTATTTGTACAACCGGGTGGACGATATAACAACTGTACATTGACCTATGTTAACCTGATTACATATTAAAAATAATTTCATTATAATTTTTTTTGAAATTCCAATTTTAACATTGAAAATTTTAACATGTTCAAGAATAACCTCGCATACATTACATTGACCTATCTACATTTATTATTTGTTGAAATTCCAATTTTAACATTAAAAACTTTCTATTTTTAATTTCATTTCTTATTATTAATGACATCCCCTCACGTCCCTCGCCACTCTTTCTCCTCACCTCCATTGCTCATCTATCAATCCCTTCTTGACAAAAGATACAACACTAACTGTTTCTCTCTTCCCTTAGTAGCTCAACATAGCACCAATGATAAAGTCATACCTAAAAGAAAAGATTTGCGAGGTTTGGCTACTCCTAACCTATTTTCATGTCTAAATAATTTATTAAAATAATAAACGTTGAGCTTTGAAAAATTAAAAGTCACATCTAGGTTTTATGAATTAATACGAAACATATACTTAGGTTACACCAATTAACACAAAATTAAATAATTTTACTTTTGCGCACCAAGTTTATTATAATATACAAATAATGTGCTAAATAACGTAGATAAAGTGAAGGGATTCTGAACAATAATTATAGTAATTAATACAAAATTAAATATTTTTTCTCACCAATCTACTATTATACGATGTTGTAAGTAATAAGATAAATAAAATAGATGTAAATTTTTTAAGGAACTTCATTGAGTAATTAACTCTAGTGAGAAACACCTCTGTTATCATATTAAATTTCGCTATAGAATTCATAAAAAGGAGATAAATTCTCATTATCTTTAATATAAAAACTAATTATTATCAGTTTTTAAAATGAAAAATTATTAAATGTCTAATTTATACATTGTACAGGGCTTAAAAAGTAGGCAAAATATAGAGTTTCAAACTCCATTTAATCTTATGTGGCAAACTATTGAGACTCAATAATTCCTAAAAATCTAATGATAGATTAATTTTTAAACTTTTTAAATCAAAATCAACAATAAAATTTATTCATTTATGATATTATTAATAAGTTATATGACTTTCAATATGATTTTACTACATTTAGTACTATTAATATGGAGAAGTAATTCTAAAAAAAAAAATAACTATAAACACTATTAAAAAAACGTGATATTTAGTATGATTTTACTACGAACAATACCATGATATGATTACAAATGTATTATTATAATTATTTTGATTTTTTGCATTAAACTAATCATGTTGTATTTTTAAATTTTAATATAATGGTTTACAACTTGTCTTTACCTATTGTAGTTAACTCCTAAAAAATAAAAAAATAAAAAAAAAATAAAAACTTTCCGTGGTCATCGCATGGGTTGTTAAAGTAGTTAATAATTAATTGTAATTATTAAAAATGTAGGTATTTTAAATTATATACTATATTAAAATAAATTAAAGCTCGTTGAAATACATACATCACTGCCCGAGCATATCACATAAAACGCAACATATATACTGAATAGAAGCATACCAGAAGAGATATAGAAACCATGTTGTCTCAGTATACGAAAGCGCAGCGTGGTGTAATATAAATCCTCGTACTTGTATGCATGATCGTTGCCTGAGTACGTGTCGAACATGCGTTGCATAATTTTTTCAAGCTGTTCTTCAAAGTGATATGCAACGCCTAGGCGTAGTATAGCATCTAGTAGCCTCAGCTCCTTCATTGGCTTTTCAGCACTTCCAAGCAGCTCTTTTTTCACCTTCTCCTTCAGCTCTTTAATTTCTTCTTCTTTTTTTCTATGAACTGCCTATGCAAAATATACATCCAATTTTTAAAACTTTTGTTTTACAGATTTGTACAAGATAAAGAAAAACATTAATAAAACTATGTGTACGTATTAGTTGTGCTGAAATTACCATCTACGTTCATTTTATTATATTTGAACAAAAAGAGCGGGAGATTTAAAATAGTACATGTTTGGTGCCATGTACAAAAGTTTCTGTAACTATTAATTGTTGGATAGTTTGTATTCATGAGATATAATAAAAGAGAAGTGATTTGGATAAATGGGCATGAAATAAGTGCTCCACATTTGGGTCAAAGTTTGGCTTGATTAGACTTTATCTTAATCATATTGGCCCTTGTGCACAAGGAGAATATCAAATAGTGCAAATGGCCTGCATGGTCACAGAGTGTATGCTTGCCTATTTGGACGCTTATTGGTTGCATGTTCAATTCCTTGTGGCACATGTTTTTTATCAGTAAAGTGTTGCCAAACGATGAATTTCTGCTATATAAGTCAGAAACTACCTCAGTTGAACCATGGTACACACCACGTTCCGTGGTGTTGAGTCTTTGCCCATATCCGAAGTGAATGTGTCATAAACCGATTGTGCTTATCCAATTTTATCAGATAGAATCGGATAAGACACATTGGTTGACAAATACCTTATATATATTTGAAGAAACAAAGGGAAATTTTCTCTAATTTTGCTCTTTAGAAAAAATTCACAAAAGGCTTATTGTATCCTGAGGGAGTCTTTGCTGAAATCTTAAAGATAGTGTTATTCACGCCTTAAGCCTTTACGATTCCTCAACAAATTGCTTGTATACATCTTATATTCCCAACAATTTTAAGGTGTTATTATGGCTGATTCCTTATCCACTGCATCTTTCAAAGTCTTGAACCAAGACTTTGTCAAATTGGATCGTTTTAATGGCACAAACTTCAATCGTTGGACGGACAAGATGTTTTTACTCACAGCTTTGAATGTCGCGTATGTTCTTGGAGGCCATTTTTGAAGCCTCTCATGATGCTACTTCAGAAGAGAAGGCAAAGGTTGCAGAATTGAAGAAGCGTCAAGAGGATGAGTATGTATGTCGGGGGCATATTCTCAGCAAATTGTCAGACCGACTTTACGATCTCTACATGCCAATTTCTTCCCCACAACAAAATTTGGAAGGCACTAGAGACCAAGTACAATACTGAAACGCAAGGTACTGATAAATTTTTGATTATGAAAATTTTAGAATTTAAAATATTATATTCAATCCCAATAGTTAACCAAGTGCATGAGTTGCAAGTCTTGGTCAATAGACTTCGTGATTTAAAGGTGGCTCTACCCGAGACTTTTCAAGTGGGAGCAATCATATCAAAATTGCCTTCCACTTGGAATGACTACAGGAAGAAGTTTCTTCACATGTAAGAAGACTTCATGGTAGAGAAAATTATGAGACATCTTCAAATAGAGGAGGAGGCTTGGAAAAGATATGCCTCAGATCCCCCGAATGGTTCTAATGTGAACTATGTGGAGTGTAAGTCCAAGAAAAACAGCAAGAGGAAAGCACCCAAGGTAGGAACAACAATAAAAATAAGAATGACAACTAAAAAAATCGTACGTGCTATGGTTGTAATTAAAAAGGGCACTACATAAAGGATTGTAATCTTGTCAAGAAATTAAAAACAGATACATCTCAAGCCAAGGCTAACTTGGTTGAAAATGAGAATCAAGAATTTGTTGCTATAGTCACCAGTTTCAAAGGCCTACAAATTGGTATGGTGATTGAAGTGCATAAGGCCACCACTAAATCCGTTGGATGGTGGGTAGACTCTGGTGCTAGTGTGCATATTTGTAATGACAGAACACAATTCAAGAGTTATGAGGAGGACATTAACAAAGAAGTGCTTATGGGAAGCCATTCTGTGGCCAAGGTTCTTGGACAAGGCACGGTGGAACTCCAATTCACATCAGGGAAGAAGTTGACCTTGAAGAATGTGCTTCATGTTCATGAAATTAGTAAGAATCTTGTATTCGCCCATCTACTTTATAAGAACAGGTTTAAAACCGTTCTAGGGTCTAATCATGTTGTTCTTTCTAAGAATGGAATGTTTGTGGGGAAATGGTACACTAGTGATGGCATGTTCAAATTCAATCTTGGTGGTATCAATAAAATAAATGATGTTTTTATTTACTTTGTGGATTCTTCTTCTTTGTGGCATGCTAGATTGACACATTTAAGTTTTTCATCATTACAGCATATTCACAAGAATTGTTACTTGTCCATCAAAATGATATTAAAGAGGATAAATATGAAATTTGTGCTGAAGCCAAAATTACCAAGAAACCTTTTCCTAAGGTTGAAAGGAATACATAAATTTTGGATTTGGTGCATTCTGACATTTGTGAATTTAATGTTATTCTAACTAGAGGGGCCAAGCGATATTTTATAACTTTCACAGATGATTGTTCTTGATATACTTATGTGTATTTGTTAAGGAGTAAGGATGAAGCATTTGATGCTTTCAAACGCTATAAATCCAAGGTTGAAAATTAAACCAAAAGGAAATTAAAATTCTTAGAAGTGATAGAGGGGGTGAATACTTCCCTAAGGAGTTTCATAATCTTTGTGAAGAATACGATATTATTCATCAAAGAACCGCCCCTTATACTCCCCAACAAAATGGTTTGGTTGAAAGAAAGAATAGTACTTTTGAGGAGATGGTTAATTCCATGCTTCTAAGTATCAAGCTATCCACAAATTTGTGGGGGGAAGCCTTACTCACTGCTTGTCATATTCACAATAAAATTCCATCTAGTAAAAGGAAAGTATCCCCATATGAGATATGGAAAGGTAGGAAATCCAACCTTGGTTATCTCAAAGTGTGAAGGTGTTTGGCTTACTATAGGGCTCCTGATCCTAAGAGGACCAAGTTGGGACCTCAAGGAATCAAAAGCATTTTTGTGGGATATGCTCAAAATTCAAAAGCCTATAGGCTCTTGGACATACAATTAATCTAATGTGGTTGTAGAATCAAGAGATGCTGAGTTTTTTGAAGATAAACTTAGCAAAGATATTATTGAGCATTCTAATCCTGCCATTGAATATCAATCTCTGTCACAAAATGATATTCCTAAAAGTTCTAACAGGCATAATGATGTTTCGATAGAACCATGAAGGAGTCAAAGGATACACAAGGAAAACAGTTTGGGATCTGAGTTCATCTCCTCACAATCATTATTGTTTCTTGTAGAAGGAGAACTTGTGTTACTCATAAAATTCCCATTATTCTTCATATTGAAGAAGAGGATCCAAAGACTTTCAGTGAAGCTATGGCTTCTAGAGATGCTAGTTTTTGGAAAAAGGCAATCGATGATGAAATAAACTCAATATTGGCGAACAATACTTGAGTACTAAAAGATTTGCCTCCAGGATGCAAACCCATCAAATGCAAATGGGTCTTTAGAAGGAAAAGGAATACAAATGTTACTGTACATGCCTTCAAGGCAAGACTAGTAGCCAAAGGTTTCACCCAAACGGAAAGAATAGATTATTTTGACACCTATGATCTGGTGGCAAGAATCTCTTCCATTAGAACTTTGATTGTTGTGGCTTCTATACATGGGTTGCACATCCATCAAATGGATGTTAAGGCAGTCTTGTTGAATGGAGATCTTGATGAAGAGATCTACATGGAGCAACCTGAAGGTTTTGTACCACCAGAAAATGAAAAGAAAGTATGTAGATTGGTAAGGTCATTATATGGACTAAAGCAAGCACCCAAACAATAGCATGAAAAGTTTGATGGGACAATACTTGCTAGTGGTTTCACTCATAACAATTTTGATAAGTGCATTTATTCTAAGTTTGCAGAGCGTTATGGAGTGATCATTTGTCTATGTGTGGATGACTTACTAATCTTTGGCACTAACTTAGAAGGAATTTAAGAGACTAAGAAGTATCTTACCTCACAATTCAAGATTAAGGATTTGAATGAGGTCAACACTACCTTAGGCATTAAGGTGAAGAAATGTAGTGGAGGATATGCTCTTAACCAATTCCATTATATATCTAAAGTGTTAGATAAGTTTAAGCATCGTGGGATAAAAGAAGCAAACACTCTCTATGACACTAGTATGAAACTAGTTGAAAACACAGGAAGAACTATAGCACAACTTGAGTATGCTAGTGCTATTGGAAGTCTGATGTATGCCATGCATTGTACTAGCCCAGACATTGCTTTTGCTGTGTGCAAATTGTCAAGGTTTACAACTAAACCCAAGACAATGCATTGGAAGGCAATAATTAGGGTACTTGGATACCTTAAAAGAACTGAATACTTAGCAATCTTTTATCGTAATTTTCTTGTAGTTCTAGAAGGTTTCACATATGCAAGTTGGATTAGAAGTGTTACTGATAATAAGTCCACATCTGGTTGGATTTTTACTCTAGGTGGGGCAGCCATTAGTTGGGCCTCAAAGAAGCAAACTTACATCTCACACTCAACCGTGGAGGCTGAGTTTATAGCCTTGTTGGTTGTAGTTAAGGAAGCAGAATGGCTAAGAAATTTATTATTGGATATAGAGTTGTGGTCACAACCAATGCTGCCAATCTCCTTGTACAGCGATTGCGATGCCGCTATAGCTAGAGCATAAAGTAAAATCTATAATGGCAAGTCTAGACATATTAGCTTGAGACATGAGTCTGTGAGACAACTCATAAGGGATGGAATCATATCCATCATTTATGTTAGGTTAAGCAACAATCTAGTGGATCCTTGACAAAAGGATCATCTCAAGATGTGGTAAAAGGTACCACAGCTAGAATGGGCTTGAAACCCTTTTTTAGTCACCAATAATGGTAACCCAACCTTTTTTAGAAAAATTGGAGACAAGGTTTAAAGGGTAAGAAAAAGTTATTGTTTGTGACTTGTAGCACTAAGATTAGGATTTACTGAATGAAATATGGTGAGTTTAACTCTTAAGGAATCCTAGGCGCTAAGTAGCAAGGACGTTTAAAGGATGTCACCTATATGAATAAAGAGGTGGTGCCGCCTCTAGCAAGAGTCTAAGGGTTACTCTTGTATTTATTCATGAATCTAGGATGAGCATATGGCCATAAAAGTGCTAAAGCAATTTATGTCTTTTAGAAAATGAGACTTGAATGTGTGTGGGGGGTGTTTCTGTTTTCATGTTCAAGTGTTGGTTTAAACAACAAAGTCACCTACCACTTCACTAAATTAAAGGTTTAAATTGAAAGATACCTTTTTGTATACATGATCAAGTACAAGTGGTATGTCTCATTAACACAAACTAGTCGGGGATTGTTGGATAGTTTGTATTCATGAGATATAATAAAAGAGAAGTGATTTGGATAAATGGGCATGAAATAAGTGCTCCACATTTGGGTCAAAGTTTGGCTTGATTAGACTTTGTCTTAATCATATTGGCCCTTGTGCCCAAGGGGAATATCAGATAGTGCAAATAGCCTGCATGGTCATATAAAGTGTATGTTTGCCTCTCTGGACTCTTGTTGGTCGCAGGCTTGATTCCTTGTGGCACATATTTTTGATCAGTAAAGTGTTTCCAAACGATGAATTTTTGCTATCTAAGTAAGAGACTACCACAGTTGAATTGTGGTACACACCACGTTCCATGGTGTTGAGTCTTTGCCCATATCCGGAGTGAATGTGTCATAAACCGATTGTGCTTATCCAATTTTATCAGTTAAAATCGGATAAAACACATTGCTTAACAAATAGGGGTGTTCATCGGTCCAAACTCGGACCGGACCAGGTTGGATCGAGGACCGAATAAGAGGGAAGTTACAAACCATGAACCGGACCGAATAAGTCAAGAACTGGACCGGGACTGGACCGAAAAAAGTTGTACCGGACCGAATTATAAAGCTAGCAAATTTTTACAATATGAATATCTTATATTTATTTCAATATGAACAATTTCTACATATTTTCACCATGAAAAACAAATCAATATTCTTGAATGTTTGAAAAATTATAAGTTGCAAAAAAAAAATTAAAATTGAGTAAGTAAAAAGTCGATTTTCAAATTTTTTTATTCGGTCCTCGGTCCGGAGCGGTGAACTGGACCGGATCAAACCGAAGATCAAATAAAAAAAATTTGTAGACCGTGGACCGGACCGAATTCATTTGGTTTGGTATGCTCTGGTCCGGTCCGGTCCGGTCTAGGCCGGTCTTCGGTCCAGTTTGGGTTTGGACCGAATAATGAACACCCCTATCAACAAATACCTAAATATATCTATCTATCTATCTATCTATCT
>JACYFF010002017.1:61254296-61281804 GCA_017589665.1 Selenicereus undatus
AAAGAGGCTAATAGACACCCAGTGGGACGCAATATTCGAGCCCAACCAAAGGAGAACTACACGCAGAGAACCCCTCAAGCCCACCACGGAATTGTCCCAACCTCAAATCCAGTTCGAGGTACTCGCCGACTGCATCATAGCTACCAACAGGCCAAGAAAGAGCAAAGGAAGGCAGGTTACCATTGGCATGCGATCCTACAACCAGCCCAAAGCTTTTCCTCATCATCCTGAAGACACTCCTACTTCTGATAATTACTCCAATCTACAACACAAGACCCATCCAATGGTGATCAAAGCCAAATGCAAGTAGATCCAGCCTTATAGAGTTCTCAAAGGGAGGCCTTGGCTTGTTCTAGGATCCGAGTTCTTTCCTCTTTATAAGTCTTAATGAATCATAAAGACTTTAATATTTTAATTTGGAAAGTCCAAGGACCAGGAAGTAGAGAGTTCTTGTACACCTTGGAAGAATTATTCGCAAATATTGGCCAACGGTTCTTGCGTTGGTCGAAACCAAGATCAGTGGCACCACGGCCGATGTAGTGTGCAGTAAACTGAAGTTCAAGGGTCGGTTCCGAGTTGAAGCCAATGGATTTAGTGGGGGTGTCTGGGTGCTTCGGCGTAAAGATGAAGTTCAAATTACCATGTTATAGTCCAGTGATCAATATGTCACGATGCAAGTGTCTAACAATACGTGAGAATCCTGGTTATTTACAGCCATCAATGCAAATCCACATGAGTCAATGCGAGAGGAGCTATGGGCAGATCCAGAGGAATTCTCTCGAAACAATTCAACACCGTGGCTCCTCGCCGGAGACTTCAATGAAACTTGAAATATAGAGGAGCGGAGGAACTGTGGAGAGGGTCTTCAATGACGGTGCGCCAAGTTTGATCATTGGATCGAAAATAACGGGCTACTGGATTTACGACACTCGGGTCCTCGTTCACATGGAGCAGGGGATGTAACCCAACAACTTGAAAATTAGCCCGTTTGGATAGAGCATTGTGCAATTACCGATGAAGAGTTCACTTTGAACAGGCCGGAGTTACACACCTCCTACAAAATAACTCCAATCACTGTCGCCTCCTTATATGCCCATATGGCATTGCTCCCGTCCAAAATGTCCACCGTCCCTTCCGACTTCAAGCTACATGGCTCACACACAAGAACTTTGAGGATTATCTTCGGTCCAAATCGGAACAAAACACTCCTTTGTATCCCTTGCTCGAAAAAGTGGCACAAGCGCTTAATGACTGGAACGAAACCATTTTCGGCAATATTTTCCTTAGAAAAAGAGAACTGTGGGCTAGACTGGAAGGTACTCAAAAAAAGCTAACACAAGGCCCAAACTGTTCCCTCCTCCATCTTGAAGTAGGGATGGCAAAAGATTGGGGAAAATCCGTCCCTGTCAGGGACCTACCCCGACGTGGAGAAAAATCCCCAACGGGGACGGGGACGGGGACGGGGTGGAAAATTAATCCCCACTTTTAACTAAAGTTATGGTCATTGTTGTATTTCGTGGTGAAAGATTATTGAACTTTGGTTGTGTTTTAAACTTTTAGTTTTTGAATTATGGTTGTGTTTGTTTACTTAGACTTTGGTTGAATTATTTTGTGTAATTTGTGCATTGTTAGACGTATGTTGCATAGCTTGTTAAACTTTAATTTGGTTTGGATTGTAAAATTTGATGAATTTTATTATACTTGTGTTGCATGGAGTTTAGAAGAGCTTGTTGTACAATTAATTGGGCATTAGAGTAGGGTCTAGGAATAATAAATTGAGCTTTCATCCAAAATTTGTAATATAGTTATTACAAGGGAGGAAAAAAAAACAGTTGGGAAAAATCTCCGTTGGGGCCCCATTGGGGATTAAATCCCCACCGGTGATGGGGATGAGGGGAAATTTTTTCCCTGCTACGGGGAATGGGGCGGGGACGGGGACGGAGAATGTGCCCCCCGTCCCCAACCCGCCCCGTTGCCATCCCTGCCCTGAAGCAAATCTCCGGAAGGAATTAGATGACGTGCTGGGGCAGATCAAGTTACTGTGGTTCCAAAAATCTCAAGTTGAAATGAATCGAGATGGAGATCGTACTACTCGATATTATCATACTAGCACAATTGTTCGTCGAAGATTCAACTGGATTGAAATACTACAGAATGTGCAGGGTGATTGGGTCTCGGAAGTTGAAGAACTAAGGAACATGGTTCGCAATTTATTCATGGGATTATGCATTAATGACTGCGGTGCCTACATGCCCTTCCTCCTCCCAGTAAATAGGTTTCCATTATTGACAGCTGAAGAGTTATCCTTACTAAACAAGGTCTTCACTAGTAGCTAAGTTAAGAAAGTGATATTTGAAATGGCAGCCTATAAGGCTCCATGATGTATAATGAGTAGGAGAGAGTCCAACCTCACGAAAAGCTAGAGAAAGTGTTTGGTTTTTTTTTTTTCGATAGAAGAGGAAAACAAAGGTAGAAGAATGCAAACTTGGATAATCAAGTGACCTTGCAAGGGATAATCCTAGGAGCCACCCTTGGAGAACACTTGGGTAATCCTCTTTAGATCAACTAGTGACTGAATTTAATCACTATCTAGTTGAAATAAAAAGAACCTAGGGACCCACTTGAGTTGCCAAACTCAAGATACAACACTAGGAATTTCAAGGGAGAGAGTTTTCTAACTCACAAAATTTCATATATCTCGAAAGTTGATTGAATGGGGAATGATTCTAATACTATGACCTTTATATAGTAGAGGCCTTACATAATGAAAAGATATAGAAAACAAATGAAAAGATGTGAATAAAAAAAACAGCATACTACATTCGGATGAACAAAGCCGAAGAGGGGTGTCTTTTGGTGTTGTTGGTATGAAGTGAGTGTGGCAGCAAAAAGGATGCATGTACCCCACCATTATCACACGTCCAAGCCTTATTTGAAGAGGGAGGACACGCTTTAAGAGGAGGTATAAGCAGCAAGAGCCGAAATCGCAAGCTTTCACACACCTTCACGCGTTTTGCATTAAATACATTCACATCAGCAACAACCCCAACTTCAAACAGGCATAACTCTCTGGTTTTTGATCCCAATTTGATGATTCTTGATTCATTGGAAAGCTTAGGATGTCTAGTTTCCAGAGAATGTGGTTTCATCACATTTGGATCATCCGTTCAAAAGTTATGGGCCAAATAGTGGAGACTGTCCAAAACTGGCCTGCATTTTGATATCCGAATTTGTGGGCTGAACTTGACCAACCAAATGAACTCCAAATTAAGCGTGGTTGGTCTTGTTGGAAAGCTCTCTTCTTAAGATTGAAGAATGTAAGGACCATAAGAATTTAGGTCGATTACATTTTGACACAAAAGTGTAACAAATACCGGATGTGAAAAGGATGAATTAGGTGTGAACTCACAAGGCAAGTTCACGGCTTGTCGGCATAAAAGGGCAAACGCCTTGACTTCTTTGAGCTGAGTAGGGATAGTAGAAGAGTAGTCAAGATGGTCTCCAATATGTTGCTCTTTTGAACGATGGTCCCCATCATTCTCCCCGGCTTGATTTGAGTTTGACCTCAAACTCGGCATCTCCTCTTCTTCATCATAGTAAGGGCTTAAATCAGCTACATTGAAGGTAGCGGATACCCCATACTCACCAGGAAGGTCCACCTTGTAAGCCTTTGGACCAATTCTCTCAAGGATCTCAAAAGGTCCATCCGACCTTGGCATTAACTTTGACTTGCGTTTGCTTGGGAACCTCTCTTTTCGCAAATGAATCCATACTAAGTCCTCGGGCTGGAAATGAGCTTCTCTTCTCTTCTTGTTGGCATAAGATTTGGCTTGCTCATTTGATTTTTCAATTCTTTCTCGTACCTTGGCATGGAGATCTTGAATCTCTTTTGCTCTCTTGTCGGCTTCCCAACTGAATTTTGTGGGATTGGAGATGGGTACAAGATCAAGGGGAGTCCGTGGGTTGTATCCATACACAACTTGAAAAGGGGAGAGACCCGTGGCTTTACTTGGAGTTCGATTGAAGGCAAACTCCGCACGGCAAAGTAGCTCATCCCATCCTTTAATGTTCTTCTTCACCAAGACTCGAAGAAGAGTGCCCAAGGTTCGGTTTGTGACCTCGGTTTGGCCATCTGTTTGAGGGTGGAAAGATGTGCTAAACTTGACTAGGGTACCAAGCTTTCTCCATAGTGTTAGCCAAAAGTGACTAAGGAACTTAGTGTCACGGTCGGACACCATACTTCTAGGAATGCCATGGAGCCTTACTATCTCCTTGAAGTAGAGATTAGCCACTTGTGAAGCATCAAAGGTAGTGTGACATGCCAAGAAATGAGCCATCTTCGAAAATCTATCCACTACCACCATGATGGAGTCTTGATGCCTTTGAGTCCGTGGTAGTCCCGTGATGAAATCCAAGCTAACATCTTCCCAAGGCCCTTGAGGAACCGGCAAGGGAGTGTAGAGGCCTTGAGGCCGAATGTGGTCTTTGGCAAGTTGGCAAGTAGAGCACCTTTTAATGAAATGCTCCACATCCCTTGACATCCTCGGCCAAAAGTAATGTTCCTTGAGCATGGAACATGTCTTCTCAATTCTAAAATGGCCGGCTAGATCCCCTCCATGAAGCTCTTGAACCAAAAGCTCCCTAAATCCACATTTAGGAATACACAATCGGTTCCCTTTGACGAGGAAACCATTTTCAAGGTGAAAAGACCCGTGGGCATGGTTAGAACAATCTTCAAGGATGGCCTTGAAGTCTTCATCTTGTGCATACAAGTCTTTGATACACTCAAACCCAAGCACCTTGGATTCAAGAGTAGAGAGTAACAAATACCTTCTTGAAAGTGCATCGGCCCCTTTGTTCAATTGGCCAGCCTTATGGTGGATCACAAAGTGGAAGGATTGCATGAACTCTACCCACTTAGCATGTCGGGGGTTGAGTTTATGTTGACATTGGATATACTTCAATGCTTGGTGATCCGTGTGGAGGATGAACTCACCTCCCACCAAATAGTGCCGCCAATGCTCTAATGCCCTCATAATGGCATAAAATTCCTTGTCATATGTTGAATACTTCCTCTTGGCATCATTTAGCTTCTCACTAAAATAAGCAATGGGCCTCTTTTCTTGTGTTAGCACAACCCCTATTCCAACTCCGGAAGCGTCACACTCAACTTCAAAGATTTTAGAAAAGCTAGGAAGTGATAGAATGGGAGCACTAGTTAGCCTTTCTTTGATTTCTTCAAAAGCAAGTTGAGCTTGTGTGCTCCATTCGAAATGTTTGGCCTTTAGGACCTCGGTCATGGGAGCCATGATTGAGCTAAAATTGCTCACAAATCTTCTATAAAAGGATGCCAAACCATGGAAGCTTCGGACTTGTTGGATGGACATAGGAGTGTGCCACTCTCGAATGACCTTGATCTTCTCTTCATCAACTTGGATACCCTTGGCCGAAACCATGTATCCCAAAAAATTCACTTGGGAAGAGAAGAAATGGCACTTCTCTAGATTGCCAAATAGTTGCTCTTGAGCCAAGACATTCAAGACCTCATGCAAATGCTTATAATGCTCTTCCTCTCCACGGCTATACACCAAAATGTCATCAAAATACACGACAACATACTTTCCAATGAATGGCTTGAGAACTTGGTTCATAAGCCTCATGAATGTGCTAGGTGCATTGGTCAAACCAAAGGGCATGAAAAGCCATTCAAAGAGCCAACCCTTGGTTTTGAAAGCCGTTTTCCACTCATATCCCTCATAGATGCGGATTTGATAATACCCACTTCTAAGGTCAATTTTGGAGAAGATAGTGGCCCCATGGAGCTCATCAAGAAGGTCCTCCAATCTTGGAATGGGATAGCGGTACTTGATGGTGATTTTATTGATAGCTCAACTATCCACACACATCCTCGTGGACCCATCCTTCTTAGGCACAAGCAAAGCCGGAACGGCACAAGGACTAAGGCTCTATCGGATTAAGCCCTTGGATAAGAGGTCATCCATTTGCCTTTGAATCTCTTGAGGGTTCATGCGATAGGCCGGCTTGTTTAGAAGTGTGGCTCCGGGAAAGAGGTCAATCTTGTGTTGGATTGATCTTTGAGGAGGTAGGCCGTGGGGAATTTCGGGTGGAAAGATATGGGAGAAGGTTTTTAAGAGGGGAGCAAGCAAGGGATGGGAAGAATCCCTTACTTCGGCCGGTTCTTGGCCTAAAAGAATCCACTCCTTGAAAGCATCAAACTCATGGAGTTGTGAGTGGGGTAAGGTAGTAAGGAAAACATCCAATTTGGGATTGTCTTGGGGGTTCTTTTGTGAGCTAGGCTTAAGGGGAGTAAGGGTGATTTTCTTGAGGTCTTTGGTGAAAGTGTAGGTATTCAATCGACCATTATGCATAACACTTCAATTAAAGAGCCATGGTCGGCCCAAAAGGACATGGCAGGCGTCCATGGGCACAATATCACACCATATATCATCCTTGTAATTTTTCCCAATAGATAAAGAAAGTAGACAACGTGTAGTGATTGGTAAGCCCTTACCTTGGTTGAGCCATTGAATTGTGTAGGGGCTTGGATGTGGTGAAACCGAGAGCTTAAGCTTGTCCACCATAGTTTTGGAAGCCACGTTTACACAACTTCCTCCATCAATAATGAGGGAACCCACTTTCCTACCCACGGTGCACCTAGTGTGGAAAATGTTCTCCCTTTGTTCCAAGTCTTCTTGGGAGGCAATCAAGGCTCTTCTAATCACGAGCAATTCTCTTTCATCCGGCCCTTCCTCTACTTCTTCTAGGGTTTCGGCCATGTACACTCCTTTTTCCTCCTCCTCCCTTTCCTCTTCACCTTCTAGCTCCTCTAGGGAAGCTTGATATTCGGTCAAAGTGACCATCTTTTTGTTTGGACATTCGGAAGCATAATGTCCAAGGCCTTGACATCGAAAACACCGAACCTGTTTTAGGGGTTTTGGTGGAGGCTTTGATGGCGTTTGTAGGCTTGTGTTTTGAGGGGGTTTCAGGTTTGAGATGGTGAAGGGCTTTTGAGGGGTGTATGGGGGCTTTTGGAATCTGTAAGGCCGTGGGATAGGCTTAGGAATGGGGTTCTTGCCTTTGAGTTTCTTTTGCATTTCAACCTTGTGGGCTAAAGCACTTAATTCATCAAGGGAGGTATAGGGATGCAATTCCACAGCATTAGCAATTTGTTCATCAAGGCCACTCAAATAACGAATCAAAGTTTGGGAATCATTCTCTCTCAAATCACATTTCAAGAGTAATTGTTCAAAGTCCCTAGTGTACTCCTCTACACTCTTAGAACCTTGTTTGAGATGGTGAAGTTTAAGGAAGTTATTTTGAAGGTAATGTGGGGGTAAGAACTTGTCCTTAAGTTTGGCTTTCATTTGTTCCCAAGTTTTGATCTTACTTTTTCCCTTTCTCACCCTCTTGGTCACAACATTAGACCACCAAATTGATGCATACTTCCTAAGTTTAAAAGCAATAAGCTTTACCTTTTTGCCTTCCGGGATGTCTTTGTAGTCAAAGACTCTTTCCACCGTTTGCAACCAATCTAGGAAGATGTCCGGGTCAAGTTGGCCTTCAAACTCGGGAAGGTCGACTTTGTAGTCACCAAAGCTCCTTTCCCTTTGTCCTTGAGGTCATCTAGGCCTCCTTTCAAACTCCTCTTCACTAGAGTTGCTAACCGGATTGCTTCCCTCAGAGTCATCCGAGTGGTGTTGCTTGCTTGAGCTTCTTGAACTCCGTGGATTCCTTCTTTTCTCTTCCATGAGTTGGCCAAGTTGCTTTTGCAAAAACTTGACTTGTGCCTCAAGTTCGGCCTTCTCTCTAAGGGCTTGTTCAGCCACTTCTTTGGCGGTGAGGCTAGAAGACATGGTGATGGTTTTAAGAAAAAAAAAATGTGGGAGTTGATAAGGGTAGGATGTGGCACGGTCGTGCGTGGTGGCACGGTATGGCCGTGCTATTCTTCTGATTTGGCACGACTGAAATTTTTGTGAGGCTTTTGTATTTTTGTTTTTTTTTTGTGAGTTTTGTGTTTGGGTGTGTGTTTGGGATGGTGGAAGCTTGGCCAAGAGAGTAGCCTAAGCTCTGATACCAATTTGATGTATAATGAGTAGGAGAGAGTCCAACCTCACGAAAAGCTAGAGAAAAGTGTTTGTTTTTTTTTTTTCGATAGAAGAGGAAAACAAAGGTAGAAGAATGCAAACTTGGATAATCAAGTGACCTTGCAAGGGATAATCCTAGGAGCCACCCTTGGAGAACACTTGGGCAATCCTCTTTAGATCAACTAGTGACTGAATTTAATCACTATCTAGTTGAAATAAAAAGAACCTAGGGACCCACTTGAGTCGCCAAACTCAAGATACAACACTAGGAATTTCAAGGGAGAGAGTTTTCTAACTCACAAAATTTCATATATCTCGAAAGTTAATTGAATGGGGAATGATTCTAATACTATGGCCTTTATATAGTAGAGGCCTTACATAATGAAAAGACATAGAAAACAAATGAAAAGATGTGAATAAAAAAAAAACAGCATACTACATTCGGATGAACAAAGCCGAAGAGGGGTGTCTTTTGGTGTTGTTGGTGTGAAGTGAGTGTGGCAGCAAAAAGGATGCATGTACCCCACCATTATCACACGTCCAAGCTTTATTTGAAGAGGGAGGACACGCTTTATAAGGAGGTATAAGCAGCAAGAGTCGAAATCACAAGCTTTTACACACCTTCACGCGTTTTGCATTAAATGCATTCACATCAGCAGCAACCCCAACTTCAAACAGGCATAACTCTCTGGTTTTTGATCCAAATTCGATGATTCTTGATTCATTGGAAAGCTTAGCATGTCTCGTTTCCAAGGAATGTGGTTTCATCGCATTTGGATTAGCCTTTAAAAAGTTATGGGCCAAAGAGTGGAGACTATCCAAAACTGGCCTGCATTTTGATATCCGAATTTGTGGGCTGAACTTGACCAACCAAATGAACTCCAAATTAAGCGTGGTTGGTCTTGTTGGAAAGCTCTCTTCTTAAGCTTGAAGAATATAAGGACCATCAGAATTTAGGTCGATTAAAGTTTGACACAAAAGTGTAACAAATACCGGATGTGAAAAGGATGAATTAGGTGTGAACTCACAAGGCAAGTTCACGGCTTGTCGGCATAAAAGGGCAAACTCCTTGACTTCTTTGAGCTTAGTAGGGATAATAGAAGAGTAGTCAAGATGGTCTCCAATAGGTTGCTCTTTTGAAGGATGGTCCCCATCACTCCAGGTCCAGATGGATTCCAAGCTTTATTCTACCAAAAAAACTAGGATTTAGTGGGAGGAAAATTGTGTCAAAAGGCTACTAGTTTGCTGAATGGAGGAAACTTTCCAGAAGAACTAAATGAGGCATTTTTAGTTCTTATCCCAAAAATTGAGAACCGACAAAGTGTGACCCAGCTCCACCCAATTAGACTCTATAATGTAGCATACAAGGCAATTTCCAAGGCCATAGCTAACATGATCAAACCAGTGCTAAGCAAACTAGTAGCTCCAATCCAAAGCAGCTTTATCTCAGGGCATCAAATTTCATACAATATTGTGATTATTCAAGAAATGCTTCACACCATGCGACACAGATGGGGCAAGGTGGGATATATGGTAATAAAAATGGACCTTGAAAAAGCCTACGATTGTATTAGATGACCATTCCTTCAAGAGACTCTATCAGACACGCGTCTTCCACAAAGATTAGTAGAGGTGATCCTTAACTGTGTTGCATCAACCAAATTCAATGTTCGATGGAGTGAAACAAAAACTGAATATTTTACGCCTTCAAGTGGAGTACGACAAGGATATCCCTTGTCTCCATAGTTATTTGTACTATGCATGGGGCGACTAGGGCAACTTATTGAGGAAATGGTGGGGCAAGGACATTGGAAACCAGTATTTGCATGTCGTGGAGGCCCTGCTCTATCCAAACTTTTCTTTGCCGACAACTTGGTTTTGTTTGGAGAAGGAACACGCCTGAGTGATCAAAGGAGTCCTAGAGAAATTTTGTAATGCATCTGGGCAAAAGATTTCATAAAATAAATCATTAGTCTTCTTATCTAGGAATACAAATAGAGACATGGCACGAGATATTGAGGATATGGTGGGATTCCAAGTATGGATGATCTTGGCCGATACCTCGGTATGCGAACCATTAATGGTTGGGTTACGAAACACACTTTCAAGAACATCATGAATCGCGTTGACATGAGATTGGTAGGGTGGAGACCACGGCTTCTGTCTAACGCTGGAAAATTGACATTGGACCAAACAACCATCTCAACCATTCCGAGCTTCGCGATGCAAATGGCAAAGCTACCCCGATTGTTATGTGATGAAATAGATCAAAAGTCGAGATGATTTTTAAGGGGTGGAACGGATAACCACTGAGGTATACATAATGTTTCTTGGGATATAATAACAAGGAAAAAGGAGGAAGGAGGTTTAGGACTATGCTCGATGAGGCAAGTCAACTCTGCTTTCCTTGCTTAACTTGGCTGGAGATTACTAACCGAGAAGAACAGCCTCTGGTCGCGACTTTTACAGGCTAAATACTGTGATGGCTGTTGTGACATGAATATTTTTTCCCGTCAAGGATGCATCAAATGCTTGGCATGGCATTACCAAGAATATCAAAATTGTGAAGCATGGAGCTCAATTTGAAGTAGGAAATGGACGAACAACACTTTTTTGGATGCATAACTGGGCACTCAACAAACCGTTAAGCACACTCACCTTAAATGAGATTTCACCTCTATCTAATATTCACACAGTAGATGAATTTTGGGCCATTGTAGCAGGGTAGAGTTGGGAGCAATTTGCATATCTTTTGCCCGATAATATTTTGAAAACAATTTGTAGGTAATTTAGGATTACCTGGATGCGGAAACTTGACAGCCAGGACCTTACGCTCGCTTGACTGCTACCCACGAACCGGTGGCTACCAGAGTCACCAACGAGTCACACTCCAAACCCGAACCTCTAGGATGGCTAGGCAGCAAGAGAAAAACAGAGAGAATTTGGGGAGTATTTCTGGTGTTGCTTGAATTGCTTTTTCTGTGTATTATAACTTACACAAAACACACTATTTCTATATCCTAAAACAGAATCAGGATATATTTAATAGCCAATTAATACACAATTAAATCGCTATGTAACTGCCAAATCAATTACATGATTATGGCAAGCATATGTGACCGTTATTGGTCAATAGCTCCCCCTCAGTCACACAGACTTCATATCTCTCTTTTAACATATTCTCTCACGCTTCATACTGGGAATGGAGCGTGCGACCAAAATCGAACACATTAGTGTTACATCAAGTTACCATCTAACTGACATAACACCTCCAAGGAAAAACAATACCTCGAATCATTCAAAAGCATCACCAATGGCATACACTGTCCCTTTATGCCTGATATATCAAATGATTATATACTAAATATAATCGCCCGGGCTTGATATGGTGATGGGAAATTATTCTTCCTTAGACAATTAAAATAGTCCATCTTAGCATAACTGCTTTCCTAATGTGCTCCGCTGGACCGTATACATCTTGGCCCTTGGATAACACATTAAGGTAGCAACACCATGCTTAGATTTCATATTATAACTCTAAGTCCAAGAGTATTGCCAACGAGGGCCACACGGTGACAAGGTTAGGGATTTCACTCGTCACCCATCAAATAGGTCGACATTTAGCACACACAGTATGAGGGTATGTCATGGCATAAACCCAACTAAGTTGGGCATGTCACTCTTCTATGTCATGCGAATCATAAGTTTGGTTTTTACTCAAAAAACCAACCTGAGTTACTAGATTAGCATACACAATGTTAATCACTACACTCAAGATTCGGCTATAAGGCTTCAATATGAAAACTTATTTCATATTCGACTCCCCCGAGTTTCATCTTAGTCTTACTAAGGCGACTATATCCTTTCATTCATACACATCTGGTATGAGTAATCAATACTGCACACCTAGTGCCAATATGATTCAGTCTCATCCTGCCCGCTACGCAAGCGTCAGGGCGATTGCCTGTGTGACGAGGCCAATCAGAAGCCTAGTGACATTATAACGTGCCTTATAATGTACTCGCATACTTATGAACATTTGAAAAGAAACATAATTCTTTATTTCATAAATATTCAACAGAAGAGTACATATGTCCATTTTACACTTAGATACATCCAAAAACTAAATCCTATGCAGACCTAAGCTCATCACATGAGCTTTAAAAGCGTCTCTTGGAATAGGCTTAGTTAATGGATCAGCTATCATCCTACTTGTAGATATATACTTAATGGCAACTTCTTTCTCTTTTATGGCGTTTCGAACAAAATGATAACGCCTCTTGATGTGCTTCGTCCTTCTGTGGAACTTGGGATCCTTAGCAAACTGGATAGTAGCAGTATTGTCACACATCAACTCTACAGGATCGTCAACACAAGGAGTAAGATTGAGATCCTGGAGAAAATTCCTCAGCCATATTTCCTCTTGAGTGGCGAGGCAACAAGCAACATACTCTGCTTCCATAGTAGAAAGTGATATGCAGTCTTGTTTCTTACTGCACCAAGATATGGCTCTCCCGCCTAGGGTGAACACATATCCTGAGGTAGATTTGGACTCGTCCAGGTCACCGCCCCAATCAGCATCCGTATATCCTCTCAGCTTAAGATCCCCTCCTTGGTAGCAAAGCACAAAATTACTTGTACCACGTAGGTACCGGAAGATTCTCTTGACGGCTTGCCAGTGAGCAGACCCTGGGTTGCTTTGGTAACGACTTACTAAGCCAACCGCAAAGCAAATGTCTGGTCGTGTACATAACATGGCATACATTAAGCTGCTCATTGCACTTTCATAAGGAACGTTACTCATTCCTTCCTTCTCTTTGTCTGTCTTAGGGCACTGATCAAGACTTAAGGTTAGACCCTTTTCAACTGGAGTATCCACGGGTTTAGAATAATGCATTCGAAAGCGTTCCAAGATTTTATTAATGTATGCTTCGTAACTTAAACCAAGAAGCTTCTTGGAACGGTTTCGAGTTATTTCAACGCCTAGGACATACCTAGCCTCACCCATATCCTTCATCTCAAAAACGGAGGATAACCACTGTTTAGTGGTCTGGATCATCTCCATGTTGTTCCCAACCAACAGTATGTTGTCAACATACAGAGTGAGAAACATAATCCCTTTTGCAGTTTTCTTGACATACACACAGTGATCTTCAGATACCATGTCCAAGCCAAAAGAAATAATGGCTTCGTGGAATCTGAAATACCATGCTCTGGAAGACTGTTTGAGACCATAGATGGATCTTTTAAGACGACAGACTTTGTCCTCTTTACCTTTTGATACAAAACCAATAGGTTGATCCATGTAGATCTCTTCCTCAAGATTTCCATTAAGGAATGCAGTCTTTACGTCCATATGGAATAACTCTAAATCCAGATGGGCAACCAAGGCTAGAAGCAGGCGAACAGAGGCAATTCTCACCACAGGAGAAAATGTCTCTTCATAGTCTATCTCCTCAATTTGGGTAAACCCTTTCGCCACTAAACGGGCCTTAAACTTATCGATCGTTCCATTAGCCCGACGTTTTATTTTGAAAATCCACTTATTTCCAATCGATTTACGTCGGGGAGGAAGATCAACAAGTTCCCAAACCTTATTTCTCGCCATAGAGTCCATTTCATCCCTCATGGCTTCTATCCACTCTTTGTGGTTTGGTGAATCAATAGCCTCTTGGAAAGAGGTCGGCTCCTCAATTTCTAAAGGAGTGCACAAGAATATCTCCTCTTCGATTTGAAAATATCGTCGAGGGATTCTTCCGCGTTCACTCCTCCGGAGTTGAGGACCAGTGTTGGTTTGTCCCACTGAGGAATTTCTCCCCCTATCCCTAAGAGGTATTGAATCCTCAACAGGTGGAGAATCACTCCTATAATCCCGAACAAGCGGACTAACCGCAGGTTCATGAATAGGAGAGTAAGGACGAACCTCTTGATCAACTTGAATATGAGGACGAACCTCAACACCAAGTTGATTAGGTTGATCCTCTTGATTAACCAGCAACTGTGCATCTTGCCTACTATCCTCGGCGGTGCGGTGAGTACTAAAATTCTCCCCCTCGCCGAGAGATAGTGGGTCATTGAGCGGTAACTCATACAACGCTAGGTCATTTTTTATTTCACCAATACTTGGGAACTCATCCTTAAGAAAATCCACATTACGTGAATCGACTTCCGTCATACCACCATTAGGGTGTTCACCATACATAACGTATCCTTTAGAATGTTCATGATAGCGTATGAACACCATTTTGGTGGCCCTTGGACCAAGTTTTTCATGTTTATGAGTTGGGTTGTGTACATAACCAGCCGAACCCCAGGGGCGTAAATGGTCTAAGGAGGGCTTTCTACCAGACCATAACTCATATGGAGCGGCGGATACGCTCTTACTCGGCACACGATTAAGGATGTAAGCTGCCGTAAGCAGCGCATCCCCCCAAAAACTAATTGGGAGATTGGCGTGTGCCATCATTGACCTGACTATGTCAAGCAATGTTCGATTCCTTCGCTCTGCCACACCATTGTGTAGTGGAGTGCCAGGAATCGTGAGTTGTCTGCGTATACCTTTTTCCTCACAAAATTCTTTGAACATATGTGAGAGGTATTCACGACCTCGATCAGTTCGAAGAGTCTTAACTCTTCGATCTAACTGGGTCTCAACCTCAGCTACAAAACGTTTGAACATATCTAGTGCTTCATAGCGATGTGATAAAAGGTACACATACCCATGTCTTGAATAGTCATCTATGAAAGTGAGGAAATAGAAAGCCTCATGACGTGCTTTCACATTCATGGGTCCACAAATGTCAGAGTGAATGAGCTCTAAAGGACTTGACGCCCTTGAAGCCTTACCAAAAGGCTTCGCGGTCGCCTTGCCAGCTAGACATGACTCATACCTAGGCAATTTAACCTTAGTGAGTCGGTCTAAAAACCTTTCTTTAGCTAGCCGACTCATCCTATCTTGGCCAATATGACCAAGCCTAGCATGCCACTTAATCGATTCTAAATCGGAATCAAAATGTGAAACAAAAGTTGGAGGAGAATTATTATATGATTCGTCCAAATCCAATACAATAAAATCGTCCCTTAGAGTAGCGTGGCCAAACACATTGCCACAATACAAAATGTTCAAACCATCATTACAGGAAGAAAAACCAAAACCTGATTTCATTAATGAAACTAAGGACACAAGACAAGTTTGCACCCCAGGTGCATAGAGAGCATCAAACAGGAGCAACTTATTTCCTCCTTTCAATATGAGCTGGTATGTTCCAATACCTAGAACATCTTCTTCACTGCCGTTTCCCAGCACGACAGATTGTGAACCCACCGAATAGCGGTGAAAGTCCACGAAGCCAGCTCTGTCCCGAACTATATGTTTGCTTGCTCCCGTATCTACAATCCAATTAGGAAAGGATTTAACAACTAATGCATAAGAACATACATATAATTCAGGAGAGTGAGTGGAGAAAGGTACCTTCTTCGGCTCAGGACAATCCCGAGCATAGTGACCTTTCTTACCACAGTTATAGCACTTCACACGTGCTATTTTTGTCTCTCCATTGCCTTTGGTCTTTTGTTTCTTAGCCACTCCAGCATTTGGCCTACCTTTCTGAGGGGGGCGAGAACCTTTCTTGAACTACCTACCTCTTGTGTTCTTGTTGCTTTTAGGCCTGATGCCCTTGGCCACAAGAGCCACATTAGGAGTCCCGAACATTTTCAGGCGCTCCTCCTCCATTTTGAGGCGGCTTTGTATCTGACCAAAGGTTTTCAAATGGTCAGAATGAGTCAAGACTGTCCTGACTTGTTCCCATTGTGGAGGTTCGTCAGGGAGAGCCCGAATCACATTTAGGACTTGCTCCCCCTCAGAAATGTCTTTTTTTGCGGCCTTGAGATCACGAATTATGCCACTCATAATTCGTAAATGCTCGATCACAGTGCGACTGGGATCCATTTTGTAGTTCACTCATTTCAATTGCAAGGTACGTAACCTTGTTTCGGATGTCTGCCCAAAACGGATTTTGAGCTGGTCCCACATATCCTTAGCTGTGAGATGAACTTCATATTCGCCAATAAGATCGTCATGCATGCAATACAACATTGTAAAGCGTGCTCTACGATCTTTCTTGGTCCAGTCTTGGTAGGCTTGAAAGCTTTCTTGATACTGCACAGTAGAAGTATCAATAGGCTTACCATCTGAATCCTTATCAGATGGAGGAAACTTGGCTACCGTCAAGTGTTCCAGTAGGTCTTTTCCTTCCAGAAGATACTGAATCTTCCGTTTCCACATGTCATAGTTAGACCATCTAACTTTTGACTGGTGGATAGTTTGGTGATTATTGCGTTGTTAGCTGCCATATCTACAAGTGTTAAAAGATGGACATTAGGCACATTACTAAAATAATTAAATTAAAAAAAATTTCATCATTCATGTCATATGATTGAAAATTTCGCCAAGCTCATAATCATCTCATATAATCATGAATTAGAAATTTAAATAATTTAATCACTATATTTCCATAAGAACTTTATCATATGGACCTTCATAAGAAAATCGTTAAACAAATTAACGTTTATTTAAATATCACATAGATATTTTTTTTTTTTACGTAAAACTAATTTAAATTCTAATACTATTCTAAACATATGAAACGAATTCATATATCACTATATACTAACTCTTATTTTACATGAAATATAAAACAAATTTATATTTTAATTAGGCATGTGATTATTAAGCTCATTATTATATTTACCAATCCATATTTCATCAAAGAAATATCAAATATTAATTTGAAATATAAAACTAATTCATATATCAATTAGCATAGGGTAAATATTGAACATTTTAAATGCCACAATGGAAACAATAACATGCCTTTCCATTAATCGAATCCAGCAATTACTAAAACCCGAGACGCCCAACCCCACATTTATTTTGGGCTTCGCTCTCCCTCTAAAGACTCTGCTCTCCCTCAACCCCCAACCTTCGGCCCTCAAGTTTTCTTCTACTTCTGAGCTCTCTTCCAGAACCATTAGTCCTCGATTCTCTCTCTCTTCAGCCCTCCATGGGATTGTTCGATCTTGGCACAAAGCCGAGACCACGACGGTTTGCTTTCTTGACCATCGTCCCTCTCGACGACCAGACGCTATTCTTGGCCACCACCACCACCCAGATGATGGTTCACCCTCCCTGACCGCCTCCTTAAACTCAATACCGGGCTCAAACACCAACCAAAACAACCCAAAATCACTGCTAACGAGTAGATCGGTGGCCAAGCTTTCGATTGACGCCGCCCACTCGCCCAACGCGCCAGCCCTGTGACGGCGCGTGACACACACGCGCGGCGGTGATGGGTTTGTCTGGTTTGATTTTGGCCGGTAATTGCAGATCGGGGGTCGGTGAAGGGTTATGGAGGAAGAAAACGACCAAAACTCGTTTTCGTGGCGACGCGTGACACACACGCGCCACCCCTCCCATGGCGGTGCTGATGGGTTTAGGTAATATACGTCTTTCCCCCCCTTTTTTTTAGAGTGGGGGTGTGTACCGTGTTCAGGCAGAGAGAGAGCCGTGAGGTTCATGACTAGGGGGTTTAGATCTGGGGTCGGGTTGAACAAATCAATGGGTCTTGGCATTCTGGTATGACTGGCATGATTCTGGTTGTTACGATTTTCATGAGCATATAAAAAAAACAGAATGTATGGAATGCTTGCATAATCGTAATGTCTCATGAATTCACACAGAATATATTTTGTTTAATCGAGGCATATACATTCAAACAGATTAGCATGAGAGTCATTATCGCATAAACATATAGTTTTGCATACTAGCATATTATTCAGATTCTTGATTCAACCAGAAATTATGATTTCGGGACTAGCATCATGCAAACTAGGCTCTGATACCACTGTAGGTAATTTAGGATTACCTGGATGCGGAAACTTGACAGCCAGGACCTTACGCTCGCTTGACTGCTACCCACGAACCAGTGGCTACCAGAGTCACCAACGAGTCACACTCCAAACCTGAACCTCTAGGATGGCTAGGCAGCAAGAGAAAAACAGAGAGAATTTGGGGAGTATTTCTGGTGTTACTTGAATTGCTTTTTCTGTGCATTGTAACTTACACAAAACACACTATTTCTATATCCTAAAATAGAATCAGGATATATTTAATAGCCAATTAATACACAATTAAATCGCTATGTAACTGCCAAATCAATTACATGATTATGGCCAGCATATGTGACCGTTACTGGTCAATACAATTAAAGCTCTCTCCTTAAGTTCGAGAGATGAGAACGAAGATCGACTTGTTTGGGATCGTTCAAGCAATGGTGACTTCTCCACTAAATCAGCTATGGACATTATTCGTGGCAATGGTCAAGCGGAGAAAGATCTCATTTGGCAACTTATTTGGCGTACCCGGGCTCCCGAGTGCATTAGATTCTTCTTGTAGTTGTGTGCCCATGGTAGATTGATGACGAACGTTAATCATTTGAAAAGACGTATATCAAGCTCTTCTTGTTGTAAGTCTTGTCCGAATGCAGAGGAGTCCATTATTCGCCTGATGAGAGATTGCCCAAAAGCCCATGACCTTTGGATCATGTTGGTTCCTTCCAACAACGAGAAAGATTCTTTAAGCTACCACCATGGGACTGGTTAGTATTTAACCTAAAGTCCCAGGTTTAGAATGGTGTCCATTAGCCTACATTTTTTGCTACAACACTTTGGTGGATTTGGAAGTGGTGTAATATAGTGTGCTTCAATAATTCTGGTCGTATTCCTTCAAATCCAGAAATGTTCATTAAAGGGAGATACATGGAAATAAAAAAAGGCATAGGACACATATCGCCCAATGGTTTGCCTCCCAGGTCAAAGCTACACATTAAATGGTTCACTACTAAAAAATCTGATTTTTTCGACAGAATTTTCGATCGAAAAGGCAACTTTTTCTGTTGGGAAAAAGGATTTTTCGACGGAATAACCGATCGAAAGTAGCCGTTGGAATAAACAGGGTCGGGAACATGTTTCGATGGAGTATTACATTCCGTCGGCACTGTTTTGGTGGAAAATGGAGGCCGCCGGAGCAAGCTTCTGATGAAACACCGACGGAAAAGATTGCATTCGACAGCCAGAAGGTTCGTCAGCTCCATCTGGCCAATTTTTTTTTAAAAAAAGAAGAATTGAATTTTCTGGCAGTATTTCCGTTGGAATTCCGTCGGATTTTGGTCGGAATCCGTCAGCCTTCCGTTGGAAATCCATCACAAATTGTCGGACAATCCGTCGCAATTTCTGAATTTTTTTTTTAAAAACATTGGGCACCTTGAGCCAACCCAGAACTACAATTTACACCAAACCTGGAAATTCAATATTTACAACCACCACATGTGGTACATCAATCAGAGCTACGTAACCACCACACGTGGTTACATTCATTCAACTCAACCAGCACAAGTATTCATTTGCACACAAACGCATCGACATTCTAACTAATTCCAAAATTAACCATCACACATGGTTATTTTCATTCAACATCACAATTACAAATTGTTCAAAAATCCAGATGATCGTAGCACACGCAAACCCAAACCATTTTACCCAATATATATAACATAACATGAAATTTGCCGTATGTTAGTAGTTCTAATAGTTGAAATAGTTGTAAGTAGAGTACGGATCATCACCATCACCATCACCATCATCATCACCATCACCATCATCATTTTGACATTGGGGCTGAGGAGGAGGAGAAGAAGCATAAGTGGAGCGGCGGTGCTGTCGAGGGCGCGAAGAAGGGCGTGGGCGTGATCCAGAACCAGATACTTGTTGAGATTTGATGAACTCACTCAGTGTGTTTTGCACCCCACTAAGTTGTTCACTCAACATCATCACTTTCTCTTCTAAATGACGGTTCCTCTTTTCAGTTCGACGATTTAACTTCACCATTGAAGTTAACTCATTGTTCAATTGGGTGACTGTCTGTCGCACATCTGGCTCTTGGCTGCCCCTGGATGTTGCTGTGGACTTGAACAGGTGCTTCAGTTTCACCCTTTCTGAACCTAGTCCATACATGTGCCCCTTTTTGTTTGAGTTGCCTTACACCCACAACCCCATCTTAGATGAAGTTTCAGATGACTCGGAGCTAGGATCTGTTGAGGATTGAGAATTCCTGATCTATTCTCATTTTTGTTGATGCTCCGTCTACAAAATAAGATCAAAAATATTAAGTGTTGCAGATCTAGGAATGCCGACGGAGTAAGAATATTTTAAACACGTAAAAAATAAATATTACTTACATATGTTTTTTCAGATTTTTTATCAACCCATGTGTTATCCTGCTCATGTTGATGAGTGTCTTTAAATAGCTCTATTGCAGTCGACTTCCTTTGAAGCTTCTTAGCCTATACAGTATGCAAATAAGTTGAAATATGTAAGAATTCTTCGTACATTGCAAATTAAAACACATACAAAGTACAGAATGCAATAAGTTGAAATAAGTGAGAGTTCTTCGTACTTACCAAATGTCTCTTTTGCTTACTAAATGGGATTGAACCACATGTATACAAAGAAGGACCTAAGCCATCCTGATCACTGTTCCGGTTTTTCTTCGCTTGTGCACTAATCTTTTGAATTTTTTTTGAAGCTCAGTACTCTTGAAGTGACTTTCAAGTGTTGTCAGACAACCACAGAGGCTGCTTGCCCCTTTTCCTTAACTCCCGAAATGTGTCCTTCAATCTACTAGCCCCATTTTCCTCAAAGTTCCTCCTAATATGGGAGTCATGCTTTGGAGCCCAAGAGAAACGCTTCTGTAAAATAAAAGTGAACAAAACATAAACAATATGTTAGTGAACAATATATTTACAGCTGTAGTGAACTTGTAAATTTATCTTATGTTGAACTTGCCAAACCATATATCCCGTTGTGATTTAAGGACTTTACCCCATGTTGGTCAAGGCTCGGGAAATTTGCTCACAATATCTTCGTTAATTCAAACATCACATCATATGGAAAGAAGCTGCAAGTAAGAAATACGGTTACAAATTTGTGTTCCCAACAAACATATTTATATGTATGTTTGGGTTCTGATACAAAAGTGGATATGTATAATCACTTACTCTTTACCATCTGGCTTAATAAGCACCTTGTTGGACGTGCTCCCATGGCTTGAAGCACCTTCACTATGATCCCGACTCCTTTGTTCATTGTGTTGTGGAATGACATGTGGTACAGGGATATAGGAGCCAAATTGGTTACCCATGAATGCTTCTTGAGTCTAAGTGTTAGGAAGTCTTTGTGACTGAAACAAACACATGTCAGCCTGAGGGAACATAGCATTTTGATGTATGTGTTGGGTGAATTACATGTTTTGGACGCTGTTGGGATCAGAAAAAGCTTTATGAGGGATGTTTTGGTAGTTTTGTCATCCCTAGAACTCTTCCTTTGCTTGGCCACTTTGGTTGTTATGGCCTCTTCCCCGAGTTCTACCACATCCACCACTGCGTCCACATTGCATACCTGACATCTTTAAGACAAACATACAAACCGTAGTGATCAAATAACATAAAATACAAGAATTAAACAACTTTACCAAATCATATAATGACAATTGTGTCATTAATTATTCAATAAAGACTACATGCATAGAATGACCAAGTGTATATCCATACAACGAAAAAGTCCATATGCATACAATATGCAAATAGGTAAATTGACTTAATGTACATTAAGGAATTATTCTACTAGTCATCATCTTCAATTTCATTGTCCTCATTAGAATCTTTATGGTTGACAACGACTTCGTCTTCAATATATTCATAATCATCATCCCACTCTGCCTTCGCACCTCCCTCGTTTGCACCTTCTTCATTAAAAACTTCAATGTCTTCCTCTTGATTCAACAAAGTTGTAGGAATTGTGTCATTCACTGGTGACACGTGAGACACATGTTCCTTTTGAAATGCAACTGGTAAAGTGAATTCGTTATTCACTTTATGTCTGGGTTTATTTGGTACAACAACCCACAAGTTAAACTTATCTCTTATTCCATTCGGGTATTTCATATACACCACTTGGGTTGCAGAATTAGTAAATATTAATGGATCATATTTTCTATATCTTCAATTGGCATTTACCTTTAAAAATGGACATAGTTTCGGACAACGTGTTCCTCGAGGGGTGTTATCAAACCAATCACATTTGAACAACATACATTGTTTGAGCGGCTCTCCAAGATATTCAATGCGAATAACCTCTTGGAGGATTCCATAATAATTGTCCACATATCCACCGTCCCCGCTCCCTTTAACGCAAACCCCATAGTTGAAAGTCTTTTCCCTTCACACATTTTCTGTGTGTGAAATAGAAATCCATTAACTCTAAATGTAAACCAAGATGTAACTTTCCTTAAAGGCAATTGAGCCAAGTGGTATATGTGTACTTGTTCGTCATTGAGGATTTGTACAATTTCAACTTACATTAATTTTTACAAACTTGATCAACATAGGAACCATATTGTGTAAGATGTGCTCAAGGAGATGAATATATAATATAAGAGACAAGTTTACGCTTTTACTGCTTTTTTGAACCACCAAATAAATTCAGCCTCAATCAAGGCATCTATCTCTACGTCCATTAAAGTTGGATTTTCATGTACTTCTTGTTGTTTGAATAAACTGTGAGAATGATATTCATCAGCACTAAGTTCCCAATTAACTTCATTACAATACAAAAAAGGTACAGGTTGGACTTACTTGATATAAGGTTGCACTTCGTTACAATTCAACAAAATGTGAATGTGTGTAGCGTGCAACTCTTCATCAGTTAGGTACCTCTATGTACGACTTCTCACTAGAGTTCCTTGGGTTTGAAAACCTGATAAAGTAGGTTGCTTTTATGGCTCGTCATTGTCATCCTCATTACGTCGACGTCTTGTGCACATTGAAGGCACATCATCGTCGAAGTAATACAAAGAAAACTGCGATATCTCAAACACCAAGTATGCTTCAACCATTGATCCCTCCGGATGTGTTTTGTTTTTTATCTTCTTCTTAAGCCATCCAAAGTACCTAAATTACAACAACGTATATAAGTATTTCAGTATAACACTATTGCTAAATTTAGTGCTCTATGATATTTGGATAAATATTTACCTTTTAAATGGATACATCCATCGATATTGCACTGGATCCCCTAGGTATGCTTCTCCAGCCAAGTGTATAGGCAAGTGCTCCATGACATTAAAGAATTCCGGTGGGAAAACTCTCTCCAATTTACAAAGTATGATGCTTATATTGCGTTGCATTTCTTGTAGCTTATCAATCCTTAATACTGTTGAGCAAAGATTTTTAAAAAATTTACTTAACTTAACGAGTGGTTTTAATACATCATCTGAAAGGGCACAAAATGCTATTGGCATAAGCATATGCAAATAACATGACACTTATGGCTGTTCATGTTTTGAAACTTTGCAGACTTCATATCTACGCAGTTTGCAAAGTTGGAGCAACATCCATCAGACGTTGTTAGTTGCTGCGCCCACTCACACACACCCTTTCATTTGTCCACAGAAAAGGCGTACGCAGCCTTTGGTTTTAGTGTTCGGCCATTAACACCATGTTTGAGGTTCAACTCACTCCAATCACACATCTCCGCCATATCTAGCCATGCCTTAACATCATTTTTTGTTTTACCAGGTACATCCATGACAGTGTTGATGATGTTATCACAAAAGTTCTTCTCTATGTGCATTATGTCCAAATTGTGATGTAGTAGTTGGTCTCTCCAATAAGGTAACTCTCAAAAGATGCTCTGCTTTGTCCAATTATGATAATTCTCCTTGAAACCCGGGGTGATGAAATCTCCATTAGTGGTTACTTTAGGACGACTCCAAACCTCATCGTATAGTTTCTCCCTATTTTTTCTGGATGGATGACCATCGTTCACAACTTTTCCTCTACGAAATGCAGTTTGGTTTCTTCGAAATGTATGATGTCTGGGCAATAATCGACGGTGATAGTCAAACTAGGATGGTTTGCCCCCATGTTTCAAAAGTGTTGCTTTCAACTTCTCCATACAAATAGGGTAACTCAAAACACCATGAGTGCTCCATCCAGATAACATTCCAAGGGTTGGGAAGTCATTTATTGTCCACATTAATGCAGCTCTCATAATGAAGTTCTGCCTCATTGAAATGTCATAAGTTTGAACACCATCCCATAGGCCCAGGTATAATGCAAGTTAAGAACATATATGTTAATGTCATGCACATATTCGGGGGAGGGTTGTAAGGTGTCACAACGACGGGCCAAATTGAATAAGGCCGTGCAGATTGTGTAAATGGGGTAAACCCATCCACACACAAACCAAGTCTCTCATTGCAGGGCGCCGAAGCAAAATCTGAGTGTTTATGATTAAAATGTTTCCATGCTTCCCCATCTGAAGGGTGACAAAGAACACCATCCTCACGCCTATTGTTATAATGCCACCTCATGTGTTCAGCTGTATTTCTTGAGGCGTAAAGGCGTTGTAACCTAGGTATCACCGGGAAGTAGAACATTTTTACATATGGTTTTGGTTTCCCATTATCGCCTGGCTTCTTTGGCTTCCATCTTGGTGCATCACAAAACTTACATTTTTCAACTGCTGAATCCTCCTTAAAGTACAACATACAACCATTGCGACAACAATCAATGGTTTGTACATCTAAACCCAAACTTCGAACCTTCTTTTTCAACTCTAAGTAATTTCTGAGGACACGATTGTCTCTCGGACAACTCTCATGCATTAATTGCATCACCTCGTTCAAACAATTTTGAGGCATATTATAATCAGATTTGATACTCATCAATCTGACCACATTTGACAATTCAGTTTGGTTACTACACCCATCCCATAAAGGTCTCTGCGCAGATTGAAGCATATTATAGAATGCCTGAGCTTCTACATTTGGTTGCTCATTGCCACTAACTTCATTAGTAATCATTACATCATTCACCATTACTTCAACATTATCCACAAATGGTTCAGTATTATCAACGTCTATGGGACTTGAAACCATGTTGTCATATAAGTTTTGTGCATTACTACTTCCAACATTGTCATAGGAGGTAGGTTCTACTTCCCCATGAGCTGTCCAGTACTAATAGCCTTTAACAAAACCGTTATGGTATAAGTGTAATCTCATGTCATCAGGTTCTGTATAAGCTCTATTCTGGCATTTGGGACAAGGACATCTATAATGTCTATTATTTATGAATTCTACTTGACTTCTTGTAAATTGATCAAACAATTCAACTCCATCTAAAAATTCTTGTTTATACCCTTTTCTACCTGGTAAAAATCTTTTATACATTCACCTCCGATTGGGTGGTCCATCAATATTATCCACTGTACAGCATTGCAAATGTATACATTAATTCCTTATTTATAATAATAATGGACGTAATGATTACACTTTTGTTCATACATAGTTGCATTAGTAATTTACATATGATTGTACTACTTCGTCATGCACTATGTTCAATATGCGATACACAAAAATAAGACATTACGACTATTAGGTTAGGATGTAAACCTGTTCGAATGTCTGAAATTGCAGTCCAAACTTGTGACATTGACACCGACAATAACGACATTCACAGCAACATCAACGTAATTTTTTTTCCGTTCGCAATATGTTTTCTCTTAGGACCCATATCCTTCATATTAGTCATCCACACAAATTAAAACTTCAAATATTTACGTTATATATAATAAACGTACTATTATTTACTCTATGTACATAACAATAAATAATATTTACACATTTACAAAATAATACAACTTCATTATCCAACTTCCAATAATTATCCAACATACCTTCATTTAATTTATTACATTTTAGGTATAACACAAATTACCATATAATTGTTAAATTATAACTCTAATTTCTTAAATTCATCAAAATATCTACTACAAACTAAACAAACAATATTTACATAGTAAACTTTCATATTCACATCAACATAACCAAATTCAAAACCCAAAATCTACAAATAACTCAATAAAATTTCAACAACCAATACAAACTACCACATAATTGTTAAACTCTAACCGAAATTTGTCCAATTCATCAAAAAATTACTACAAACTAAACAAACACCATTTACTTGAAATTATAAGAGAAAATTGGTGGTGGAATTGGGGTGGCCGGCGACACAGTGGACGGCGGTGGGCTGGGCTGTTGCGAAACCGGCGACCGGCGGCAAGCTCACGGCGGCGACCCATGGCGCTCCCCCCTCTCTCTCTCTACGTCGCCCCCTCTCTCTCTCTTTCAGCATGGGAAATGAAACCCGAACTCAGGTTTGGGAGGTTTAAAAAGTTGTCCGACGGAATATTCCGTCGGACGCTCCGTTGGACAGTACTATCCGACGGAATATTCTATCAGAGAAGGAATGCTTTTTTTAAAAAAAATTATCCAAATTTTGCAGAGATCTGGTCAACATTGACCACTGTTCTGACGGATATTCCGTCGGTATTCTGACGCCATGGTCGGAATCCGTTGGAGATTTTGACGGAATAAGAGTCCGTCGGAACACCCGCCGCCTCGTTTTACTTTTTCTGTCCTCCCGTCGCCATGTCCGCCGGCCTTTCCAATGGTCTCTTTTTCAATCGGCATTTTCCGTCGGAAAAAACAGAATTTTTAGTTGTGGCAACTCCATTTGATTGGGTGAAAATAAATGTCGATGGTATGTCTCGAGGAAATCCTAGTTTGGCAGGAGGGGGTGGTGTCATTCGAGGGCCACTTTGTAATTGGATAAGTGGTTTTGTCTGCAACTTTGGAATATGTTCATCCGTCAAGGCCGAACTACTAGCACTACTCCATGGGCTCAGATTGGCGTGGAATTTCAGGTGCTGGAACATCATTGTGAATCTTGACTCACAGATTATCGCCAACAAGATGAAACACCCCATCACTCGAAATCAACCATATTATTTCATCGTAAAAGAATGTCAACAATCCGTGTTCAACCCGAGTTGGAAAATTCCATTTAGCATTGCTATTGAGAAGCCAACCGAGTGGCGAATCATTAAGTTTAGCTAATGCTGGGGTTGACCAGATGTCTTTGTTTGTTTCTTTTGATTACCACCCTGATTCGGCTAGACCTCTTTTACGTGAAGACAGTTGCGATGCATATTGGCCACACTTGATTCGTAATTCTGAATAATACTTAGGGGCCTATCATATATATATATATATATATATATATATATATATATATATATATGTATGTATCTATCTATATGGTCAAATAGCTACGATAATGGAAACATGAAAAATGCATATCCAATTGTACATTCTGAATCTTGATGATGCATTTGAAAAAGAGATTTTCATTAAAATATTTAAGATTAAAAATCTTATCAAC
>JACYFF010002017.1:61282204-61304424 GCA_017589665.1 Selenicereus undatus
CTCATAATTATCTTATTTGGATCAATTCTCCTTTTTGTAGGCGTTTTGGTCTCAATTCGAAGAATTTCGGCACTTTTAGGAACAAGGTTCGAGGACCATTTGGAGAATGGCACTTGCATGGCCAGCCGTGCATGTAAGCATGGTTGTGCAAGTCACAAATTAAAGGCAGCAAGGTGCACGATCGGGTGTGTAGCTCATGCATGGCCATGCGTTGGAGTTAGAAACTTTCCTGTAAAAGTGCACGGTCGGACGTGCATTTCTGAACAGCCGTGCGTCTCCTCGACTTTTTGCGATTTAGTTCTTTTTCGGGGCAGTTTTTAGGATATCTTGTATCTCATTTTCTAGATGTTTTTAGTCGATTTTAGGGTTTCTTTCCCACAAACTTTTGCACTAATTTAGATTCTAGGAGAGTGCTTAATTCTTGTTTTTGACTTGTGAATTGAACTTGACAATTGATTAAAGTACGTTTCTCTTCCCTTCTCTCTGCGATTTTTATCAAAGTTTGTGTCTTTCGTCAAGGTTTTCAGTTTCTTATTTGTGCTTTCGCTTGCAACCATTCCATTTCAATTATTTGTGTGGGCTGATTTGCATGATTTAGTTTTTGATCTAAAGAGCATAATAGAGTGGTGAATCCCAACCTAGGATTTTTGTTATCAGCGAGTTAAATAGTTTTAGTAGCATTAAGATCTATCAACTTGAATCTATTTTTGCCTGAATTGAGTGTTGCAGTCAACCTAGTGACTAAAACTAAGTTCCCTGTGGATACGACCCGTGCTTGTTGTTGTTAGTTACAACTGGCACCATGCACTTGCAGTAACATTTTAAGATAACAGTTATCCAAACAAACAAGGAGTCAAGAGCAAGAATTACAAATGAGCAAATGGTGCCTTGGGAGAGCAAGAAGGTTAGGTGGATCAGATTCCTTCCACTCCTATGTTGCCAGGACTCAACCATGAGCAGTCCAAGCAACTCCTGCAATTCCTCAATAACTTCATAGGAGCAAATGAGCAAAGACAGCAAGCATCTGAAGTTACAGCGTCTGCAGTACACATGGCAGGTATCATACATGTCCTGAATGATGTTCATTCTTTCTATGCTTTACATCAAGGAACTTGGATCCTAGATAGTGGAGCAAGTGAACATACAAGCTCAGAACAATCAACTTTAGATGAAGTGACCTCATTCAAAAACTCTATACTGGTAAATCTGCCAAATGGAGCACATGTTAGAGTTACACACAAAGGAAAGTTGAGAATAGCAAAGTACCTAGTGTTGAATGATGTCTTGTTGGTCCCTAAATTCAAATTTAACGTACTCTCCATTAAGAAGCTATGTGAGGAGTTACATTGAACTGTCAAGTTTACAGAGACTTTGTGTATATTACAGGCCCCTTGTCTAAGGAGGCCACTAGTAATTGGTAAGGATTTCATTGGGGTTTATTTTCTGGACAAGAATCTCATCCAAGAAATAGAGCTGGTAGATGACAAGATGCAGTCAGTAGCTATATCTGGCAGACTTGAAAATATCTGTGATGATTCTATTACAGCTTTCAATAATGCTACAAGTGCTGTTGATTTTGATATTTGGCATCAAAGACTTGGAAATATGCCTTGTAATAAAATGAGGGACCTTTCCCATGTTAGTTTGTCACATCATGATAAGAAATATTTTATTTGTGATATCTATCATAGATTAAACCAACACAGATTGCCTTTCCCCACTAGTAAGACTGCTTCAGCATGTGCTTTTGAGTTAATTCATGTAGATACTTGGGGGCCCTATTACACAAAAACACATGCAGGCCATCGGTATTTCTTAACTATAGTGGATGACCATACAAAAGCCACTTGCACTCACCTTATGGTGACCAAGGATGGGGCAATTTTCAAGCTTAGATTTTTTGTTGTGATGGCCAAGACACAATTTGATGCCAAGGTCAAGATGATAAGATCAAATAATGCACTAGAGCTAAGCAAAAGTTATGAGATTCTAGAATTCTTTGCTAGCACAAGTATTACACACCAAAAAAAGTTGTGTGCAAACACCACAGCAAAATGGTGTGGTTAAAAGAAAGCACAAGCATCTATTGGAAGTGTTCAGGGTATTATTGTTTCAATCTTCATTACCTATGAGATAGTGGGGGAAATGTGTCTTAGCTGCAACCTATTTAATTAATAGAATGCCAACAAAACTGTTAAAAGGCAAGACCCCACATGAGCTGATTTATGGTTTAATCCCATCATATGGTCATCTAAGGGTGTTTGGATGTCTATGTTTTGTTGCAACCAACAATTAAGAAAGAGACAAGTTTCAACCTAGAGCTACAACTTGCATATTCATAGGGTATCCTTTTGGACAAAAGGGGTACAAAGTGATGGATCTTAAGGACAAGAGAATAAATGTATCCAGAGATGTTGTCTTTTGTGAGAGGATTTTTCCATTTGCTTCTCCCCCCAAGGAGAAACCTCTGTTTGAATCATATCCTACTACCTTCTTTGAAGAGAACTAGGAGGAGAGGGGTGAGGAAGCAATTTCAGAGTCACAACCATCATTAAATGAGGTAGTACATACCACTTTACAACCAAGAAGGTCAAATAGACCCCACATACCACTTTACAACCAAGAAGGTCAAATGAGAGAGAGGCATTTTGCTTCTCTACTCTCACAAAATTTTGTATACAGCAGGGTAGCTTGCCAAAGATTGCATGTCTGGAAGCAAAACTTGAAATAACAGAACCAAATAGTAATTCAGAAGCTGCTGCTCACCATGTTTGGAAGGAAGCTGTGGACAAAAAGATAAAGGCTTTGGTTGACAACAACACTTGGGAGACTGTGCCCTTGCCCAAGGGAAAGAAACCTATAGATGGTAAATGGGTTTACAAGACCAGGTATAAGGCAGATGGGACTTTGGAAAGGCTTAAAGCTAGGCTGGTAGTCAAAGGTTTCACACGAAAGACAGGCATAGATTATGCTGAGACCTTCTCTCCTGTTGTCAAAATGAGACAACCATAAGAATCCTTATATCATTGGCTATTAAGAGAGGTTGGAAGCTACATCAACTTGATGTAAACAATGCTTTTCTTCATGGAGATTTACATGAAAAAATTTACGTGAGGCTACCAGAAGGTTTTCATTCTACAATACCCCATGCAGTTTGCAAATTGACAAAATCTCTCTATGGTTTAAAGTACGCCTCTTGCCAATGGTATACAAAGTTGACTGAGGTACTTAATACAAGAGGATACTGGCATTCGGGAAATGATTATTCCCTATTCTACAAGAAGACAAGCACTACAACTATATTCTTGGCATACTATTAACAGGAGGTGATGAAAGTGAAATCTCAGCTCTTAAGGCTTACTTGGATAATACATTTAAGATTAAAGACCTAGGAGAAGCACACTTCTTTCTTGGGATGGAGATTCTACCAGTAAAACAAGGATTGGTGTTGACCCAAATGAGGTTTGCCAAAGAGATTCTAAAAGAATTTCTTGATACAGATGCTACTCTAGTGGCTTGTCCCTTGGACTGTAATCAAAAATTATTAGTAGACTAAGGAGATTTGTTCAACAATCCAAGGCTTTACAGGCAAATTGTAGGAAAGCTGAATTTTTTGACTAATAGTAGGCTAGACCTAGCCTTCACAGTCCAACACCTTACCCAGTTCATGCGCCAGCCCAGAGTTCATCATTACCAGACTGTCTTGCATGTACTCAGGTACCTCAAAGGTCATCCTGACATAGGCATTCTGCTCAACAAGGACACTCAATTTTCCCTAGAGGCTTATTGCTATTTAGATTGGGAAGCATGCTTACATATTAGAAGATCAGTGCTGGATTTGTGATATTTCTTGTAAAAGCTTAATTTCCTAGAAATCTAAGAAATAAGAAACTATTTCCTTGTCCTTCGCTAAAGCAGAATACAGGAGCCTCAGAAGGCTTGTGGCTAAGCTGGCTTGGCTTACCGGGTTGCTAAATGAGCTAGCTATGGACGAGGTCACCCCGATTTCGGTCAAATGTGATAGCCAAACAGCTATCCACATAGCTTAAAACCCTATTTTCCATGAATGAACGAGGTCACACATCGAGCTTAATTGGCTGTCACTTTGTTAGAGAGAAGCTCTGAGATGGTTTGATTTCACTCAGTTATGTGACTATGCTGCAGCAACTTGTAGATGTCCTTACAAAGCCCCTTCTAGGCAGTGTCCATCATTATATTATTGGCAAATTGGGAGTTCAACGAACTACCAATTTGAGGGGGGTGTTGGAGATACTATAAATTCAGGCTAAGTTTGTTCAATATTCAGTTCATGGTTTTGGCACATTTTATTACAAATTTTGTTAGTTTGTTATAACAAACTTTTGGCGGTAAATGGTTGCATTAAAAAGGCACAGCTCCCAGCCATTGACAGATGAATAACACAAATAAAATGTGATTTCACATTTTCTCTTCTTTGCTTTTCTCTCTCTTTTCTTCCTTTCTCTCTCTAAAGCTAGGATTCGTCGATTCCACTCATGAAACTCAAACAAAGCTGAAGTATTGCATGAATGGATTGTTCTAGGTACTACATGTAGGCCGTAATAGATGAAAGTTAAAAAAAAAAGATGAAAGTAAAACTGTATAATTGTTTTTTTCCCCTAAACAGTGGGGGTTTGAAATTCTTTCCACCTTCTAAAAGATTATTTAAGTGGGTGTATTCTTGTTATTTTTATATTTTAAGAAAATTAAAATGATTGTTATAGGTGATGAAACACTCGCCATAATTAAGAAAAATTACTAGAAGCTTGAGAAAGGAGATAGAGAAAAGAAAAGCAAGCTTAGCATCCTGTGTAGACTGATAGTATTTTTTTATCATAAGCTAAAATTAAAGCAAGTATCTTATCGTTGTCATTTGTTTTGTTTGTAAACGTTATTGTATAGTGGCAGACTTTAACTATTTTCAGAAGTTGTCTTTATACTTTTATTTCTATATTTCAAGTTTTGCCCAACTTATGATTGAAAAAAAGATAATCACTACAAGAGAAGACGGTAATTACAACAAATTAATTCAACGATGCGCTTATCTCGTTGTAAAAATAAACCTATTAACAACCAGACGGATAACCGGTTGTAAAAGGCAGTAGCTTCAACCATGAGTTCAATTTCTCGTTGTGTCTAACCCTAAACTCGTCGTAAACGTACAATTTTATGGGGGGGGGAAAAACGCGGGACAATTCCTGGGTAATGTTTTCGCAACTCCCTAAAAACGACGTCGTTTTGGTCAAGGTTTTTCAAAACCTAGCTTAAGTACTATTGAACCATAAGCTTCTCCCTAACTTAGGCTCTTCGTTCCCTATCCTCCCTTCTCTCATGGTTGAACGCATGGTTTGACCCTCGAAACTCGTTTGTGTGCGATTTTGAAGAGCCTTTCTAGCTTCTCTCATTATTTTTCCTCTCTTCTCATAGTCTGGGCTTCTACCTTCACAAGGATTATGATGCTCTACAGTTGAAGTCGTTTGTGTGCGATTTCGACCTCAACGACGTCCTGTTTCAGGCATGCAATTGAGTCATCCTTCAAATTAGCACTAGTATGGCTTTGTTTGGTGTAAATTTTAGTTTTTTTAGTTGGATATTTTGGTTCTGGCTTTTCTAAAATGCTATATGCCTTGAAAATTTTGGAATTTAAGAGTGAAAAGTTTGGTTGTGAATCATATCTTACTTTGTGGTTCCTGCTGACAGAAGTTTGAATCTGAGTATAAGTGTTCATCAATATCTTTTTCTTTCCTATTTTCTTTATTGCTCGCAAATTGTTGTGAACTTAATTGGATTTTCTGGCAAAGGAGAGTTTTGTCCTGGAATTTGGTGGAAAGCGAGACTACCGAGACATACTTTGGGATGCAATTAGCCATAAATTTGGTTTCACACCTTGTCAATTTCAACTTTGCTTAGTTCAGAAAGGGAAGTTTTTCTTTTAGCTGAATAAGCAATTGTTCGTACAGGTTCAACTCCTCTAGGTGTTGTAATATGACACAAATATAATGAATTAGGTATTGTAATCTGGCACAACTCCTCTAGGTTCAAAAAGGTTTAACTCCTCTAGGTGTTGTAATCTTGAGTGTAAGCAGGTATAGCACCTGGTCCAGCTATTAGCAACTCATGTTTCAAGCAGTTATCATACGAGTCCTCAGCTTAGAATGAATTTATGTTTTAAGGAGCTATTGGCAACTCACGTTTCAAGCAGTGTAATCTTGAGTGTAATTAGGGTTTCTTTTTTCTTTTTTCCTTCTTTGTGAAAATTGCCTGACATCATCCAATTTATGTGTTCAATGTTTTTCTAATGAATTTATGTTATGCAAAGCCTTGATGTTTGCCTCTTTTTTTTTTAAATTTGCTATGCATGTTATTCTTCTCTTCTTTACAACGAGTTGACTGTTGATGGGGCTTGGACTTTCTTTGTACTTTTGTTCATGGATTCAATCGTGTGGAGCTGAGATTGGAGTTTGTGTTCTGACTTACGTACTCCCATTTTCAATAAGAATTTTGGATCAGCTTGTTGCAGAAGAACAATCTTATGATTATTGGAAGAACATTGTGTTTGTCTTGCAAGGTTCCTATAGAATCTCCTGCTAATGTGTGCACTGCTATTGTTCTTTTGTGCAATTTCTCATATACATATTATTAGATTTAGAGAACACATTATTCAAGTCAGGTGATGAGGTGCTTGGAATATGTAGATTAGGTTATCACCTTGGGTCATGTGACAAGGTCATGTACAATTATTGTTATAATGTAAATGTACATGTAACATGTTTGGTGGTATTGCACAAGTACAATATTACAGCACTATTTGCAGAGGGAGCAGCAAGCATAGAAGAGATAGATATTATTTACACCTTACCAACACATCCCTAGTTTCACACCTCTAGGTGTTGTACTGAAGAGATGTGAGTTAATAAGCAATTGCTTCCTAACTATTTAGGCTGCTTCATTGCTCATAGAGGTGTTTTCATTTTTTGGGGGATATTTTTTTTGGGGTTTATGAATGAAAAGGTTGATTTGTTGACTACTCTTCTTTTGATTCAATAGTAATTATCTCAGAAAAGGCTAAAATGACATGGCATTCCATTGCCTCTCATGAGGCTTTATGCCTGTGCTTGTGTATCTTGGTTGGAATGTCATACACTTTAGGGTATTCATTAGAGATTTGTTCAATAATTATTCAATTTAGCTTTGTGACTATTTATGAATCACCATTTATTGAGACCTTTTTTTTGGGGGGGGTTCTATTTCAGAGAGCAATTGAGGGAGAGGACAGGACTTCGAGAGGATGGGACTTTAACATTGAATTGAGGCAAAAGTTCCAACTTAGACGGTTTTTTTGTGATAATAGATGTTTGATTTCTGTATGCTTGTGCTAGAACATCGTTATAGCTCTTGAGTTGCTCTTAGTTGTGAGTTAGCCTTTCACCTAAGTACGCTATGGAGCATTAAAGTGTAATAGGCCCAGCTCGTAAGGGATGACTGATGACTATTCTTTATCAAGGAGAGAAGTGGAGATGATTTTGTGCGTTAGGTGATTGTTTGGATCCCATGACTATTCTTTATCACACTCTTTTTTTCTCTCTCCCCCTTATTCCTAATCTTTGCCCTTGCTGCTGCTACTGTTTCTGCTTTCTCTCTCCCCGTCTGTCCCCCCTTTTCCTGTTTTTGCCCTTGGTGCTGTCTCCCTTTCTCCCTATTGTTCTGTCTCCCTCTCTCCCTATTGTTATCCCCTACTGCTGCCACTGTTTCCTCCCTTGCTACTTCTATTTTTGTTTTTTCCTATGCATATTTCTACTCTTAATCTTTTGTTGCTGCTACCACATAACTTTTGTGGTTAATTGTAATGTTTATGATCATTGGATTTGGGGTGTGTGGTTCGTTGGAATTTTTGTCAGTAATAGATTCAGAGCTATGGTCTATTGGAATTTTGTGGCCTGTTGATGGTCGTGGAGTTGTTATGGTGATGAGGATAATTGATGGAATCATTGGGTTTGATATTTATTTAGTGTGTGGCATGTTCATCTATTTGGAATTGTTGGTGGTGGTTGGAAATGTAACATTCATTATCTTAATGAGTGGGGCACTTTAAATGACGTTGTAATGATCTTTCTCATAAAATGTTAGTGATGTCGGTTTAAATCATTTTTATTTTACTCTTGTAGATAAATAGCTCTTATTTAATAGAAAGAAATTAACAAATTTGAATGAGTTGAGATAAATAATAAGATTAAAAAGATATTAAAGTAAGCACACTATAGATGTTAGTTTCTACTGTGTCGAGATAGAGAAGTTCAATCCTTATGAAATATCGTTGCATTAATATTATGATTTAAATTATTTATTAACCAAAAATGTACTCATAAGATACATGATGACATGGATAAAACATGCCACTCATTCAAGTTGTTGAAAAATGAAAACTATCGACAAAGTAACATTTTTGTATTGAAAACCCCCCAAAAAAGGAGACAAAAAAAAAGATAAAAATGGTTGATTAAGGGCCTATGGATGAATTGGCATGTTTCCTTAGTAGTTAAGGTTATAGATTGTTTAATCCCTTAAGGGAAATGTCACATTATTTTATTATTGTACCATATAAAAGGTGCCTTGATACCCCGCCTATAAAAAAGCCATAGCAATATATGTTGTCTTCTCTTCTTGGTTGCTTTCATTTTTTGCAGAGATAAGTTGTTTATAATTGATTGTACTCCTCCACCCAGATTGTTGTTAGCCTCCAAGGAATAATGCAGTCTATGATTGTATGCATTCATATATACTTCATCCCCTGAATCAAGGAAAAAATGATCTCTATGCTATACGACCCTTAGTGTTATGGTGTTTTTTTTTGTCTTGTTAGTGTCTTGATGCTAGCATAGTTAGCTAACTTTGTTTAATTCTATTTATTAGTCACATCATTGGTTCAAGTAATGATTAAAAAATGATGTATTTTATCATGTAAGTAGCTATATGGACCATTTTGACTCCTTCCTGTTGTAGACATGTCTTAATACTGGCATATTTAGCTAATTTTGATTAGTGTTATGCGCCCAAAGTAAATTCTAATGATTAGTGACATCATTGTCGTATTTTCATATTAATTGAAGTAATGATTAAAAATTATGTGTTTTATCATGTAAATAGACCATATACACCATTCTGCATCCTTCCTGTTCTAGTTATGTGTTACTTAGATACTTTAGGGATTTAATCGTTATATATTTTTGTTTTTTTATTTATGGGATTAATCTTTCTGTGTTTTTCTCACTGTTCATATGCTGGTCATATTCTAACTTTTTCTTACTATTGTCTTCCTAGTGGCTTTCATTTTTAACACAAATGGGTTGTTTATAATTGATTGTACTCCTCTACCATTGTTATGCCGCCGAGGATTAATGAAGTCTATGTTGATCTGCATTCAACTATACTTCAACGCCTCTCCCCTCAAATTACTAAATATTTCTATGTTATGCTACGCTTATTGTTGTTATGGTGCTATTTTTGTCATGTTAGTTTCTTGATGCTCGCATATTTAGCTAACTTTGTTTGGTTTTATTGATTAATCATATCATCATGGTACTTTCATATTATCTCCAAGTAATGATTAAAAAATATAATTTTTTTATCATGTAAGTAGGCCATATAGGCCAATCTATCTCTTTCCTATTTTAGATACGTGTTAGATACTTTTCTCGACTTAATTGTTATATATCTTCATTTTGAGTTAAGGGATTAATCTTTCGGTGTTTTCCTAACTATTTATATTCTTGTTAGTATAGAAAATGGCACCAGGTAAAAGTTGGATGAACTTGAGTAAGGATGGTCGTCTTAGTGATGAATATGAAGTAGGTGTGGATAAGTTCATCAAATATGCCTTCGGGAGGACGGGTGAAAATGATGAAATCAAGTGCCCTTGCATATGGTGCTGTAATTCATCCTTTCAAAGTGAGAGGATGGTTAGAGATCACCTAATAGCATATGGGATTATCCAATGGTACAATTTTTGGTATCATCATGGAGAGAGGGTGGGTGAAGTTCAATCGGACACTAAGTCTAAAGGGGAAAATAAAGAGTTCAATGATGATGATGAATTTGAGGACGATAGTATGCAAAGTGATGATGAGATATTAGAGTTAATAACAGAGTGTTTTGCGAATGGGTTTGAAGGAGATAATGTGGATACGAGTTCTTTCGACCATCTTGAAGAACCAAATGATAGCGCAAACAAATTTTACACACTATTGAGGGACTTAGAGAGCAACCATTATATGAAGGCTTTAAGTGCTCAAAACTGTTAGCTGTTATGAAGTTGTTGCATATCAAAACCCTTGGAAGATGGAGTAATGATTCTTTTAGTATGTTGTTGCAATTCTTAAAGGATGAATTACTTCCATCTGGTTAACTAGTGCCGAAATCTTATTATGAGGCAAAGAAATTGATCCAAGATCTTGGACTGTATTATAAGAAAATTGATGTTTTTGTTAATCATTGCATGCTCTATTGGAAAAAAGATGAAGAATTGGATAACTGTAAGGTTTGTGATGCTTTTAGATGGAAGCTTGATAAGTGTAGTGGTGAACCCATGACAAAATCTAATGGAAATAAAATTCCATTAAAGGTACTACGCTACTTCCCGCTTAAGCCAAGGCTTTAGCGTTTATTTTTGTCATCAAAGATAGCGACTGACATGACTTGGCATAATGATAAGCGGAACAAGGATGGGGTTATGAGGCATCCAGCGGACTCTAAGGCTTGGAAGCATTTTGATGAACTTAATGGGAATTTTTATTTGGATCCTCATAATGTTCGCCTTGGCCTTGTATCTGATGGCTTCAACCCCTTCGCTAATATGTGTACTCGTTATAGCATTTGGCCTGTGATGCTAGTCCCATATAACTTGCCTCCTTGGTTGCGTATGAAACAGGAGAACATAATATTGTCAATGATAATTCTAGGACCAGATGGTCCTGGTGATGCTAATTATGCTTAGCTCCAACCATTGATAGAAGAGTTGAAAGAGTTATGGGAAGTGGGAGTTGAAACATATGATGCTTCCAAACACTAAAACTTTACTTTGTATGCAGCTCTTCTTTGGACTATTAATGATTTCGCTGCATATGGGATGTTATCTGGATGGAGTACAAAGGGAAAATTTGCTTGTCCTTCTTGCCATAAAGAAACTCGAACAATTAGGCTACAACATTGTTGCAAGCAAGTTTACATAGGTCATCGGCGTTTTTTGCCAATTGACCATCCATGGAGAAGGAAGAAAGATATATTTGGACATAAAGAGAAAGGAACTCTTCCGAAACCATTATTTAGTGATGATGTTCTTGTTCAAGTCCAAGATCTTGAAAATATTCCATTGACTAAGGCCACTCACGAGAAGGTGAAGATATCTCACCAGCTTAGGGGAGATAATTGGAACAAAAAGAGTATTTTTTTTAGTTACCTTATTGGAAGTTTTTATTATTACGGCATAATCTTGATGTCATGCATATCGAGAAAAATGTGTGTGATATTATTCTTGGAACAGTCATAAATATGAAAGGGAAGACAAAGGATACTATGAGAGCTCGCCTTTATTTACAAGCTATGCAAATTAGGCCAGAACTCTATCCTATCCAAAGAGGGAATAAACTTGAGCTGCCTCCAACATCTTAATCATTATCTCGAAAGCAGATTGAAGTATTGTGTAAATTTCTAAGGGACTTAAAGGTTCCAGATGGGTTCTCATCTAACATTTCTCATTGTGTGAACCTAAAGGAGTGTAAAATCTCAGGTCTTAAGAGTCATGATTGCCACATTCTTTTGCAATGCCTTCATCCACTGGCATTTCGTGGCCTTCTTCCTAAAGACATATACAAGCCGCTCATTGAGTTGTCAATGTTTTTCAATGTACTATATACTAAATCTTTGAAAGTAGAGGACTTGGAGCAAATAGAAAAGCAAATCCCTCTTACACTTTCTAAGTTAGAAAGGTGTCTTCCTCCGTCTTGCTTTGATATAATTCTGCATTTAGCCGATGAGGCTTTGATTTGTGGGCCTGTTAGTTTCCGATCGATGTATTTTGGAGAGAGACAGCTCCATAAATTAAAGTCATGTGTTCGCAACAAGGCTCGACCAGAAGCTTCAATTGCAGAGGGTTACATTGATGAAGAGTGCATGACTCATGCTCAAGGTATTTGCACAAGATTGGGACATAATTTAATCGCCTTGATCGAAATGATGACGGGGATGTTGGACCTTAAAAAAAGCTTTTAATTTTCTCTCATAATGGAAGGCCTTTAGGAGTGGGTAAATTGTGCAATTTGGACACTGGTGATAGGGAGCGAGCTCATTTGTATGTATTGAAAAATTGTAAGGAAGTTTCACCTTTTTTCAGGTAAATTTGAAACTTTCCGACATAATAGTTTGTTTTTAATATCCCATTGTATTTGACATGATTCTGATCAGTGGATTGTTTTTGTGTGGTTGTTGGTATAAAGGGAACATTCTGAGGTGTTATCACACAGTGGATTGGTATTGACAATAAAAGAGGAAGATAAGCACTTTGTGTAATGGTTTAAAGAGAAGGTAAAAGTGTTTGCTTACTTGGTTTTCTTTATCTTATAAGTTGACTTAGATATATGAAGGATGCTATCACTAACAACTTCAATTTATATTGTGCTTTGTAGGTGGCGCAATTATATAATGATGAAAAATGTCCACTAGGAGATGAGCTATTATCACTGTCACATTGTGCTACTAATTACTGGACTAGTTTTAGTGGTATATCACTAATGGATATAGGTTCCACACTTAAAGTCGTGAGAAGAACCTTCAAACTCAAAATAGTGGTGTGTTTGTACTTGGCAACATGGGGGCAGGGATAGAAAATATAGATTATTATGGTGTTTTGACGGAGGTCGTTAGGTTGGAATATATGGGAGGCAATCAAGTCGTGCTGTTTCGATGTAATTGGTGGGATGTGCATGATGCTGGTAGAGGGGTGAAAGTGGATAAATTTGGGTTTGTTAGTCTTAATAGCAAAAGGCTTCTTAAGGGAAATGATCCCTTCATTTTGGCAAGTCAAGCATCACAAGTGTTTTATTGTGATGATGTTGCTAGTAAAGGTTGGCTTATTGTTGTCAAAGTGCAACCTCGTGATGTATATGATGTTTTAATGCCCAGTGACGATGAAGGGGAAGTTGAGGATCATCCTACTGATACACTCTTAAATGCTGATGTTTTGGATGAATTATGTCAAGAGAGGGAGTCATTTAATCCACAATTTGTTATAGCTCAATACCGAGCTGAATTGGCGAAGAGATGATGTCGAATCAGATGTTGTGGATATATTAGAATCTAGTAAAAAAAGGAAGATATAGTATCAATCGTAAGAACGATATGTATCTTTGACTAAGAAAGTGTCTGGTTATTTGTATTTTTTCTTGTTTGTGATGACATTTCAAAATTTTCTACTCATGAAGTGTCAGCTCCCTGTCCTTTGATTCGTTCAGGACTTATTACTCTATCTACTTGCTGTTTTATCTATTTTTTTTGTATCCATGTTTGATAAATATTCAGCTACTGTATGAAAGGCATCTCATTCTTTAGACATAATTTTTTTAACCCTTCTCCTCTCATGATGTGTGGTACATGCAGGTATAAATGGCCTCGGCTAAAAAAATAGGAAAGCGCAATTTTGCACCCCCTAGGCGCACTTGGCATGAACTGGTCACAAGGCTTGAAGCAGTTATTGCTTCGACCTTCCTCGTCTAGAAACAAGCATTCTCATAATGGCACTCCATCAGTACATGAGGAAGAAAATATCTCTTACGCAGTACATGAAAAGGGTACACTATGTGTGAACATGCAAAATGACTTTGACTTCAACGCGGGAGTTAATAAAGATGATCATCTTACACCACTTCAACCACAAGGCTCCACTGATAAGAGTGTTTGTGCACCATCTCCATATGAAAAGGGCATAGAAGATAAAGAGGGTAAAGAAGATGAAAGGACTGTTGATCCTAATATTAAGCAGCCTGGTGGGTTGAATTTTGAAATATATGTTGTTTATGTCTATGCTTAATGAGTTTGGTATTTCTATCCTTCTTTATTAACTCACAAAGAAAACACCAAATGACTTTATGAGCTCGAGCACCCACATAAACATCACCACCTGAACTGAATCATGCATGGCGAAAGGAATTTCTATGCTGCTCCAGGCAAAAGACTCAGAAACTACCGTCCAACTTATGCCATCCAACCCCCCCCCCCCCAAAAAAAACCTCAAAGTTTGTCCCAATGGCAAAATCGTAGCATCATTACAAAGCATGTTCTAGAAAAATATTAATCATAGTTCCAAGGCATTCACATTTCTTATTTTCAACATCTTCACTTTTTGTTGTGGCTTCAATAAGGAAATAGACCCCAAGGGAACATATATCACCAAGGAAAAATATCAAAATGTTAAAAATGCATACATATAAGCACACAAAGGCCAGTGTAGGAAATTGATAGATAGAATATAGATAGAGAGTTGGACACCTTGGAGTTTGTTGGCCCATTTCAGCTTGAGATTGTCAATTGTCGCCAACTGGTTCTTCCAACATTCTCAACCATAGTTGCCTGGAACGTAGGACGCTCCGGTATGGGGGACGGATTCGGGTACGCTAGGGGGTTGATAGAATCCGGTAACTATGTTCTCAACTACAAATAACTGACATAGAGGCATCTTTAAGCAGTGAAATATCCAGGAAATGTCAGGCATGTTCTTGAAGAAGTATTTGAAGGCTGAGTCAAAGCTCCTCGAAATAGAGTTCTATCTAAATCATCCCTAAGATTCGGTAGAAATGTCGCTGTAATAAACTAATGGATAGACATCATAGTGCATTCAGTTAACCAATCCGTGATGGCTAAACTAACTTATTGAAATTATCTTGCTACATTTCCATTAATCTAATATTGGTTAAACACCAGAAAACAGCAGGCCGCAATTTCAAGTGTCCATGTCCTCCAGCAAAGCCTTACTTTAGCAAAAATTGAACACAGTAGAACTTAAGCACTCAATGCCAAAACGTAGTATCTTCAAGGACTCTTCAACTACTGAAACCCCTAATGTAATCAAGTTATTTAGGTCCTTCCAAGAAAATAAACAAGATTCAACCAGAATCAAGCAGCATATCTAACATCAGCAAGACTGCATAACGTAGCACATCAAGCTAAATTAAGGATTTTGAAGGATTTTTGGATTTTGAAACAATCTGTCCAAAAACTCACGCGTGCACTATAACCTTCAGCAACAATTTAAAACATCTGGCTAACAATAACATCACATCATACTGGAAATTAAATAAACCAAAAGACAGGAATGTGTACCATAGTGAAAACTCCACGTATCGATTTAAGATTCCATATACAACAGAAATAAATACAAAATTCTCACTTGGATATCATTAAGCAGTAGCACTTCTAATTTGAAAACAAGATTCCGAGTAAGAAAATTTTCCTAAAGCTTGCACAAGTCATTGACTGCACAGAGCCATGCTTGCTGACCTTGTTAACTTAGGTCAATAACTCACAATGTAGCACTTGCAGACTGAACTTCTCAATCAATCAATCGGTTTCTCCATTAGCTATAAGTATTTTGTTTATACAGATTCAAAGTGCGACACCTATACTCTGTTTATATAATTTAGAGTTTCAAAGTGCTGTATCACCTCCTCTTTTTTCATTGCTTGTTTTGTTTATATATTTTAGAGGCAGAGATAGATAGATGCAATAGTATGAATAATAAGAAAAAGAGGCGCAACTTTAAACCACGTGGTCCTAATAGGTGTAAGCGGCTGTCAAACTTGAAGAATGGAGAGAAGTTGGAACTGACCTACTTTCACAATGGTCCAGTTGGTGAAAATCACAGTCTTATAACAAGACATATGGGTATGTTGGTAAAAGATCGTACTGTGTGCCCTGTTTGTGTACGTTCTTGGAATGGTATTGATGAGAGTGCAAAAGAACACATGTGGGTTGTGATTAAGGTAATTGCATATGCTGGATAAGGGTAGAATTTTTTTTATCAAGCTCTTTCAATTATGCTTTGTTTTCTTGAGGGCACATTTTTTTTATCTTTCTTTGAATTATGACTTCTCTTTTGCAAGAAAATAAAATTCCCAGTCTTCGTTGTTTTATATATGTTTCTGACTTGTTTTGTCTTTATCTTAATATATAGGATAAATTTAAGGGTAAAGACTTTGAACTTGATCATGACGCTACCCTTCGCCATATGAAGAGATTGTGGCATTATTGGAGGGGAAACCTTGTCCAAAATTATATAAAGTGTGCAGGAAGTTATGAAGATTGGAAATGTTTGCTGGATGAACATTTTTTCAATGAAGATTTTCTAGTAAGTGGCTTTGCAATTTGTTTCATTTTTTTGGTATTTTGATTTCTAGTTCGTTTTGCTAGTGAGTTGGTTTCTAGTTCATCTTAAAAACTATTTAGTATGTGATTGATATCCTCCTATAGAAGATAAGTCATCGGAACTCTGAAAATAGAGCCAATTTGATGATGCTTCATCATACTGGCAGCACACCCTTCAGAGAAATAATTTATGAAAAATTGGTAAATATGTCATCAACTAGTAAGGTTTATTCTCTTTCATGATATGCAATGTACTGAAGTCTTGTGTTTTTAGGGTGGTAAAGAAGGGAAGATGCCTACTGTTGCTGAGATATTCAAGGAAACTCGACATCCAAATTCAGGAGTGTTGGATGAGAAATATGCTAGCAAGTTGGTATGTGAATTTCTTCCACTGCAGTTTGTAGAGTTTTCTTTGCTAGCCTCCACTCAATGTCCAAATTAAGAACTCAGCTTTCTTGATTGCATCACTACAGTCTACAGAAACTTCTTTTACCTCAATTAATTTCTTTACCACTTCTAATTCTAGTTAATCTTGCTGTACTACAGATAGACGGATTGTCCAGCCAGCCATGTATAGCTTGAATATCCTAATATCGATGTCAAAATTTGTGCATTTGTTTCATATGTTGTTATTCTCACTTTTTTTTGTATCTTATTGTATATTATCTATAGGAGGAGATCATCCAAACATGGAAAGATAACCCTCACTTTTCGGCATTTGAATTGGTTGAAGAATGCTTTGGGCCACAAGACCGTGATCATGTGGCATGCTTTGGATACGGAATGAAGCCAAAGGATGTAAGGGGGCCATTCCCAACTAGAGCAGTACTTCAAGCTTTGCTTCGAGAGAAGGAGAAAGAGAATATTGCATTACATAAGCACATGGATGACATGGAAAATGCCCACAAAAATGATATGGATAAACTAGAGGATCAAGTCCGAATGCTAGCTAACTTGGTTACGGCTAACCAGCAGACTTCAGCAAAATCTGGTGCTAACACTGGCTCTGATGAAGATGATGTTTAGGTACATATTTCTGACTCTCCCAAACATTCTTCCTTTACCTTTTTTTTTGGGTTGGGCTTTTAACTTTTACTAATGATTATTCCCTTTTTTGACTATTGATTGTTGTAGGTTTTTGCTATGCTAATCTAATGTGTGGGTGAGAAAGTTGGAGCTTTTGGGAAAATTTTGGGACAAAGTAAGTCTTCCACTTATCACTTTATTTATAAAAGAAATTCGACAGTTTCCATGATATCTAATTGTACTTTACATGGATGGGATGCTGGGAGTTGTTGGGATTTGTAGGCCTGACTTCTTGTTGTTGGGAGTTGTTGTTGTTGTTGTTGGTACAATCAGTTTTTTTTTTGGTCATTGCCCACTGCCCAGCCATTCGTGTGTACTTTACATGGATGGGATGCTAGGAGTTGTTGTTGTTGTTGGTATAATCTATTTTTTTAATTTTTTTTTTGGGTCAGTGCCCACTGCCCAGCCATTCGTGCATACTTTACATGGATGGGATGCTGGGAGTTGTTGGAAGTTGTTGTTGTTGGTATAATCGATATTTTTTTTTGGGTCAGTGCCCACTGCCCAGCCATTCGTGTGTGCTTTACATGGATGGGATGCTGAGAGTTGTTGTTGGAAGTTGTTGTTGTTGGGAGTTGTTGTTGTTGGTATAATCGATTTTTTTTTTTGGGTCAGTGCCCACTGTCTAGCCATTCGTGTGTACTTTACATGAATGGGATGCTCGGAGTTGTTGTTGGAAGTTGTTGTTGTTGGGAGTTGTTGTTGTTGGTATAATTGTTTTTTTTTTCTGGGTCAGTGCCCATTGCCCAGCCATTTGTGTGTACTTTACAAGGATGGGATGCTAGGAGTTGTTGTTGGGAGTTGTTGTTGGTACAATCGATTTTTTTTGTTTTGTTTTTGGGTCAGTGCCCACTGCCTAGCCATTCGTGGGCTACAGTACCCTATAACTTTGCAGGCCTCATCCTATTCTTTATGCTACCCTACTGCTCAGTCCTTAGCTCTCTTCCTTCTTATCTACATGGGCGTATTTTATTTGCTTTTGCTTGGTCTACTTCATACCTAGTCCAGTCTCTTAGTTCTCTATTCTAACTGGCCTCTTCTTCCCTTGCCAAGGCCTCCGAGCCTACTGCTATGGTCATTATTTCTGACCCCATTTGATTATCTCTCTCCTTTATCTCTGTCTCTTCTTCCCTTGCCCAGGCCTCCAAGCCTACTGCTATGGTCCATGTGCTTCAATATGTTCTCCTGAACACTATCTCCTACACTCTCCAAATTTTGTACCATTGGATTTCACTTTTAATTAATATTTTAGTGTTAGCTTTCACTTTTATCATCATCTCTTTTTTAGTCAGCCAATACTTTTTAGACTAATCCTTATGATTTCACTTTTAATTAATATTTTGGTTAAATTTTGGTAACAGACTGAGATGTTGGAAGTCATTTTTTCCTCTGTCGTTTTTTTTGGGTTAATTTGATTAGTGCTGCATTTAGCTTATGTTACTCTATTTGAAATAAGTTCCAATTTTTGTTTTTGACCTTATATCCAGCAAGATACAATAATTATCATGTACTTGATCTTATTATGAAACAAAAAATAGAGGGGTTTTTTTTTTATAATAAAATAGTGATTTCATCACCAACCAACTGTTACTAAATTTTGGGATCATGAACTTGCATAATTTTGGGATCAGTTACATGAATTTTAATACCCAGATGAGCAGTGATTTGGATACTAAATTTATTATTGTAAATGTTAAGTATGTATATAGAACTCGCCTTGCATATTTAATTTCTTGGTTCAGTTGCCTTGGTTTGGATTTTGTTTCATTCAAGTGTTGAGACCTGGTTTGATTTCTCAAGTTTATACTACAAGTGAGAATGCCTATTTTGAGTCGTTGGGCTATTTTATGCCTTTGGAAGTCTTGAAAATGCTTTTGGAATGCCCATTTTATGCCTTTGGAATATTTGGGTAAGAGGGCTAGTTTTCTTTTGTACTTGTTTCTTTGGACTTCTATATGTGTGGCTTAGCGCATTAAATATGGATTCACGATATGATCACATTAACAGTTAATGACTACATTTTACGTTGTACTTTGGCAGGTGTATATGAATTTTTTCAAGGTGTGCATATAGATTTTTGGAAATGAAGATGGACATATTTTGGTATCCAATTCAAAGATGGACATATTTTGGCATTCAACATGAAGATAGATAGCATTTTGTCGCACAAGATTTACATGTTTCATGTTGTAGACTATTGTTAAGTAGCTAACACAAATATGTATGTATTCCAAACAGTAAACAAATTTGTAGTGTATTGCACCTATATTTTGGGCAGCTCTCTTTGCAAAGATGACTATATCTATATGCTCATGTATGAGTATAGGGGTGGTGTTTGCTCTTTGAGTTCATTTCGTCATTGACCAAAAATTTATATGAAGAAATATTGCGACAAGCATCTGGTCGCAGTTCAAGAAGGATTTACTTTACTAAACGAGAGATGTTTTTATGTTGTGATTGATCAGAACAACTACCAAGAGAAGCGTAACTCGTCGTAAATGTTTTAATAATGGCGACGAGATTCATAACTTGTTGTAATGTACTAGAAAACCACATGATTTGTAGGCTCGTTGTAAAAGATGGTCACAAACTACCACGAGACAATAATCTCGTCGTAAATACATAGGAAATTACAACGAGATTAAAATCTCGTTGTAAATGAAAAGTCATGCGACGAGCCTTTCAACATGGCCGTAGTTAAAGCTCAGGCATTTACGACCAGCTCTTTTGCAACGAGCAACGACCATACGGAAAACTCATTGTAAAAGACAATTGCAACGAGTTTATTGACCATCTACAGCGAGAATCCTCGTTGTAAAAGATAATGTTCCTTGTAGTGAATATATTTCTCTTAATCTTTACCTTCTGACGGTATGATTACATCCATGTATTTATCAAGAATAGTTCTACTGATAATTGGTCAAAAGATTTATTTATGTTAGTAAGAAATTTAAACTCTTCAAAATAAAGAAGAAATTTGTGTGCGTCGTGAATTTAACGTAATATTCTACTTCTATCGAAGTAATAAGTAATTTAGATCCTCGATTATATGAAATTTGCATCAAAATTTCAATGCATGTGTTTGATTGTATTGAATTTGAGAATCTCCGTTGTTGGAAAGATGAATAATTACTCAATGTTAACAGCAATGTTGTCATTGTGTTTATCAATTAACGTGAACTTGACGATTTTATGGCCAGGAAGCGCATGGTCTCTCTACCAGAATTTCAGAGAACAACTGGATCAATAAGAACAAGTGCAATTTTTTCCTTCATGATTTGGCTAACTATGGTGTAGCTATCTTCCCCGTTGTAGAGAACTTCGACCACACGAGCCAGTTCAAGTATTCTGGACAGTAAAGGCCAGGCAACAGCATGAGGTCGAAGCAACCCCTCATTAACATCCTTCCATGTACTCTCCACATGTTCATTTATTGCCTCACGGGCTTCATCCTCGGACACACCATTCTCTCTCACGTAACATTCCACTGCTGAGGCTACATGATCTCTGCCTTGTTGAAACTGCCATTTTTATTTCTTTAGAATCTAAAACAAAACTTTTCGAAAGGAACATATATATGCTGAATTCAGGTAAATGTTTAAGAGATGAGTTGCTGAGGCATGGGAGTAGGCTAATTATACTTAGACCTGATAAACGAGTCATTTGGTTTGGATATAGATTGAGTTAAGTTTTGGTTAAATCATGTTTCAGGTTAAGCGACATTTCGAATTGATTCGATTTGGGTCATGTGAACTTCGGTTCAGGTCGACTTTGGGTCAATTGATTTTTGGTCCAATAAGCTTGTCATGCAAAAATAAGCAGCTTTGTCGGTAATTTCAGATCAGGTATAATTTGGTTCGGGTCAATTCGGATTCCGGGTTCACTTTTGGGTGAGCCTATTTTGGATGTCGGATCAGGTATGGGTTTGGATCATTCGGATCGGATTTCGAGTCTCGAGTTAGTTTTATCAGATCTAATTATACTATATTCATACATGCTCAAAGGACATTAATTTGTATCACCGTGCATGTTGAATTAGGTATTTTTTAAAAGTTCTCATATTATATGTCCGGCATTCAATTAGTTTGGTATGTGGAGAGAGAGTTGAATTTGAGACTTGATGTACTTGAAAGCTGGGATGAACTTTATTCTTAATTTCTAGGCAAAGACCTCACTTGACAAAATTTGATAGTATTTGAGTTAGGATTTGAAAATGGAATACGGGAATTAAATATTATTTAATTATGTAATACTATTTTCAACTGAATTATCGTGTTAATTAACTAGTTTAAGTCTTATATCATGTGTTTAATTAATCTCGATTCGCCTTACTTCAACTCTTGGTCTTATCACTAGACGTCTACCCATATATAAAAATAAAATTAGATAAAATAAAAAATATTATGAAGTATACCTTGTTGCCACCCATGTCATTCTTGAGCCTGCCCATGATTCCAATTGCTACGACAGACTTGGGTTGCAAGTTAGCCCATTCAAATGCTTCGATGGTTGCAATTTTTCCCATACCGAGGAAACACACGGCCATCGCCAAATCATAGCCGAAGGACACTCCACTATTTTTAAGATACTCATCATACGCCGGTATTAGCTTCTCGTTGCGCCACCTCGCTTCTTGCAAATAAGTCTTGCATATAATCTTCGTCTGCAAACATATAAGTTTCACAAAGGATATGTCTTTAGCATCGAGA
>JACYFF010002017.1:61304824-61325910 GCA_017589665.1 Selenicereus undatus
AAGTATTTGGAAAAGGTATCCGGTAACTTGTACCAAACCCAGCCGTAGACATATGTGTCCAAAATCCAAACCAAGATCTCTCCTCACAAATTTTAAAATTTTTTATAGGTTAAAATTTCTATTTTTTTATCGGTTAGTATCTCTAAAACATAATAAAGGTCGGTTTTGGCAATAGGATTTGAAGCAATATTTAGTATTTTAACCAAGTAAAACACTAATCTATACTATATATAAAAGCAATGTTGTGATGATATGGAATTTTCTTGCATTCTCATTAATTAGAGATTTCGAACCCTTGGATTCATTCTCTTTTCTCATCACAACCATCCGATTGTTAAAAATAATTTATTTATAATTTTCAAATCTCTCACATAGTAATAAGGGAAAAATCATTAATAAGAAAATGATCGTAAGAAAGTATAATTTTATATAGTATAATTTCATAATTGTCGAAATGAAGATTATGGAGTATTTTTTTAAAAAGGAATATTATGCAGTAATTAGTGATTATGAAAATTATAAAAAAAATAATCCTTCTTCAACCTTTTGAATTCATTTTGTCTCGTTATCACCACTAGATTGTAGAAAAATATTAATTTCGGGAAGTATAATATCAGGAAGTATAATTCCATAATGGTGAAAAAATCATTAGCAACTAAGAAAATGATCCCAGGAACGCATAATCTCGGAAAATATAATTTTGTAATGGTTGAAATAAAGATTATGGAGTGGCTATACCTTTAGTATCTATACCATTATATAAAAACAATATTGTGCTAACATTGATTTTTCCTGCATTGTCAAAATTCAGAATTTTTGGACCATAAGGTTAATCCTCACTCTTAATCACATTCGTCAATATTAATTAATTAATTCTAATAAAAGGACGAAAAAAATAACTAACAGGGAAAATATAAACATTAGTTTTGGAAACATTAAAAGGAAATAAGAATAAGAATGAGAATTACAGCATTTTTAAAATATAGTGTTCTTAAAATATAATTACCAAAAGTGGCCGTTTGTTCTTACATTTATTTCGCCGTCCAGTCAGGCCAATATTGCACTATGTAGATTAAGAATGACCTCGATCCTTAGCTAGAATATTAATAGTTATATATTACAATATTATGTTTCAATATGAATGGAAATAATTTTTTGAAATTTATACAATTGATGACAGACCAAAGGGGATGGATCGACGAAGAAGTTACCCAAACTGTCTTCATTGTACAATATTATTGTCCGTGAGCTCTCCCTAAATTATTTGCTTATGTAAATTTACCCATCCAAAAAAAAAAGAAGAAGATGGGAAGTGGTATGGATCGAGGAAGAAAATGCAATAGTGGGTTTGATATGGATATGTATGGAGATATTAAGCTATATAGCGCAAATTTTACTACAACTATTTTCCAGCATAAATGATACTACATGCAATCATGAAAAATTAGGCAGCATTAATTAACAAAATTATGACAAGAAATTAAATCGGAGAAATGGTTTTAATTTTGGTATTCAATAAATCTGTACTCTACTATTTGTCAATGTTTCAATTATAGATCTTGGTAAGATTTTTCCTTAAATAAAATCTATAAGTGCAATTCCTATACTTAAGTATTAAAAACAATATTTTTTTAGTTGACTGATTATACCGTATAATTTATTATAAGAATAATAATATCAAAATTGCAATGTTGCGCTATCATGGATTTTTCCTGCATTGTTAAAAATCATAACTTTTGGACCATAAGATTAATTCTCACTCTTAATCACATCCGTTCATATTAAATTAATCAATTCTGATAAAAGGAAGAAAAAAAATAATTACGAAAAATATAAACATTGATTATGGAAACATTAAAAGGAAATACCAATGAGAATAAGAATCACTGCATTCTTAAAATATATTATTCTTAAAATATAATTACCAAAAAATTATTCCTCTTAAAATAAAATAGGCATTATTTCTCTTAAAAATTATTCCTCTTAAAAAAGGGCATGGCATTAAGAGGGAGGCATAATCATACCTTGAGAGAGAAATGAATCGTAGCAAAGGATTGCATTATATTTGTACCGGGTTGTTTCAGAGCTTTTCCTCTCTCTGATGGTATATGAATAGGTTGGACATTTTGGATTTATTAGCATATGTTAATGTAGCATTTCACTGATTGAAAACAACAGTGTTTTATAATTGGCCTGATTCATGTTAAAAATCACAAAGAATAAATTAAGAATACTGTGAAATTGTTGAATCTTTTAGCCTATTATATGTGAAGTGGTGTTATTTAAGCATTGATGGGTGTCCTATTTATAAGGCAATCTTTTCAAAAAATGCTAAATATATATGTCCTATCTCAAAATTTATTATTCCTATAATATATCATAATAATTAGGAAAAAGCTCATATAGATTATAATTAATTTTTCTTAAGCTAAATATATATGTCCTATATATCAATCAATCATATGCATATTATTATAATATGTCCAAATAAAATATACATGACCTATATCTTATTAAAAAACTAAACATGTCCCAACAACCAAATTAGTGTGTCCAAGCCAGTAAGCTTATTGCCCAAGCACCCAAATTTGGAGACTATTACAACTTCTTTTTAGATTTAGATAGCTAGGGTTTTGAATACAAAAAGACAAAAGAAATAAATTAAAATAAATATAAACAAAAGTAAAAATATATCCATTTCATTGATTATTTTGAGCTATCAATTTTGAATTTGTTCTTGAAATAGAGTGCATGATATTGGAAAATTCATAATAATTTGGGCGGTAATAGTTGCCCTATTACTAGACATTTTCAATTTTCAACGAATTTATTCTAGCCAAATGTTTCCCCCTTTCCATTCTCATCCGTCCATCATATTCTTCAGAACCGATTATTCATTGTAATTTTGCTTCTTCCAGTAATATTAAATGTTATACGATTTAATAATTATTTTTCTTACTTGAGGTCTACTTTTATTCCTTATACAGGTTAGATATTTTCGCATTTTTGCGTATGTGGATGATATCTACCAACTGCTTTATGACGTTTGCACCACTTGCAAAAAAAGTATCAGCACTAATGTGTTTGCTCTAAATGTACCTTATTGTACATGTGCAACTCCAAATTTAACTCAGAGAAGGTATGGATAATGGGTTTTTATTGTTAAGTACTCTTGATTGTACATTTCAAGTTGTATGTTTACATTATTATGTACTATGTTCTTCTATATGAATTATAGGCATATCTTCAGAGTTTTATTGCGAGATCATACAGGTCATAGAAGATTTATTGTTCGTCATAAGAATTATTTTTATAAAAGTCAAATATATTTATTCAAACTATCTATCATAGCAAGCACCGTGCAAAGCACGGGTCTAAACTAGTTAGTCTAATATTTGTGTTCAGTAAGTTAATATTTCGATCATCGATTCAAGTAGAATTCAATATTTTAAACCATGTTTCCACAAATACACTTTATTAACTTATTAGTGGGAAATTATTCATAGTTTTTTATTTCACTTACATTAATCAGCTAATCGAATAGCTAAACTCGTTGACCACATTTTCTTTAACCTCTAATCGACACAATCATATACTAATGGTTAAATTAGAACAATTGTCAACTATTTAAATAATTATCGATTATCTAAATAATTATTCACTAATTGAACAACTAATTTATCAAACAAGATCAACATTTAAGTATGAAAATTAAATATTTTGTTTTAAAAATGGCGTACCTGTTCCCTCGCATAGTGAACCAAATCTGACCTTCCTTCTTCAGCCAAATCATGTTCGAATTCCTCATAAATATCTAAAAGTGACTCATAAACAAATTTCATGTAGTCGGGGAGTTGAGTCACGGAGCTTCTATCCCACCTGAAGTTTGACATATGGAGGAGAGTCATTGTTACATTGTTCGAAAATATTTCTACAATAAAGCAAAATAGTCAAGATGGTTTGGATGGTCAAAAAATGTGTGCTTTGTCACATAATATTCTCCTGTCAACCAAAATATTCAGAAAATCTTAATATTTTTTTATTTAATTTAATTTATTTGGATTCTATCGAGGATATAAAGCATATCCTTTGAATCATAGTTGGTTCTTATTATTAAATGTTATATGTCTTTTATTACTGTGCATTTGGACCTTGAAAAATTTGACGAAAAGAAAAAATTTTGAAAAAGTGATTTTCGTTCTTGTGTTCGGTTTAAAGAAAATCACAAAGATAAATAATGTGGAGGAAAATTTGACGAAAAATTACTTAAAGTAAGTGATAGAGTTTTCCTCAAGGAAACGTGAGAAAAATTATGAAAAATTCAAAAACAAAAAAAGGTCCAAATTGAAGCGGCACTCATGAACATCAAACTTTACTCAGTTGAACTCTATTCTCATCAAATTCCACAAAAAGAGATGCAAGAGGAGATGAAATAAGGTTCCTTGTAATGAGATTGGAAGGACAGATTCAAACAAGACGATCAAAATCAATCCCAGAGTCCTTGAATTTGACGTTTGCAGCCCCAATTTTGACCTCAGCTGGCTTGTTCATAGCAAGCTAGGGTTTTGTCGAAAACAACCCTAATGTCAAACTACTGGGAATTGAAGGAATTAGGTTAGGAGTGGCAATGTATCTTAGATCCGACCCAAATCCATCAAATTCATCCCACTTAGATGGGTCTAGATCCATTATTTTTGGATCCAGTGGATCTCAAAAAGGATTTGAATCTTAAAAGGGTTTAAAGATGGGTCAACTGTTTAAATATAGATTCGATCCGCTGGACCCGTTGGACCCATTTCTAGGGATGTGCATGTGAACTAGCGAATAATTATCCAACCCTACTCTCTCAATCCATATACCCATTAGTAGCACTAAAGTACAATAATACTGTTGTGCAATAATAAAATTAAAATAAATCACTTTTTAATCTATTTCTTATTTGGTAATTTGGAATTTAGTAGCAAAATTCAACTTTAACAATTTAGATCGAAACTTGACTACTAATAACAAATATTAAAGAAGTTTGAATGTGTTCAAAATGTATTCATATATTTAACATTTATCTTCACTACAATAATTTAGTCAACATAAATGTCCACTATAACAATTGTCGGTTATTATTCGTTCTATGGATTTTATGAACTATTGTGGAACTTGGTTTTGGTATTTCGATTGCTGGAGTATGATTTTGAGGAGATTTGGTTGTACGAGGTACTATTATAGTTGTCACTTCTCACTAGTTGGCATATTAAAGTTATTATTACCTTATATCTCATGTTTTGCTATTGTCTTTATTGAAAATTATGTTAATATGCTTATTAAATGGTTACTACAAACCTTAAACTCCTAATATGCATTTGTAAAGTTGTGGATCAATTTAGGATCTATTTGAAATCCATAGATCCAATGAGTCTAGAAATGGATCTAAGTTTTTAAGATCCAATGGGCTTAAATTGGATGTGGACCCAGACCTAGAAAATTAAAATGGATTTGGATCTAAGTAGATCCGATCTAGATCTTATCCATTGTCACCCCTAAATTGGGTTGTTTTAATTTTGGGCTTTTGCTATTATTGAACAATCAACAATATCTTTGGGAGAGTTTTGAACCAACAATGGATGAAGTGTAACTTTTCTGCCATTGATGCATTCAGTGATAGAGCCGCCGGGAAAGGAGGAGAGAGAGAAGGAAAGTAATTTCAATTCGTTTTATTAATTGAATATGAGTGGGACATTATACGACAATGTATAGAGCATAGAGCATACAGGCCATGGAAGCAAAAGTGAAAAGGTTTCAAAACAAATTAGTGATTATTTGGCTAGCAATTAAATTTGGGCCACATTAGGTTACTTTTAAGAAATGGTTTACTCTAATTGGGTCATACAAATTGATGAGATTTTGATTTGTCCAGATACGTTTACACCTGAAAAATGGGTTATTCGATTCGATTTCAGCTCAAATTAACTTTGAATTGTTCATGCTCGAATCAACAAGATTCAGCTCGATTTCGATTTCAGTCAGATTATTTTCAGTTCATGCTTATTTCTAGTCGAAATTTGTTTCAATATCCATATCTGGTTTAGAAAACAAAAAAACTTTGATAGAAAAAGTTTGGTTGTGGTTCGGCTTTTGTCCATTTCTAGTGTTGGTTTGAATAAGGATTTGGCTCATCCGGTCGGGTCACTTGCATCACGCATAGATGGATTGCATCATCAAATTTAAGTTCAGGTCATTTAATTGAAATTTTGGATTAGGGATGAATTTTTATCGAATTTAGCTCCCGTTATAGACATTAGAAGAGTCAAGACCTTTTCACCCTTTCTCTAATCTATCTTGATATTTCCAAATAAAAGAAAATTTTTTATGGGAAAGTAACTTTTTTTCGATGTCTTCGTCAATCTAAACACGAAAAAAAATTCATATTCTCCCTACTTTTTTTTCCTCTGCATTTTTTTCCACAAATCTTTTCACCTTATATTTTCCTAAGTATAAAACAGGACCTTAATAAATTCAACTGCTTTTTAAAAAAAGAAGAAAAAAACTGGCTCTTACTAACCTTAGGACCGCTTCTGTGAAGACATCAAGTTCTTCAAATAAACCGTAGGCATCATATATGTCATCAATGATCGATGTTACCAAAAAGACCAAACAAAATATTTTTCTGGCAAGCGAATACTGCGGCTCATAAAACGCTCCCAACGTCCAAAAATAGGCCTCCGCCAATCGGTCTCTTGCAAAGCTATAACTTGAAAGTATGCCATTCCACCACCTTCGCAAAATACGCACAATAAATTACTTCATTGGCCACCATTACAAGCATATAACTTCGTCAACGCATTGAAGACACACTGGCTATGACATGTACATCTCTGTTTCATCTTTTTTATGTTTTATTTTTTCGGTGACTCCTTCTATTGTGTTTAATTATTTTTTCCTACTATGATGTGACAGTCGATTATTTACCCATATAGTCATGCCACGTCAATAATTTGGAGGTTCAACATCATTTAACAGAAACTGGAGGTCAAAGTACAAAAAATGAAGAGGATCACCTGGCAATGTCCTGAAGTTCCAACTTATGCAGTGATAAGAGAAAGTTAAAATCGAGTTTTGCCAACTTGAGGAGGGTTTCCTCATGGGAAGGATCACACTCGTACATGGGGATATAGCGTCTAGATTCCAGGCGTAACATTCCCCTGTGCACAGGATGTTTCAGGGCATGATGCACTCTCTCTTTCATTGCCCCACTTAAGTTGTTTGCCATGGAGCTGAGATGCATTGTGGTAAATGCAAAAGCTTCATCAAGTATGTCTTCTCCATGAATTCTAACATGTGAAGCTTCGTATAGGCTTAACAATCCTTCAACATCATTAGTTAGAGAGTCCTCAAAGTTCCCTTTTTTATCCTTGAACTTGACAAATATATCTGCTTCATCAATGAATTAAGTTACAAGGATTGATAATCACTTAATAATGAGTTCCTAATTTAGTATATACATACAAACACATACATACATACATATGTGTGAGATATTGAGGATGAGCTACCACTTCTTTATTGGCCTATATATTTGAAATTTACTACTGGATACATTCAGTATTATCCATGATAAATGTCACTATCACATGCATTACATTGACTGTAAATTATTGTGTACAATTGATTGGACAATTCATTTGTCCACCCGGTCCCACCTCCCAGCGGTTATATGCGTTGCCTATTTGAACTATCACTAAAAAATATATATATATTCATTGTTCTCAATTTTAAAACTTGTTGTTTGCCGTTTTCATTCTCTCTCATTCTCGCACTCAGTGGTCGATGTTGCAATTGCTTTAGTATTCTGCCAATTCTTATCAAATGGTTGAATTTGATCTTAACGTTGCTATTGATGTTGAATCTTCATCAAACGCGGCTTCGTCATCAGGTTTGATATCGTTTTTGGATCTCTGTTTTTGTGCTCGTATTTTGAAGTTGTATGCGTGGATTTTTGATTAGTTAGTTTCGAGTTGTTTGAACTGTTATGCATTCATTGTTGTGGTGTCCTGATCTGACATTATAATGCAATCGTTATTGAGTGTGTTATTTTGCGATTTGTTGTTCTGCATTTTGGCAGAATGTTTGATTGGTGATTTTAGTTGTGTTTTGTGTTAATTTCAGTTAAGAACAAGTTTACAATGGTTTTTTTGTTTAATTGTTGAATATTAGGTGAATTTTGGCTGCTGACATATGAGAAATGATTGCTTATCCTTATGAGTTTTTTGCTCACTAAAGATAATCGTTAACTCACTGGTGGTATGTATTACGCTCACTAAACATAATATGTTACGTTGTACTACATGGCAGTTTTTTGCTCACTAAAAGAAATGTTTAGCTCACCCGGATTGAGGCGTGGGCTCACCGAGTTTGCATTATAACTCACCACATATGTTATGGTTGTTTTTCTATATGATATTTTTACTGTTGCTGTGTACATATGAGAAACAACAACTCACCAATATGTGTTATGTGCTCACTACATATACTCGTTGGTTCACTAATAGAAATACCTTCAGCTCACTGAGATTGAGATTGTATGCATGAATAAATGTATGCATGAATCATTTGTCAGGTTCTGTGCTCACGAAATGTAATTCCTATATTCAATCTCGTCCTTATCATGGAATAGAATATGTTGCATTCGAGCACGCTACATAGCATTCTGTGCTCACTAAGACAAGCTTTTGGCTCACTGGAATGAAGCTTGTGCTCACCAATATTACATTATAGCTCACCACAAAAAACTTTTTATAACTTACCAATTGGTTTTAGGATGGAACCTCACTTGGACTTCTTGCCATGGACCTTGATTAAAGTGGGCTCCTTCGTTGGATCTCCCCAACAAGTGGTATCAGAGCTTTGATTTAGGATGTCTTCAATCATGAAGGTTGATATTCAGAAATTTGATGGGGAGATTAGTTTTAATCTCTAGAAGGCGCAGATGAGAGCAGTTCTCATCCAGCATGGGTTGTGTAAGGTTCTGCAAAGATCTCACGTGAAACCCGAGAAGATGACTGATGAACAATGGGCAACAGACCAAAAGAAGAGGCGTGGATCGCTGATAGACGAGGAATGGGAAGAACTGGAGTTGAAGGCGGTTTCAACCATTCAGTTGTGCTTGGCACCACATGTCCTGTGAGATGTGCTCGACAAGGCAACTCCAGTGGATCTGTGGACTGGGCTGGTGGAACTCTACATGACGAAGAGTCTAGCCAACAAGATCTGTTTGAAGGAAAGGTTGTACACCTTTCGTATGGCTGAAGGTACCCTTGTTCAAAAGCATTTGAATGAATTTAATTATATTCTGGTTCACTTGGAAAGTCTGGATGTAAAGATTGAGGATGAGGATAAAGTTATTCTGCTTGTTATGTCTCTACCCCCTTCTTATAAACACTTATGCTATATAGTAATTCTGAAACTATATCTTTTGAGGATGTCAAGTCTAATCTGCAGTCTAAGGAGAAATTTAACCATGCTATCCATGCTGATCTGGCTGAGGGATTAGTTGTTAGGGATAGAACTGAGCAAAAGGGGAACAGTAATAAGAAAAAGAACCTATCTAAGTCTAAGAACCCTCATTCCAATAAGACCTGTAATTACTATGGTAAATTGGGCCATATTCAGGCTAACTACTGGAAACTAAAGAAAAAGAAAGGGAAAGAGGAAAAGGAGAAAACTGCTACAGCTGATTGTGTAGTAGAGTCAGAGTCTGATGGTGATGTATTGCTTTCTACCATGTCTTTGGCCACCACCTCTGAAAAGGGGTTAGGTGATGATTGAGTTTTAGATTCTGGTTGTACGTATCACATGTGTCCTCGTAGAGACTGATTTTGTCACTTATGAGCCTGTTGATACTGGGATTGTACTTATGGGCAACGACACTGAGTGTAAAGTTACAGGAATAGGTACTGTACAGGTTAAAACCCATTATGGTATAGTTAGAACTTTGTCTAAGGTTCGTCACATACCTGATATGACTCGTTGTTTGATCTCCTTGTGTACTCTTAAGACTAGTGGTTGCAGAATTGTTATGGAGAATGGTGTCCTAAAAGTGACAAAGGGAGCCATGGTGGTAATGAAGGGACTGCGGCAGGGCAGTCTCTACATCCTACAAGGAACTACAGTTACAGGCGTAGTAGCAGTTGGTACAACATCAGCAGATGCTAATGATACAAGGTTATGGTACATGAGATTGGGCCATATGCATGAGAAAGGGATGACCATTCTAAGTAAGAAAGGTTGTCTGGGTAGCGCTGGTACGGGTAAGCTTGATTTTTGTGATCACTATGTTTTTGGAAAACATGGTACGGGTAAGCTTGATTTTTGTGATCACTATGTTTTTGGAAAATAGAAGAGGGTGAGTTTCTCTAAAGCGAAGCATCGTACTCAGGGGATCCTTGACTACATTCGCTCTGATACCACTTGTTGGGGAGATCAAACGAAGGAGCCCACTTCAATCTCATGGTAAGTAGCCCAAGTGAGGTTCCATCCTAAAACCAATTGGCAATAGGAGGAGTAGCTCATTTGACTTATATACCATGACTCTTCTTTTCAAACTCCCGATACGTGACTTCCTTTACTCATGTGCGATATTCCCAACAATCTCCCCCTTACACATGAGTCTCTTCCACACCACATCAATACACAAACTCCCCCTTGAGCGGAAGCCTTTACCTAGGTGTTAAGTCACCATCAAGAGCTTATCCACACAATCGAGCCACGCTGCAGCACACGCGTTTCCGCTCGATCAACACCTACGTGTAACTTCCCCAAGCTCGTCCATGGCGTCCACCATGCCACACCTTTGTCGCTTAGCCGAACTCACCATCGGCTCTGATACCACTTGTTAGGAAATTAGAGCAAACTAATAGCAGAAGCAATAGGATGAAACAGATATTCAGAAATTAAAGGAACGACAACAAGAACAAAACAATGACACACAAGATTTACGTGGAAACTCAAAGCGGGAAAAAACCACAGACGGCGACAAGCACAATCAATCCACTATATGAGTAGGGATAATACAAAATGATCACAATCACAACAAGTGATTTGATCCAACAGCAGAATTACAACCTCTCTTGTAATCTCTCTCACAATTCTTTACCTCTCAATGTGTTTAGGGATTCAGGGATTCAGGAGTTCAGGGATGATTTTAGATCCTAGGTATGCCCCCTTTTATAGGGTTTGAAAAACCAGGGTTTTGCCCTTAGAGACAACCCTAGCCGCCAAGAGAAACTGTGCTTCAAGACAAACCCTAGCCGCCTTTGATTTTGGGTCACGAAACCTAACAACCCAACAAGTATAGATAGCCAGCAAATAATATTGTGAAGTTTCTTGAGTTATGTTACACCTCAATTATTTTTTACTATGACATAATGGTGTTTGTATTATATTTCGTGAGTATAATAGAAATGTAGTGAATTAATTAAATATAGTCGAACTCACTAAATATATGCCATAGCTCACTAAATATATGTCATAACTCACTAAAAAAATGTAGACAACTAGAATATAGTTTAGTGAGTTTCAAATTAACAATAATGTTTTTTAGTACAATAGCACATTTTAATAAGTTATATAGTACTTTTACTAAGTGAAACATATGGTACATAAGATGCATTGGTTTGATCTATCAACTCACTAAAAATATGTATTAACTCACTAAAAGTACGTATTAGTTCACTAAAACTATGTCTCAACTCACTAAAATATTTTAGTGAGCTATACATTTTTTTTAGTGAGCGGAACTAGGGTTGTCAAATAGATCAGGTCGGGTCGGGTTCGTGTTCGGGTTGAAATTAAATGGGTTGAAAACCCCCAAACCTGAACCTAACCTGTTTAATAAACGGATTGAACAATCCAACCTGAAACCTGATGAATTATTAAACGGGTCAACCTGATTCTGACCTAATTACCCGTTTAACTTAAGCAGGTCAGAATCAGGTACCCTTTACTTGTTTACCGGTTTAACCCAATTAATTTCTAACCAACCTGCACAACTTCATGAGCATGTAACCCACATCAACAATCAACCTGGAGGATGCAACATTCATGGGACATGTTAGCCTGTAATTCATGGGGATGCCAACCAGATCATACCGTGGTTGTCGACTCTTGGTGTTGAGACAATTCTCGACTTGGACAGTTGGACCATGCGGTCACCAATTCAAAGATTTGGGCAGAGACAGAGAATTTGAGAATTTAAGAGTGTGAGTGAGAGATTGAGAGTTTGAGAGAGTCAGAGAGAGACCTGAGAGGTGAGGACCGTGAGGTCTGCCGTCTAAGACTGCTGTGGAGCGAGGCAGCGAGCTGCCAGTATCGTTGTCCGTCGAACGGTCGAAGCGTGAGGCTGAGGGCCTGTGACTCCGCGAGAGTTCTAGAGAGAGGGAAAGACTCAAAGACACTGAGTTCAGAGAAAGAGAGACCTGAGTAGAGACTTGAGAGGCTGAGGGCCTAAGGCGTGAGGAGGGAGTGAGGGAGTGAGGGACTACGTGCTGCTACTTTTAGTCCGCTAGGTTTAAAACTTTGAATGGTCAAGTGGTCATTTCACAAATAGCTCAGGGTTTTTTGGTTCCTCAAAAATCAAAATAAAAAAATCCAGTTACACTTCCCTCCCAAATAAACAGGTTAAATGGAATAGAATTAAACGGGTTAAACGGGTTAACCTATTAACCCATTTAATTAAACGGGTTAAATATATATTTTTTCGTGTCGAAAATTTCAACCTAAACCTAACCCGTTTACCTAACCCGTTTAATTAAACGGGTTAGTCGTGTCGACCCATTTAATTAAATGGGTTGAAAATCTTTACCCAAATCCGCCTAATTTCGTGTTCGGTTCAGGTCGGTAATCGTGTCGGGTAAGCTTTTGACAGCCCTAAGCGAAACAGGATACACAACAGCATATTTTAGTGAGCTATAGGGTATATTCAGTGAGCCGAAATCTGGCAGTTTTCTTTGTGGGTCCGGTTGTACAATTGCATTTGTACAACCGGGTGGACGATATAACAACTGTACAGTGACCTATGTTAACCTGATCACTTATTAAAAATAATTTCATTATAATTTTTTTGAAATTCCAATTTTAACATTGAAAATTTTAACATGTCCAAGAATAACCTCGCATACATTACATTGACCTATCTACATTTATTATTTATTGAAATTCCACTTTTAACATTAAAAATTTTCTATTTTTAATTTCATTTCTTATTATTAATGACATCCCCTCACGTCCCTCGCCACTCTTTCTCCTCACCTCCATTGCTCATCTATCAATCCCTTCTTGACAAAAGATACAACACTAACTGTTTCTCTCTTCCCGTAGTAGCTCAACATAGCACCAATGATAAAGTCATACCTAAAAGAAAAGATTTGTGAGGTTTGGCTACTCGTAACCTATTTTCATGTCTAAATAATTTATTAAAATAATATCGTCGAGCTTTGAAAAATTAAAAGTCACACCTAGGTTTTTTGAATTAATACGAAACATATACTTAGGTTATACCAATTAACACAAAATTAAATAATTTTACTTTTGCTCACCAATTTTATTATAATATACAAATAATGTGCTAAATAACGTAGATAAAGTGAAGGGATTCCGAACAATAATTATAGTAATTAATACAAAATTAAATATTTTTTCTCACCAATCTACTATTATCCAATGTTGTAAGTAATAAGATAAATAGAACAGATGTAAATTTTTTAAGGAACTTCATTCAGTAATTAACTCTAGTGAGAAACACCTCTGTTATCATATTAAATTTTGCTATAGAATTCATAAAAAGGAGATAAATTCTCATTATCTTTAATATAAAAAGTAATTATTATCACTTTTTAAAATTGAAAAATTATTAAATGTCTAATTTATACATTGTACAGGGCTTAAAAGGTAGGTAAAATATAGAGTTTCAAACTCCATTTAATCTTATATGGAAAACTATTGAGACCCAATAATTCCTAAAATCTAATGCTAGATTAATTTTTAAACTTTTTAAATCAAAATCAACAATAAAATTTATTCAATTATGATATTATTAATAAGTTATATGACTTTCAATATGATTGTACTACATTTAGTAATACTAATATGGAGAAGTAATTCTAAAAAAAAAAAACTATAAACACTATAAAAAAACATGATATTAGTATGATTTTACTACAAACAATACTATCATATGATTACAAATGTATTATTATAATTATTTTGATTTTTTGCATTAAACTAATCATGTTACATTTTTAAATTTTAATATAATTGTTTACAACTTGTCTTTACCTATTGTAGTTAACTCCTAAAAAATAAAAAAATAAAAATTATTTAAAAATTTTCCGTTCATCGCATGGGTTGTTAAAGTAGTTAATAATTAATTGTAATTATTAAAAATGTAGGTATTTTAAATTATATACTATATTAAAATAAATTAAAGCTCGTTGAAATACATACATCACTGCCCGAGCATACCACATAAAACGCAACATATATACTGAGAATAGATGCATACCAGAAGAGATATAGAAACCATGTTGTCTCAGTATACGAAAGCGCAACGTGGTGTAATATAAATCCTCGTACTTGTATGCATGATCGTTGCCTGAGTACGTGTCGAACATGCGTTGCATAATTTTTTCAAGCTGTTCTTCAAAGTGATATGCAACGCCTAGGCGTAGTATAGCATCTAGTAGCCTCAGCTCCTTCATTGGCTTTTCAGCACTTCCAAGCAGCTCTTTTTTCACCTTCTCCTTCAGCTCTTTAATTTCTTCTTCTTTTTTTCTATGAATTGCCTATGCAAAATATACATCCAATTTTTAAAACTTTTGTTTTACAGATTTGTACAACATAAAGAAAAACATTAATAAAACTATGTGTGCGTATTAGTTGTGCTGAAATTACCATCTACGTTCATTTTATTATATTTGAACAAAAAGAGAGGGAGATTTAAAATAGTACTTGTTTGGCGCCATGTACAAAAGTTTCTGTAACTATTAATTGTTGGATAGTTTGTATTCAAGAGATATAATAAAAGAGAAGTGATTTGGATAAATGGGCATGAAATAAGTGCTCCACATTTGGGTCAAAATTTGGCTTGATTAGACTTTATCTTAATCATATTGGCCCTTGTGCACAAGGAGATCAAATAGTGCAAATGGCCTGCATGGTCACAGAGTGTATGCTTGCCTATTTGGATGCTTATTGGTTGCAGGTTCAATTCCTTGTGACACATGTTTTTTATCAGTAAAGTGTTGCCAAACGATGAATTTCTGCTATATAAGTCAGAAACTACCTCAGTTGAACCATGGTACACACCATGTTCCGTGGTGTTGAGTCTTTGCCCATATCCGAAGTGAATGTGTCATAAACCGATTGTACTTATCCAATTTTAATAGATAAAATCGGATAAGACACATTGGTTGACAAATACCTTATATATTTGAAGAAACAAAGGGAAATTTTCTCTTATTTTGCTCTTTAGAAAAAATTCACGAAAGGCTTATTGTATCCTGAGGGTGTCTTTGCTGAAATCTTAAAGATAGTGTTATTCACGCCTTAAGCCTTTACGATTCCTCAACAAATTGCTTGTATACATCTTATATTCCCAACAATTTTAAGGTGTTATTATGGCTGATTCGTTATCCACTGCATCTTTCAAAGTCTTGAACCAAGACTTTGTCGAATTGGATCATTTTAATGGCACAAACTTCAATCGTTGGACGGACAAGATGTTGTTTCTACTCACAGCTTTGAATGTCGCGTATGTTCTTGGAGGCCATTTTTGAAGCCTCTCATGATGCTACTTCAGAAGAGAATACAAAGGTTGCAGAATTGAAGAAGAAGCATCAAGAGGATGAGTATGTATGCCGGGGGCATATTCTCAGCAAATTGTCAGACCGCCTTTACGATCTGTACATGCCAATCTCTTCCCCCCAACGAAATTTGGAAGGCACTAGAGACCAAGTACAATACTGAAATGCAAGGTACTGATAAATTTTTGATTATGAAATTTTTGGAATGTAAAATATTATATTCAATCCCAATAGTTAACCAAGTGCATGAGTTGCAAGTCTTGGTCAATAGACTTCGTGATTTAAAGGTGGCTCTACTCGAGGCTTTTCAAGTGGGAGCAATCATATCAAAATTGCTTTCCACTTGGAATGACTACAGGAAGAAGTTTCTTCACATGTAAGAAGACTTCACGGTAGAGAAAATTATGAGACATCTTCAAATAGAGGAGGAGGCTTGGAAAAGAGATGCCTCAGATCCCCCGAATGGTTCTAATGTGAACTATGTGGAGTGTGAGTCCAAGAAAAACAGCAAGAGGAAGGCACCCAAGGTAGGAACAACAATAAAGATAAGAATGACAACTAAAAAAATCGTAAGTGCTATGGTTGTAATTAAAAAGGGCACTACATAAAGGATTGTAATCTTGTCAAGAAATTAAAAACAGATACATCTCAAGCCAAGGCTAACTTGGTTGAAAATGAGAATCAAGAATTTGTTGCTATAGTCACCAGTTTCAAAGGCCTACAAATTGGTATGGTGATTGAAGTGCATAAGGCCACCACTAAATCCGTTGGATGGTGGGTAGACTCTGGTTCTAGTGTGCATATTTGTAATGACAGGACACAATTCAAGAGTTATGAGTAGGACATTAACAAAGAAGTGCTTATGGGAAGCCATTCTGTGGCCAAGGTTCTTGGACAAGGCATTGTGGAACTCCAATTCACATCAGGGAAGAAGTTGACCTTGAAGAATGTGCTTCATGTTCATGAAATTAGTAAGAATCTTGTATTCGCCTATCTACTTTATAAGAACAGGTTTAAAACCGTTCTAGGGTCTGATCATGTTGTTATTTCTAAGAATGGAATGTTTGTGGGGAAAGGGTACACTAGTGATGGCATGTTCAAATTCAATCTTGGTGGTATCAATAAAATAAATGATGTTTCTATTTACTTTGTGGATTCTTCTTCTTTGTGGCATGCTAGATTGACACATTTAAGTTTTTCATCATTGCAGCATATTCACAAGAATTGTTACTTGTCCATCAAAGATGATATTAAAGAGGATAAATGTGAAATTTGTGCTGAAGCCAAAATTACCAAGAAACCTTTTCCTAAGGTTGAAAGGAATACATAAATTTTGGATTTGGTGCATTCTGACATTTGTGAATTTAATGTTATTCTAACTAGAGGGGCCAAGCGATATTTTATAACTTTCATAGATGATTGTTCTCGACATACTTATGTGTATTTGTTAAGGAGTAAGGATAAAGCATTTGATGCTTTCAAACGCTATAAATCCAAGGTTGAAAATTAAACCAAAAGGAAATTAAAATTCTTAGAAGTGATAGAGGGGGTGAATACTTCCCTAAGGAGTTTCATAATCTTTGTGAAGAATACGATATTATTCATCAAAGAACCGCCCCTTATACTCCCCAACAAAATGGTTTGGTTGAAAGAAAGAATAGTACTTTTGAGGAGATGGTTAATTCCATGCTTCTAAGAGTCAAGCTACCCACAAATTTGTGGGGGGAAGCCTTACTCACTGCTTGACATATTCACAATAAAATTCAATCTAGTAAAAGGAAAGTATCCCCATATGAGATATGGAAAGGTAGGAAATCCAATCTTGGTTATCTCAAAGTGTGGGGGTGTTTGGCTTACTATAGGGCTCCTGATCCTAAGAGGACCAAGTTGGGACCTGAAGGAATCAGAAGCATTTTTGTGGGATATGCTCAAAATTCAAAAGCCTATAGGTTCTTGGACATACAATTAATCTAATGTGGTTGTAGAATCAAGAGATGCTGAGTTTTTTGAAGATAAACTTAGCAAAGATATTATTGAGCATTCTAATCCTACCATTGAATATCAATCTCTGTCACAAAATGATATTCCTAAAAGTTCTAATAGGCATAATGATGTTTCGATAGAACCATGAAGGAGTCAAAGGATACACAAGGAAAAGAGTTTGGGATCTGAGTTCATCTCCTCACAATCATTATTGTTTCTTGTAGAAGGAGAACTTGTGTTACTCATAAAATTCCCATTATTCTTCATATTGAAGAAGAGGATCCAAAGAATTTCAGTGAAGCTATGGCTTCTAGAGATGCTAGTTTTTGGAAAAAGGCAATCGATGATGAAATAAACTCAATATTGGCGAACAATACTTGAGTACTAAAAGATTTGCCTCCAAGATGCAAACCCATCAAATGCAAATGGGTCTTTAGAAGGAAAAAGAATACAAATGGAACTGTACATACCTTCAAGGCAAGACTAGTAGCCAAAGGTTTCATCCAAAAGGAAAGAATAGATTATTTTGACACCTATGCTCTGGTGGCAAGAATCTCTTCCATTAGAACTTTGATTGCTTTGGCTTCTATACATGGGTTACACATCCATCAAATGGATGTTAAGGCAGCCTTGTTGAATTGAGATCTTGATGAAGAGATCTACATGGAGCAACCCGAAGGTTTTGTACCACCGGAAAATGAAAAGAAAGTATGTAGATTGGTAAGGTCATTATATGGACTAAAGCAAGCACCCAAATAATGGCATGAAAAGTTTGATGGGACAATACTTGCTAGTGGTTTCACTCATAACAATTTTGATAAGTGCATTTATTCTAAGTTTACAGAGCGTTATGGAGTGATCATTTGTCTATATGTGGATGACTTACTAATCTTTGGCACTAACTTAGAAGGAATTTAAGAGACTAAGAAGTATCTTACCTCACAATTCAAGATGAAGGATTTGAATGAGGTCAACACTACCTTAGGCATTAAGGTGAAGAAATGTAGTGGAGGATATGCTCTTAACCAATCCCATTATATATCTAAAGTGTTAGATAAGTTTAAGCATCGTGGGATAAAAGAAGCAAACACTCTTTATGACACTAGTATGAAACTAGTTGAAAACACAGGAAGAACTATAGCGCAACTTGAGTATGCTAGTGCTATTGGAAGTCTGATGTATGCCATGCATTGTACTAGACCAGACATTGCTTTTGCTGTGTGCAAATTGTCAAGGTTTACAACTAAACCCAAGACAATGCATTGGAAGGCAATAATTAGGGTACTTGGATACCTTAAAAGAACTGAATACTTAGCAATCTTTTATCATAATTTTCTTGTAGTTCTAGAAGGTTTCACAGATGCAAGTTGGATTAGAAGTGTTACTGATAATAAGTCCACATCTGGTTGGATTTTTACTCTAGGTGGGGCAGCCATTAGTTGGGCCTCAAAGAAGCAAACTTACATCTCACACTCAACCATGGAGGCTGAGTTTATAGCCTTGGTGGTTGTAGTTAAGGAAGTAGAATGGCTAAGAAATTTATTATTGGATATAGAGTTGTGGTCACAACCAATGCCGCCAATCTCCTTGTACAGCAATTGCGATGCCGCTATAGCTAGAGCATATAGTAAAATCTATAATGGCAAGTCTAGACATATTAGCTTGAGACATGAGTCTGTGAGACAACTCATAAGGGATGGAATCATATCCATCATTTATGTTAGGTTAAGCAACAATCTAGTGGATCCTTTGACAAAACGATCATCTCAAGATGTGGTAAAAGGTACCACAGCTAGAATGGGCTTGAAACCCTTTTTTAGTCACCAATAATGGTAACCCAACCTTTTCTAGCAAAATTGGAGACAAGGTTTAAAGGGTAAGAAAAAGTTATTGTTTGTGACTTGTAGCACTACGATTAGGATTTACTGAATGAAATATGGTGAGTTTAACTCTTAATGAATCCTAGGTGCTAAGTAGCAAGGACGTTTAAAGGATGTCACCTATATGAATAAAGAGGTGGTGCCGCCTCTAGCAAGAGTCTAAGGGTTACTCTTGTATTTATTCATGAATCTAGGATGAGCACATGGCCATAAAAGTGCTAAAGCAATTTATGTCTCTTAGAAAATGAGACTTGAATGTGTGGGGGGGGTGTTTCTGTTTTCATGTTCAAGTGTTGGTTTAAACAACAAAGTCACCTAACACTTCACTAAATTAAAGGTTTAAATTGAAAGATACCTTTTTGTATACATGATCAAGTACACGTGGTATGTCTCATTAACACAAACTAGTCGGGAATTGTTGGATAGTTTGTATTCATGAGATATAATAAAAGAGAAGTGATTTGGATAAATGGGCATGAAATAAGTGCTCCACATTTGGGTTAAAGTTTGGCTTGATTAGACTTTGTCTTAATCATATTGGCCCTTGTGCCCAAGGAGAATATCAGATAGTGCAAATAGCCTGCATGGTCACAAAGTGCATGTTTGCCTCTCTGGACTCTTGTTGGTCGCAGGCTTGATTCCTTGTGGCACATATTTTTGATCAGTAAAGTGTTTCCAAACAATGAATTTTTGCTATCTAAGTAAGAGACTACCACGGTTGAACCGTGATACACACCACGTTCCGTGGTGTTGAGTCTTTGCCCATATCCGGAGTGAATGTGTCATAAACCGATTGTGCTTATCCAATTTTATCGGTTAAAATTGGATAAAACACATTGCTTAACAAATAGGGGTGTTCATCGGTCCAAACCCAGACCGGACCGAGTTGGACCGAGGACCGAATAAGAGGGAAGTTACGAACCGTGGACCGAACCGAATAAGTCAAGAACCGGACCGGGACCGGACCGAAAAAAGTTGTACCGGACTGAACCGGACCGAATTGTAAAGCTAGCAAATTTTTACAATATGAATATCTTATATTTATTTCAATATGAACAATTTCTACATATTTTTACCATGAAAAACAAATCAATATTCTTGAATGTTTGAAAAATTATAAGTTGCAAAAGAAAATTAAAATTGAGTAAGTCAAAAGTCGATTTTCAAATTTTTTTATTCGGTCCTCGGTCCGGAGCGGTGAACTGGACCGGTCCAAACTGAAGATCGAATAAAAAAAAATTGTAGACCGTGGACCGGACCGAATTCATTCGGTTTGGTCTGCTCTGGTCCGGTCCGATCCGGTCTAGGCCGGTCTTCGGTCCAGTTCGGGTTTGGACCGAATAATGAACACCCCTATTAACAAATACCTAAT